>CM060965.1:180221032-180678532 GCA_030765045.1 Tenodera sinensis | reverse complement strand
TATTGAGAAAATCAAAAGTAATGAAAGAGTTTCCATGTAAAGGTTAATTTGTGGTGGGGGAGTCTTCGCTTGGCATTCTTGGTGATTGACTCAAGTGAGCTGTGCAATTTAACCAACTTTTCGTTCTTGAGCTGTGATGTTCAGAGACACACGCACTATTTTAAAAGATCACCATAAACGTTGTATTTTCTATATTGAATTTGTTGGTGAAATACATTACTTTCTCTGCCATAGGCAAGTAGTGAAGAAAACAATATTATCTCGTCGTTTCATTGGCATTATTGCGAGTTATTGAGTTGAAAGAAGCATAATTCTGAAGTATAACTCACCAGTAAATATGATTTCATTTCGTGTTCCTTGGTATTTCTTCCAGAGCAAGTTGCCATGAAGAATGCACAGATGGAAATGAGCTGTATGTCCCTTGGGCGCTCAGGTTTTATGTCGACTATTAATAGTCAGGAAAGGTGTACAGTTTGACGCCATCAATGCTCCGAAGCGACGGCTTGTGCTGCCTTAGACAATGGACTACGTGATCTGAATGTGTAGCCAATCACATGAGTGATTGAGTGTAGCTATCACCGTGAGCTATCTTCCTCCTCCTTCTCCTCCTCCTCCTCCTTCTCCTTCTTGTTCTTCTTCTTGTTCTTGTTCTTGTTCTTCTTCTTGTTCTTGTTCTTCTTCTTCTTCTTCTCCTCCTCCTTCTCCTTCTTGTTCTTCTTCTTGTTCTTCTTCTTGTTCTTCTTCTCCTCCTCCTTCTTCATCATCATCATCTTCTTCTTCTCCTCCTCCTTCTTCCTCTTCTTCTTCTCCTCCTCTTCTTCTTCTTCTTCTTCTTCTTCTTCTTCTTCTTCTTCTTCTTCTCCTCCTTCTCCTTCTTGTTCTTGTTCTTCTTCTTGTTCTTCTTCTTGTTCTTCTTCTTCTTCTCCTCCTCCTTCTTCATCATCATCATCTTCTTCTTCTTCTCCTCCTCCTTCTTCCTCTTCTTCTTCTTCTTCTTCTTCTTCTTCTTCTTCTTCTTCTTCTCCTCCTCCTCTTCTTCTTCTTCTTCTTCCTCCTCCTCTTCTTCTTCTTCTTCTTCTTCTTCTTCTTCTGTACAGGATAATATTCTGTCCATATCCCCTTTTTATTCCTCGGATCCTCCTAGAGGATCTTCCTCTTGTGCTTTTCCCATCTAAAGGTCTGCCTTCTTTGGCTCTTTCTTCTATATAGGACACAGTAAATTGGGACACCCCCAAAAAAAACTATAACATTTTTCTCCCATTTTTGGCGCAATGTGGTTATATTTGGTAATATTTCATCTGTTAGATTGCACTAGTACTGCCAACTGTTCGTAAAATATAACCATGGTAAAACTACGGTCATAGTTGGTGTTATTGCATCTGTAATATTGTCACAGAAACCCTAGTTTTTCAACCCGTTGTAGAGAAGTCAATTGATAGGTTTAAAAGCAAGATTCTCTTTAGACGCCGTGTTAATTATGGACGCCATTGTATTGGTCGTGTTTGCATGATTTTGTCTTGAATTGTTTTAGAGCAGTATATGCAGTTATAGTTACTGTAGTTATTTTTTGCGTTCGCAACACAGTAGTACATTAAGTATATATTACGACATTTAGCGTTCGGAAGTGATTTTATCCACAAGTGTTATTGCAGAACAAGATGAGTAGGTTCATCATGTGTTGTGTGGTAACCATGTTCAAGCATGTTTGAAAGCGTGTTACTTTAACCCTGAGATATTTGAGGTTAGAAATAATGATTTTACTATGTACGTTGGCAGTACTACTTTTTGGCGTAATTTCGCCTATACCTTAGTGTAATGTCGGCCATGTTGAATTCTTGGGAGCTGCCGATAAGATGTTTTCCCTGTTTATGTGTTCTTCCCAGTATTTCCGTCGCTCATTAATACATTTTGTTACATCTTGCAGGCTCACTGATCTACAAGTCATGGATAGGAATCACCTGCTACGATGCGCAGCTGTTTTTGTGTCTTCTGAAGTATCAAGATACTGGAAAGCTAGGAAAATATGTATCACATTTGAGAATGATTGTTTTTATGTTCAATTACTTTGTCACCAGATAAATAAACTAATATCTTCGATTTGGCAATTTTCTCTGATTTCTATATTGCGCATTTTATCTTTCCTTGAATTGTTCTTAATATTTTCAGTTCGCATGTACTTTAATACTTGTTTTGTTTTGACTGTATCTGCTCTGGTTTTTGCTGCATAAGTTAATATAATAAAAAACTATAGTTTTTTCTTACAATTCAACTATGCTTACTACGTTTAGTTTGTACTTCAGCAAACATTAAGTGAGATTTCAGAACTTAGGAACAGTATTTTTTCAAGAGAATATTTAAATGGCAAAAGCGTCATTTACCATAAAAAATATCTCAAATTTGTGACATTTTAACCAAAATTGTTAGAGCCATTTTCGAAAAAATGTCCATGTAAAGGGTAGTTTAGGGTGGAGGAATTTTCTTCAAAATCTTCTCGTCGCATCCTTGAAAGATGTTAAACTTAAATACCAATTTTCGTTTTTGAGTTATGCAGTCCACAGACTGACAGACGCACGCACGTTCACACACACGCGCGCGCGCGCGCGGACCTTTTTGTAAAAATGTTTTTTTTTTTTGGCTTTAGGGGGCCTCAAAACATATATTTGTGGTGAAATCTCGACATCAAATTTTTGGGTGAAATACAATACTTCCTCTACTTTACTATATGTGGTACAGAAAGTAAAAATCAAAAGTCTCCATGTAACGGGTAGTTTGGGTTGGGAGATTTTTCTGAAAATCTTTGTCGCATTCTTGGAAGATAACAAGTTTGGTATTTAACCAACTTTTCGTTTTTACTTATACTGTTTACGCATACGAGAGCGCATGGGCCTTTATCTAATGTGCTTTCTTCGTTCAGGGAACCTCAAACGTGCATTTTCAGTAAAATAACAGTATCTAATGTCTGGGTGGAATGCAATACCTTCTCTGCCTCCTATGTACTTGGTAGAGAAAGTAATAAAATCAGCTGCTAATTTCCAGAAATGATTCGCCCTGACATAAACTGAAAGCCGCCTCTGGAGCGCCTGATAGCGATGGTAACGTGCTACATATCTTGTTCTACAAACAGTGAAAGTTGATTGGTATTCTCTCTTCATCTGTCATCCATTGTGACCGTAACGATGACGATTCACACATGTTACTCAATCTGCACTGCCTAGAGCGTGTTTTACCACAAACTCAGTTGTTCATACCAACATACACAACGCTAGGAGTATCATTGGAGTCATTTCGACTCAATTTTGACTGCTTCTTTAAAAAAAATTAATAATAATAACAATAATAATAATAGTAATAATAATCATACTAATAATAATACTAATCATACTAATAATAATAACAACAATAGCAACAACAACAATAATAATAACAATAGCAATAATAATAACAACAATAAGAAGAAGAATAACAATAACAACAACAACGATAATTACGACGACGACGATGATGGTGAGGATGATGATGGTGATGATGGTGATGATGATGGTGGTGGTATGATGATGGTGATGATAATGGTGATGATGATGGTGATGATGATGGTGATGATAATGGTGATGATGATGGTGATGATGGTGATGATGATGGTGATGATGGTGATGATGATGGTGATGATGATGATGGTGATGATGATGGTGATGATGATAGTGGTGATGATGGTGGTGATGATGATGGTGATGATGGTGATGATGATGGTGATGATGATGGTGATGATGATGGTGGTGATGATGATGGTGATGATGATGGTGGTGATGATGATGGTGATGATGATGGTGATGATGATGGTGATGATGATGGTGATGATGATGGTGGTGATGATGATGGTGATGATGATGGTGATGATGGTGGTGATGATGATGGTGATGATGATGGTGATGATGGTGATGATGATGGTGATGATAATGGTGATGATGGTGGTGATGATGATGATGGTGATGATGATGGTGATGATGGTGACGATGATGATGGTGATGATGGTGATGATGATGGTGATGATAATGGTGATGATGATGGTGATGATGGTGGTGATGATGATGGTGATGATGATGGTGATGATGATGGTGACGATGATGATGGTGATGATGGTGATGATGATGGTGATGATGGTGATGATGGTGATGATGATGGTGATGATGGTGATGATGGTGATGATTATGCTGCTGCTACTGATGACGACGACAAAAAAAATATTTTGTTCTTTAACGACGCTGTCAATTGCCAGGATCACATCAGCGTCACCGGTGTGCCGGAAGTTTGTCCCGCAGGAGTTCTTTTACATGCCAGTAAATCTACTGACATGGAGCTGTTCTTTTTAAGCACACTTAAAAACCATCGGTCTGGGCCGGATTTGAACCCGCGACCGTGGGATCAGTAGGCCAGCGTCTAACCAACTGAGCCACCCAGACCGACGACGATGATGATGGTGATGATTATGCTGCTGCTACTGATGACGACGACGACGACGATGATGATGATACCAAACCCGCAAAAAATGAAAACAGCTTAGATTTGTTCTTGCACATGGGCAGGAAACGTCAATCACCAACTAAGGGTGTGCCAACTATTGCAACACGAAGTTTTTGACAAGATACGCGTGAGTATGTGCGAAAGATATCAAAATATTTCAAGAAATGTAGGTAAACAAACTTGACACTGGTGTACGCGTCCAATGAATTCCACGGTTACGGACTTCTATTATTTACGTGGCATGAGCGTCGGCAGACTTTTTTCCAGGGGGGGGGGGGGGGCACATGTTGGAAGTTTGCAATCAGATAATATTAAATCATTATTTTAGTGTCAAAATTTATAATATTTGGTGCAGATAACCGTATTAATTTGCGCTAAATAAAAATTATTTACACCAAAATTAAAATAATAGCTTAATAGTCAGTAATTGGCTGCACATAAAGTTTACCAACTTCCAAGGGGGGGGGGGGCGCGGCCCTCCCTTGCACCCCCTTCGCGACGCCCATGTTACGTGGTAGCTTTAGAAACAAACATTAGCCGCACTTGTGATAACCAACATTTATTAGTATTAACAAGTATGCAATAACATTGGGATTAACTTGAAGTAAGAGTTTAAAGCAAGTATTCAATACTTGTAGAGAGGCTACATCTTTATGCGGCTTTGACAATAAAACAAATGCATGTGATTAAGTAAACATACAGCGCGATCTATACATCGATATGCGAAGAAAGTAAACACAGTTGATGCGATGTTGTCAGTCCTACCAGAATTAAGACGGCAACAAATTGTGGTTTTTAAATTTAATTTACAGAACAACCGTTGAATCCATTGTAATACGCCAAAGGAAAAAGTTATCCTTTATTCAATTTCCTATGAATATAGTCATAAATCAAGAACCTTTAATGAGTCATAATTCAGCCAGGTGACGATAAATTTTTTTGATAAAAATATTTTGCTTGAAAATTATAAACTTTTGAGCCCTTTGGTATTAGACTTTCTGGTTGTTCACCATAAGAGAAATTCGCTGTTAAAGTCTGGTGGATTATTTCACTTCCATCCTGTAATTATCGTCCATTTTAAGGGCCCGAAGTCCAAGGATAAAATCCTCCGTGGTCTATGTTAGCCTCTGGTCGTGAGTGCAAACCCAGCATGGGCGGTGGTTAAATTCCTTAGAGTGGCTTCCTTTAGAACGGAAGTTCCATAGCATGGATTTACGACACGTAAAAGAGCACGCCTACTATAGAACGGGACGCTGAGAACCATGGCAGTTCTCCCCCATTTATCTTCTTCCAGTTGGCATCCTATCATAAACAATTCACCTAGTAAATAGAGGAAACAATAGTTCCCAAGAATGGGCGACAGACAGGGCCGACATTACACTAAAACGAAGTACTGCCAACTTTAAAATGTGTATAACTGTTTCCAAGGCTGTCTGTATGTCCAATCATGCATTTTCGTATGCCTAATCAATTTAGCAGCTGTGTAATTTAAACACCACCACTCACCACAGGAGATGACAGAGAAACGCTGACCTATACAATATATGTATTTAGGCTTTCACGGCCGGTCTCTTGATTATTCGAAATGTTTAGTTCTTCCGGGCTTGTAGGCCGTGGTATAGAAGGCATGGTACGGGCATGATAGATACCAACGTTTCGCCAAGTACTGCGCTTAGCATCATCAGGGTAACACGATCCTCCGTCTGCACTGGTCAGAGTTTGAATGGGAAGCAGAGAAGTAGTGGAAGTTTTGACCGTTAACGTCCGTTACGGTTATTTATATGGGTGGGGGTGGGCGGGACATTGTTGTTCACGGTAGTGATTGGCCAGTTGTAGGTGGTGTTTTATTATAACTGTTGTGTGCGTCTGAAAGTTTATCTAAAACCGGTATCCATGCTTTATGTGCACGAAGATTGAAGTTGTCGACAACATGTAGCTCTGCAGTATGGATGTTTTAAATGTTGCAAGAGAAGTTGTAAAGATGTTAAAAGAGGAAGGCCATATAGCTTTATTGTAGAAATGGAACCTGAAATAGCCAAAGAAGTGTGCGAGATGAACTTAGTAAAGGGTGCTGTGCAATCAAAGGTGAAACTACACATTCTTATACTGCAATGCCTATAGCAATGCTGTCCAACTTCTTATGTGCTCGGGCACATTTAACTCATGCCTAATGAGGCAGGGGCGCCATCACAACCACCGTTAAGTCAAGTACCCACCTGTCAAGGCAAGTACCCTTCTTTTGAGAGAAAGAAGAACACTGTCCAGGGAAGATATTAGGAAGGAAATAGTTTTGTCTTGAAATTTTAACATTAGAAATACTCAGAGTAAACATTTGGTTATGAAGGGCACCAGAAAAATACATTACAGGTGTAATGTACGTTGGACATTGCATCAGGCAAATTAATGCCAAAGTTATTTGTAATTCTTCAAGAGTCACCTGATATCAATAAGAAAGTGGAAAAAAAGATCTTAAAGGCCGACAATCTAATTGTAAAATGGAGTTCCTTGGGAAAAATTACAAAACTGTTGTTCTGTGTATTTTTGAAAGAAGCATACCTTCTGTATTCAACTGCACAAAACTTCTTCCTTCTGGACTATGGTGTTTATAGTGATATAGAGCGCATTCAACGACTCTTGGAAGAACATCATGACTAGGGCTAGGAAGTTCATGCATTTACATGTTTTTTCATAGGGGCTAAAAACGTATGCTTTTACATTATGTGCACGAATTATGTAATTTTCAATTATTTGGACATAATTTTATGGTGCATATAACTGCATATTTTCTTGATTTTTGATAAATGCATATTATTTCAATATTATAGCCCCTATATTGCATATTTTAATGATTTTTATGGTTTTTTATTATTTTTTCCCATCTGGATAATGTTTTTCATATTGGTAGTATTGCGCATGATGATGCAACTCACGAAGCTTTCAATATTATAGCCCCTATATTGCATATTTTAATGGTTTTTATTATTATTTTTTCCATGTGTATGATGCTTTTCATATTGGTAGTTTTGCACATGTTGATGCAACTCGGGAGGTGAGTCATGTTGTCATGCAGTGAATCCCGTTTCCGTCGCTTCATTATATGTATGTGCGTAGAGAATAATCAGTGCGTTATCTGAGAGGTTTATATTAACAAAGATAAAGTGCAGGTCAACGTTTTGAGCAGCACGATTATCGTAATGCTTGCCTGCCCATCCAATAGTTATGCCATGGTCTTCAAACGTAAGTGTTGTGAACTGGTTCCCACCAAATTAAATTAGGCGTATAAAATGTTAAAGAGCTCTTCAAATGTCAAAAATAAAACCAACTTTGAGTGCTAGATTAATTAGTTTACAGAAAGAGTTTTCGGGTGATTTAATATCTACAGATAATAGGGTACTGTATTGTGGAGCGTGTGAGAAAAATGTAGGGAGCGAGAAAGGATTTCAAATAGTTCAGCACATAAACACAGAAAAACATAAGGAGAATTTAATCAGAAAACTCGCAAACAGAGAACCTGTTTAAAAACAACTAGTAGAGTGTTTAGGAAGTAGGGTTACTGAATTTTCCTATGACTTGTGCCAAGCATTTTTAGCTGCTTATAATCCCTTGTTCAAAATTAATAATCCGACATTTAAAAAATTTATTGTCAAGTACACTGGACAACATGTGCCTGAAGAAAGTACACTGCGTAACTTAAGTAGGACATTGTTACAATAACGTATTGTAAAATATACAAAATGAATTAGCGGATCAGTTTGTGTGGTTGTCTGTTGATCAAACCCCTGATTCTGAGCGCTGTTCTATTGCTAATATAATCGTGGGTGCTTTAAATAATGAACAAAAGACTGCACCTTATCTTCTTAATGTGTGCGAATTGTCGGCCACTGACAATGTACCTGTAACCCAATCTGTGATGGACTCTTTGAAATTACTATGGCCATGTGGAATCAAATACGACCGGGTACTTTTATTTGTTACTGATGCAGGTCCTTATATGGTAAAACCAGGACAAACTCTGGAAGGTATTTTTCCTAACATAATTCATATAACTTGTTTGGCACACACTCATCGCATTTCTGAGACAATACGTGATTCTTCCCCATTGGTAGATAGATTTGTATCCTGTACAAAGAGAATTTTTGTTAAATGTCCTAAAAGAGTTAAGTTGTTTAGATCAACAGCACCCAATATCCAGCTTCTTCCTGCACCAGTGTTAACTCGATGGGGAACATGGTCGATGCAGTTTTATATTATGCTGAGCACATAGAAATAGTCGAAGAGGTTGTTAATTCATTGGACTCGAAAGATGCTTCATCAATAGAAACTGTGCAAAATATTCTGTCAGGCACTGGGTTAAAAGAGGATCTTAGTATCATATCTGCCCATTTTTCTATCTTACCAACAGCCATAACGGCATTGGAAGATGTACGATCTCCTTTGCATGAATCACTCACTGAGTTTGAAAAAAACAATATGTGATCTAAGTTCGGTTCCTGGTAGTAGAGGACAGAAAGCGAAAGAGGAAGTGAATTATGTAATTTCAGAAAATTCTGGTTATAAACAGATGTGCGATATTCGAGACATCCTCGAAAGAAAACCATCTGTCAGACCAAGAGACTTGACTCTCTCTGTGAAGCAGTTAACATCATTTAAATATGCCCCAATAACATCTTGTGATGTGGAGAGAAGTTTTTCACGTTACAAAAGTGTTTTGTGAGACAACACGATGTCTTACAGTTGAAGATTTATGCAAAGTGTTGGTTATGAACTGCAATATAGCAGTTAATACTAGCAGCGGGACCACTTCTGCTTCAACCTCTAAAGAATAAGGTAACTTTATTTATTATTTATACTAAGTCGCCTTGTCTACTGCAAAGGGGCATTGTTTTAATTCCACAGTGCATATTTCTTGGCATATTTTCAAGTTTTTAAGAGCATATTTGCATGCATATTTCAGTGTTTTTTAAGGCATGAACTTCCGAGCCCTAATCATGACCCTGAAAAGCTGACAGTAAACATCATAGCAGATAACACAACGCACAAATTGCAGCCTCTTGATTGATATCTCTTGCAGATATATAAATATGACATATGAACTATCTCATAGCATTGCATTTGAACACCCAGATATCAGGTGGAGCAGCAGAACAATATCCTCAAACTACAGGCCTTGGCATATCAACAATTCCTCTCTCCAGCGGGGGCCCTAATGACCAAGTTGTCGACGGGCCCTTAAACCCAACACACTCACTCACTCTCTCCAGCGTGCTCATCAGTATGGATGGGTACTGGCAGGATCAGCTGAAAGACATTGTGAGCATTTTCAGAACACAACTGACTATTCTTTCAAAAATTTGAAAATACACCATGATAAATGTGATAGAACAGTTGTTATCAAATGTGGTTGGTGTACAGAAAAGTTACGTTTCACACACTTTTTAATGACTATCATTATTGCAATACATTTGTTCAAGACTAACAATGTAGATACATTACCGTAAATTAAAGTGAGAAATTAGTATTCTTATTATCATTATTAGTATTATTATTATTTTCAGGAAGAAAACATGTTTCATGCCTCCCTTCTACGAATTCATTTCTCTCCCAAACCAACTGTATTCGAGTGGCCAAAACTTGCAGAGGCACTTATTCATAAACAGTGAACACCATCAAATAGAACAATTACAATTTTTTTCTGCACCTTCAGAACATTTGCTTGTAAGCCTTTTTTGGTGTAAATAACTCAATCTTACAGTCTTACATTTATCCTCTGTGACTTTTCAAGAGAAGCAAAAAGACATATATATATATAAGTGGGTGCCCAAAGTTGCAGCATCCCCAACTAAATAGCAATTTAATCAATTTACCTCTCCACAAGCAATTTACCTCCCTAACTCCTCACATTGCAATTATTGTGCAATGGCTCAAAATATTTTTACACTGAATTCTCACCATCTCTTGCAATTTAAATTTGTACAGCCTTAGTTATGACTAATAATGGATGAGAAATCCCCTGATATTCACACAAAATGACATGAAACATCAATGGCCCATCTGCCCTCCTTAACTTCTCCCACAATCTTCTAGGTTCTGAGATACTGTGTACCCTTTGGTGGTAGAACAATCATCAGTCAGAATGGTACAGCCATTCTTACTTTCTCTACTGGTAAGTAGTATTGTATTGCACCCAAAAATTTGATATCGAGATTTCACTGGAAATATATGTTTTAAGACCCCAGAACCAAAAAAAAAAGCATTTTTAGAAAAACGTCCATGTGTGTGTGTGTGTGTATGCACATGCGTGCATTTGTGTGAGTCTGTAGACAGCATAACACAAAAGTTGGTATTTAAGTTTAATATCTTTCAAGGATGCAACACGAAGATTTTGAAGAAAATAATCCCACCCTAAACTACCCTTTACATGGAAAATTTTTTGAAAATTATTTTCTTGAGAATGGCTAACGATTTTTATTAAAGTACCATATGTTTGAGATATTTTTATGACAAATGAAATGTATATTTTGAATTTTGTGCCTATAGCATATGTAGTCCTGTTTACTCTGGATGACTTTAGAATAACTCGTAAACCGTAAGAGATAGACAATACTAAAAATGTAGATCTCGCTAAAACACAATTTATATCTAGATACATTTTTTTGTAGAGTGAACCATTTCGGAGACATTCCTTGTTATTTGTGCCAGTTCCAGAAAACTTAAAACTTTCGTGAAATGGAACATCGTTCATTTTTTTATGTTAAGTGTGCAAAGAGAACGGGATCTCAAAGCTTTAAAAGATTTGACTATCGCTCAAAACCTACTGTATTCTCATATTCCCCTTGTACCTACAAGGAAATATGCAAAAAGATAATTTGTACATATGTTTATCTCAACTAACATGAAGATGATATAGGAATAAAGAGCTTGTAAGAATGGTTAGTACAAGAGTAGAGAAAGTCATGTGAGTGCAACACATCAGATATTTTTAGACAATTGCACAAAGTGACATTTTAAAACTTGTACCTTCTTCTTGGTCCCATAGTTCTTTAATATGATAAAAATTGCATCATTTTCACATAAAAGAAAAGATGCATAATCTACAATCATCAAGAAAAATAATTTCATTCAAAAGTTATGACATATTGACTCGCTGATTTATACAAGCTGGACACAATTTTCTCTCTTTATACAATTATTTGACACATACCCTCCTAATGAACTGAACTATCAACATAAAGACAAACTTTATTTGAAAGTTAAAATGTGCCATTAGCAGATTCAATTCTTTTGTTTTGATGTCCTAATTGCTAAATCGTAACCATCTACAAAATATATTGCCACAAATGAAAAGTCCAATTACTTTTCATGTCATTTTATTTCCCTAAAGCTTGAATCACAAACAACTCGTAACCTTACAACTCACAACTGGTCTGTTCTTTTGTCAAGTTGGCACAAAATACTACTCAACTGTCTGCACCTCATTCAGAACGATTCTACTCCCTCCCTCACTCACTAAAAACTGACTCTGGTGATAAACTTACTATAACACTCAACACTAACTTTTCTGGCTGTGCCAACTGGCTTATATAGCCGAGAATTAGGTACTGGCAGTTTTTCTGGAAATTGATGTTTCACAAAGCTTCTTATAAAAGCCTGGCATCCGAAGCTACTTGAACTATCTGGAATCAGTCTTTCTCTTAGCTGACAATGTCGCACATTGCCTAGCAACCTAGTGGTGTGATGTGGCAGACCTTGAACCTGATAATGTGGCCGGTATCACAATATACTGCTTGGAATGAAATATTCATCACATTTCTTTTATTCTAAATGCATCCAAGGTACTCTCAACAAAAAGCCTTTACAAGCATGTTCTTCTTTAATGTCAATGTATTTGTAGTATATAGGCTTTGTAAATCCTTTTTAATCTTTTAGTAATTCATGAAATAAATTTAGAAGTATTCAATAGACTTATGTCTGTCAAAGAGAATTGGGCTTTTCAAGTATGCAAGAATTATCAAAATTAGTTGAGTGTTTGAGAATACCCTACATGCACATGCAAATACAAATTTTATATCTTTATAATATTAACCCTTTCAGGTCCAGAATATTTTTTGTCTCTTTTAAAGGAATATTATTATACAAACCCCAAAATGATATTAAAATAAAGTGGCTTTGATACAAAATTAATTTACTTTAGCAATCTGGAAAATCCCTTTCATCTCGTTATTGTATGCTAAAAATATGTTTATTTAGAAATGAACTGAAAAAATGTTAATTCAATTAACATGTTACTTTTTATGCTGCAATAGTAAGGATGCAGTATCCAGATATCATGTATGGTAGAACATCTTAAACCAAGTGGGAGGCACTGTGATAACAAGTGTGACTTACACTCAGAGGTCATGGGTTTGATCCCTACCAACCACATGCACAGACCTTTCCGTGGTTTCCCCCTTGTCAGTTAGGAGAACGCTAGGGTGCTTCTCATCCTCATACCACAGCTTTCAGGCCCATCATTTCCCTTTCATCCATTTCAGGGTTGTAGGACCAAGTGACAGTGTTTGGCAAGTTGGACGGTCGCTTGCGCACTGTAAAGTTTCGTCTCTGCTGTCATTTTGGGTCGGCCTAAGCATCAGCCTGTAGAGTTGGGGACGGTTGATATTGAATGACTTCCCTGGCATTTCTTCACCTGCATCAGCAGGATACCAATCTTTGTTGAGTGGTCCTGCCAGATTCCCAGTTAGAGGTTTCCTTGAATGCGGCATTGGATGTGTTGTAACTGGAAATGGGGACTCTGTTCCAGCTTGCACCTGTCGTTCATTTGGGTCTGGTTGCCCTTCAGGTCTTTCCTCTCATCCTTCTCTCCTATGGAACATGGTGGAAACACAAAGGACTCTAAGGGCTTATGTATGGTGCTCTGCCCAAGTTCCCCTCTGCTGTACCCTCCTTCACCTTTATACTATCTTAACATAGCATAAACATAAGCAATCAATGAGTATGTAAATTAACATATTTTTACATGGGAACCAAAAAAAGAGAAAACCTATACCCAAACAAATGTAACAGGTGGGCCAAAAGTCGCGATCAGATGTTTAAGTTTGTGTAGCAATAACAAACTTTCACAAGTGACGTAAAAACCTTATTTATTTATTGCTGCACTAATAAGGAATGGAAATATGAAAAGATAAACAAAACATAACTGGACCAGTCAGCATGGTGGGCCAGTATGGACGATAACCTTCAGTTTTCATCCGACGTTCTTAGGATCCGCATTTGTGCCAATTGCTTCCTTGTTGATATTTTTGGCGAACACTCCAATGATTTAGACAGAAGATGACTAACATAACCATTGCAATATTTTTAGGTCTTCCACTGTGTTTTGCATGCAATACAGAGCTTGTTGATAAAGTCTTCTTTTCCAGTTTTCCGAGATTGCTTCTTGAGAGCTGCTTTATTGAAAAGAAGAAAGCAGTTTTCTCTGATATCTTTGTACGTTTTGCCAGTTTGATCTTTTTCATGAACCCACACACCAGCAATGAGACGTTCAATGGTATACATGCTTTTATCAGTCATTGCTTACAACACAAACAGCATTTTACATTGACATCAACTAATAACCCTCAAAATATCTAGTTTGCCGCTATAAGATAACAATGCCCTCACTGTATCAGAGAATTGACAAACTAATCCAACAGAAAGCATATGAAGGGGAAAAATATTCCTCTCAACCTATGAACAGTTTTTAATTAGTTTTTGGTTTTGGAAAGTGAGTTACTTTAATATAAACATTACACGGTCGCAACTTTTGGCCCACTCTGTACACTTAATCTAAATATTACTGGACATAGTTCTGTCTAAAAATTTTAAATATATCTGTGAAAGACACAGATATAATGTATCAATGAGGTTCAACTGTATATTGTAACTATTTTAGCAAATCTGAACATTAGCTACCATTTTATTTCTATGAGAGAAACACTTGCATAACTGGATTTAAATTAGGAAGCACTCAGTTACTGGCAATGTGTATTCAAATAAAAACACAATGCTTATAAGCAGTTCAATAAAAGTTTTATTTTATTTTACAAGTTTTAATGCAATGTTTAGTATGGCAAATTCATGAAATTATTCTGTTGCTGATGATTTAAACATTCATGGAATTACTAAAAATATTTTACCAACATGTATATCACATTATTACCACATAAGCCATACTAAACAGGCATTAAAGAGAGTTTTTATTTCAAGTAACTATTTGCTTTTATTAGAAAATACTTCTTCAATTACAATTGCATTATTTTGCATTTTTACAATGCACTTAGATTTGTATTCCCACATGTTCCAAAGAAACTGTTAAGGCTTTCTGCTGGCTGCAGCTTTATATATGAATTTGTAAGTTACATATAATTATTGTACATATAAGTATAATTTATAACATAAAAACAAGCAACAGACCTTAAAAAGTTATTTAATTTTCAAGTCTCTCCAAATAAGGCATTACAACTACATAATACACAGCACAATAAAAACCGTTTCTGGAAAGCCTTCCTGTGAGTACATGATTGTGTAAGCAAAATATGCCTGCATTATGCTTCATCTCTACAGTTGTGAAGTAGCAATATATTATGTGTCAGAAATTAAGCCCTCTATAAGGGCCGTCTTCGCACCAAATAGTATATCAATTTAATGCTTTCAAATTAGATCATTTTTTCTGATTCTTCTCGCTGACAATCGTGCAATAATGTTGAAAGTTTATGATGCCCATTGCTCCAATTCCTTCATATCCTCATCCACTTCTTCCACTCGAGGTTCTGCAAAACATCACATAACATTTGAATAAGCTAGTAACAGTGATATGAATTTAAATTTAAACAAAATTGTGAATATAGAATATATTGGATCAGTGGATATATTGGTAGGGAGCAAGGCATACAATATACAAGTACCAATAACCACAGCATTGAATACTTTTGTGCCAGAGACAACTCAAGAGTAGAATATTGCAAATACAAGGGCAGTCCAGAAAGTCCCAGACGTTTTGGCCTATCGTGGCAATAAGTAGGGCTAGAGCTGCCATTTTGGTGTCAGAACGTCCCTACATTCAGTACACAACCATCAGTGATAGCGTGAGGACTGTGCCTCCCTTACTTTGCTCTCTCTGAGTTGTCAAAATGTACACTGCAATACAAAATCCCACCACATGTGAAGTGCGGTCTGTGATTAGGTTTTTGTTGGCTAACTACAATGAACTGGTTTGAGAATTTAATGCCATTCTGGCAGTTTGTCACAATAGCTCAGTGGTTAGAGCGTCTGCCTGGTAAGCGGAAGTTGTGGCATTGAATTTTTAAGTTCCAGTTGTACCTCTCAAACTTTGCCCACACACGGCTTGTGTGTTTAAAAACACCAACAGTAAGTTTGTTGGCATAAATAAATAATTAAAATGAACCAGTTGAAATTTGTCGTCAACTTTGTGATGTTTATGCCAGGGAGTAATGAGTGAAAGTCAAGTCAGGCAATGGTGCATTGATTTTCAAAATGGCCAAACCAATGCTCACAATGAGGACCGCAGTGGTAGGCCTAGTCTTGTGTCTTATGAACTGGCAATGAAACTCAATGGCAAAATTTGTGAAAATCGTTGTTTCATGATTACAGAACTTTGGAAACAGCGATGAAGAAATGGCTCAGTACAAAATGCTTTGACACTGACGCCGTACTGGATGCCAATATAAACCAGTGGTTGAAATCGCAAGTGGAGATTTCTACAGAGAGCATATTGAAAAACTTGTGCCACGGTATAATAAATGCCCCAATTTGAATGGCAATACGTACAAAAATACCTTAAGACTGTATCTTTCAAATGTAGGTAATAAGTTTTGATTTTTTCATTTTGTTAATTGCTTATTTCAAAATGTCTGGGACTTTCTGGACTGCCCTCGTATAAATCATTCTTAGGGAGTAAATTTAGGATTAGGAATATATATGATCATGTAACAATTATTTTGTAATTCATTCATTCCTAAAAGTATTACTGACATATTTAATAATTTGAGTGATTTAAGTTTAAAGTAATCAAACAATTCCATAAAATGTTCACTATTTGCAGATGACATAAGCATCTTGATTTCATTTCGGAATTGAAGATGAACTCTAGGGAAATATAAATAATCTGAAATTAATATTGACTTGGTTTAAAAGTAACAAACTAGTAATTAATAAGCTAAACTGTTAGCCTTTGGGTTTCCATCATACAATAAACAAGATGGTTAATTGGTAATTACCATCTAAAGGTTATTTAGTAAAACCCAAGAAATAAAGTACTGTGGCGGTATATTTTTATTTTGGAAGATCTTGCAATGAGTTTATCTTTAAGGCATTCATGGGTTAGTGGATTTATGACGATTAATAATTTTCAATAAATATTCAGTTTTCCACCAATCTGACTTTATTATGATGGAGTTATTAAACAACAAATTAATTATTATTTATTATTTATTTATGCCAACAAACTTACTGTTGGTGTTTTAGAGCGTCCGCCCGGCAAGCGGAAGGTCTGTGGTTCAAATCCCAGTTGTGGCATTGAATTTTTAAGTTCCAGTTCTACCTCTTAATTATTATTTATTTATGCCAACAAACTTATTGCTGGTGTTTTAATCACACAATCCATGTGTGGGCAATGTTTGATACCATGAATGTTATACGAATTGGTTGGAGAATTCAATCTCATACTGGCAGGTTGCAACAGTAGCTTAACGGTTAGAGCATCTGCCTGGTAAGCGGAGGGTCTGTGGTTCAAATCCTGGCTGTGGCATTGAATTTTTCAGTTCCAATTCTACCTCTCAAACAACAAATTAACTTCACTTTTTACAAATGTTGAAGTTGTGAGGTCCCAAAACTAATCAATCAAGATTTCTGTAATTTCTTCTTCTACTTCTTTATTTGATTACCCTCCCCTTATGTACAGTTACACCACCTAGGACTTACAAGCCAGTGCCTAGGGTCAGACGCCTGTTGGGGAGCACAGGAACCTACGGACTGGACAGAGTGAGGACCTGGAAGTGGGCCGTTAGCCAAGCAGCAGGTATGATAGTGAGGAAGAGCGTGATATGAAATGAAGGCGAAATCGGAGAATGGAAAGGTGATTAAGGAGCAACTGGTGGAATGAGTGGTGGGGTAAACCAGAGAACCCAGAGAAAACTCACCCAGACTCTGTTTCGTCTACCATGAATACCACATGCAGGCCCCTGGGATTGAACCCAGGCCATCTAGATGGTAGACCACTTGGCTAGGGTGCTGCCTTCCGTAATTTTTGTGCAAATTAAATTCACACTTCTCTTGTAAATATTGCGTAATATTTACAATACAATCGCATGTCGCAAATATCAATGTGCGATACTTTACCAAATGTCTTTCCTCAATACAATCTAGTATTATTGGTTGCCAATAATATATCGTTATAATTAGTAATACGAATATACGTCCATCTTGCATGACGTATATATCAATAGTCCTTATCAGGTTACTTCTTTATTTTTCTCTTAGTTACGTGCTTAACAACTGCTGATTCTCAGTTATCCGCTGTTAATGATCATGACTTATTGATTGTTGGCAATGTTTTCGTTATACGAATAGCTTCGGAACCAAGGTTATGAAATATTGACGTAAATTTTCTAATTTCATTTGGACATACAATTGCTACCACATATGCCCCATAATTATGTTAACGTTTGCGTGATTTGTATTTCATTTTTGTTACCATCTTCAATGCAAATGCAACATGAATATCACTGCTCTTGTTCATCACCATACATTTTTTTGGTTTATAAGTTTAAATTCAGTCCCTTTATACTATGTTTTTATGTTTGTGAACTGTATCACTGGTGATTTGCATTTCGTATGAGTATTTTAAAACTTTAATGTCTCTTTTCCCCAAATGGCTTTAATTTTGTTATTTCATGTTTCCTTAGTCTTGCCCACACTGTTACACAATTCATATGCACCATCCCCATACTGATTGTTGATTACAAAAGGCCCTTCATACAGTAACTCCTTATTTCATTTAACCAATGCCTTCGAAAGGTGATTTTTTTTAAAAGAGCTGTAGCGGTTCTTTTGCAACGATTCTGCTGTAGCTATGAGTCTTATCTACAGGGCATTATGGGTATAAGCAGACAAATAAAGGCAATAATTATTATACTTCCAATAAGTGTTCAATTTTCCGCCAATTCAACTTTATTCTTATGAACTTACAACAATATAATAAATTATCTTCGCTCTTTTACAAATATCGGCGCTATTAGGTCCTGAAATTATTCTATTCAAGACCTTCGTAGTTTTGTATAAGTTAAATCCACACTTCTTTTGTAAATATCTTTGAATATTTACGACATAACCATGTGTGATAAATATCTATGTGCAGTGTTCAATTAAACATCCTTTGGCAATACAATCCAATGAGGTATAGCAACCAAGATTGATTGGCTACTACAGGATTGATTGGTTTGATCACAATAAATCGATCACGCAGCCATGATCGACCTTGCATACATTTCCCTTTGATACACATAGTTTCGGGACACAGGCTCAGAAATACAACCTTGATATTTACATTATATAGGAAATTTACAGATATTACATGGATACAACTTGACATATTAAATATTTATGTAAATTTTCTGATTAATTCACTTGGACATATAATTCCTGCCACAGAGCTTTATCACCAATTTTTGGAATCCATTTATTGTGAGACTTTTTGTTTGTTTCTCCTTTTCTCACTGTTTTCCACAGTTTGTTTATATGCTATAGAGTAATTTCCCTGTTCGGTTAGCTCCCTTTGTGCCACCATGGTCGTAGGAAAGTCAATTACCAGTGGCGTTAGTTTTATGTTTAACATCAGCTCAAAAGGGACAAATTTTGTTGTGGGATTGATGCTATTGTTTATTACGTCTTCTAGGTATATACACTGTTTAGCCCATGTAGTGTGGTCTTTGTGGCATAAGTACTTACAATTGTAAGTCACTCTTGGGGTACTTACCTCAGATGTGAGATTCCCTTGTGGTCTACTGGGAAAATACACATCCATTGAGAAATTTAATGTCATACTGGCAAGTTGCCATAGTAGCTTAGTGGTTAGAGTACATTAAATTAAATTATTTTGTTGTTTAATGATGCTGTCAATTGCCAGGATCATGTCAGCATCGCCAGTGTGCCAGAATTTCGTCCCGCAGGAGTTCTTTCACGCCAGTGAATCTACTGACATGGAGCTGTCATTTTTAAGCACACTTAAAAACTATTGGTCTGGGCCTGATTTGAACCTGCGACCTTGGGATCAGTAGGCCAACATCTAACCAACTGAGCCACCCAGACCAACCTAGAGTACGTTACAGTGCATTTTTGATCAGACGATAGCATTAGTCTTGGGACCTTTTGGCTGCCCTCATTTTAATGTATATGCATTGTCCAAGAAAGAATGTCAAAAACATGTCATACTCACTTGCTTTGGCTCTGGCAGCTGGAGTAGGCTTAGCAAGCTCAGTGGCAGGCACACTGGGCAGTTCATCTGCCGTGGGTCCAACACCTAGCAATTCCTTGTCCAGCTCTTCTTGTTCTAATTCTTCAAGTTCTCGCTCAAGCTCATCCTGTAGGACATAAGCAAACCAATGAGAAAATGGAGGGGAAATGTTATAAAAGTGAGCATTTCTTAAAGCTGGAAAACTGAATCAGATTTGAAAATTTAGTGTCAAAGTTCAGCTTCAAGTCTGACTCAGTTTTCTATCTTAAGCCTATATAGAGAATATCTACATAATACTGTGAATGTTTCATATTTGCTTGTACTCACTTCATCAATTTCATTACCAAAGGCCACAGGATTTGATATAGCTTCTGATATTTCCTTGGCCACATCCTGCTGCTCTGCAATGTCGTCCATCATGTCGTGCACGTCATCCACATTCCTGAGCAAGAGAAAACACTGTAATGGGCATTTCTTGTCCTTTATCACAATTGAGAAGAGAAGCTGAAGCCAACAGCTTAGCATCATACACACAGGTGTACATCATAAGTTCAACACAGTTTCAAGAAATGTAATATAATTTAAAGAAAATAGTATATATGAGTCCTCTTACTGAAACTACACCACTTATATCTTAGTAAAATGGGACATGTTTCGTGAGCTCAATTGCTCCCATCATCAACCTGATGCTGACTGCTGGATGTGGTGATCTTGTGCTCTGGTGACTTTTTGAGGAATTTCTTTATCAGGTTATAGCTTGGAGGTAACTCAAAACTGAAGACCCATCTTTGTTTTTCAAACTGAAAACGTTCCCCCAGACTGTTGTTTTAAGTTTGAAATGCTTTTTAACAGTACATGTTCTGGATCAATTTTGTGGTTTTCTAGCCAAAGTGAGCTGCTACTGCCTGAAAACCATGACTGGCTAGATCATGAAATTGATCCAGAACATACCAACTCAAAAGCATTTAAAATTTAATTAAGAGTCTGGGAGAATATTTTCATTATGGGGAGAAAAAAAAAATGGGTCTTCAATTTTGAGTTACCTTGACTGTGGCAGGAATTATACGTCCACATGAATTAATGAGAAAATTTATGTCAATATTTTATATGTCAATCTGTGTCCATCTAATATGCATAAATTTCCTGTATAATGTGAATATCAGGGTCATATTTTGTAAATACCAGTATCAATCCCGAAGCTATTCAAAAGACGAAAACATAGCCAATGTTGATCATAATCTCTTACGATCAATATATAACGAAGGTAACCGAGAAGCAGTGGTTGTTAGACACGTATCTAAGACGAGTAAACAAGATACCCTATAAGCACTATTGATGAAATGTATGAAACAGACGTATATCTGGGTGATATAACATAACTAGCTATGAATTGGCAATCACTAATGTTGGATTGCGTTGCCAAGAGATATCTAATTAAGGATTGCAGAATATTATTTGCTATGTGCGATAATATTTAAAACATTAAGTAACATTTATTGAATATGCTATATTGGACTTAGCATATCCAACAAACATGGAGATATTGAACTGAATAGCTTCAGAAATCCACTACTTGAACTTGTGAAAATTGAAGCTATTTACTGTAGTATTATTACTTCATTATAATAAAGATAATTTTTGGGGCAGAAATCTGGATACTTATTGCAAACGCCAATTGTCACCATCATATATCTGCTAACCCATTAACACCCTGAAGATGAGTCTCATCATTACCATACCCAGAATAAAAAACCGCTGCACAACCTTAACAAGAAATTCATAAAAAAGGTCCCAGAGGACAAAAATAGTGCAACGATCTCCAACACAGAGACACCACACTCCAGCGGTCGACATCAGGTTGATAATGGGAGCAATCGAGCTCCCCCGAAACATGTACCATTTTATTCAGGTGTAAGTGATGTAGTTTCAGTAAACCAACACAATATACCATTTTCTTTAAATTGTTTATACATCATTCTATATAAAGCTTCTGACAAATAAGTGGAACACAACATAACTTTTGCTCCAAAAAACCAATTACAGCGTACAAAATTACTCTGCACCAACAAGAAAAATCCACTGTATATCATAAAGTTTACCAAGAACAAACTACTCCAATTGCAACCATATATACATAGGACAAACAAACACCTAAAATAGAAAAATTTAATATATGAGAGCCATAAACTGTAAACAAATTGGTCTGCAATAGCATACCATTTGTGGTCTATCAATCACAAGATTGCACCAAATATTACATTACTATGCTTGAATTAACGCAACTTGTGTATTTATTATTTATTTATGCCAACAAACTCTGTTGTTTTTAAACACAGAAGCCGTGTGTGGTCAATGTTTAAGAGGTAGAATCAGAACAGGTAAGCGGAGGGTCTGTGGTTCAAATCTCAGCTATGGCATTGGAATTTTCAGTTTTGATTCTACCTCTTGTTCTCTCGGCATGTGTTGAGCACATGGTAGAGGGGCAGTAGAGCTGTCTGTTGTCATGACAACCAGGTTTTATCTTGAAGTAACCAATAGACTTCATGGTCAGACAATTGTGGGATCGCATGGCCACGTAGTCTGTTGGTTACTTCAAGATTAAACCTGGTTGTCATGACAACAGGCAGCTCTACCACCCCTCTATCATGTGCGCAACTCATGCCAAGAGAACTGTCAGAATACACAACTTACGTTAATTCAAGTATAAAAGCCGCCAGTTTTCCAGCTGAACTGAATACACGGGAAAACATACATACAGAGTGGAAGGTACTGTTTCCGCCATACATTAACCAGGGATTCTACATTGAGTGCAATAAATATGTCCAGTATAATTATTGTCAATAAAGAAATTATTATAAAAAAAGAATAATTTGTGTCAAATATTTGGAGCCATCTAGCTTCTTGACAAATCGGTATAAATGGAAAGGATAGGGAGACTGAAAAATGCAATGCCATGACCGGGATTTGAATCGCGGATCTACTAGTTACCTTACCATTTGGCTGCTTTAACCACTAAGCTATGAAGGTCTACATGCCCACATGACATTAAATTCCATCATGTTGGCATGTTGGCCATGATAGCTTAGTGGTTAGAGCAGTCGGGCAGTAACTAGTAGATCCATGGTTCAAATCCCAGTCATGGCATTGCATTTTTCGGTCTCTCTCTCTACCCTTTCCAACCCTGTCCTATATGCCACACTGTAGCCGAGTGGTTAGACCATTCGTTTCTCACCAAAGCGGCCCAGGTTTGATCCCAGGCAACCGCATGTGGCATTCGTGGTGGACAAAGCGGCGCTAGGGCGGGTTTCCTTTGGGTTCTCCGGTTTACCCCACCATCTCATTCCAACGGTGCTCCATCTTCATTCAATGTGTCATTAGTGTCACCGCCTGCGGTGCCGTAGTAGTAAAAGTGGGCATTAAACACTAAAGAAAAAGACATCCTGTCCTACACACGGCTATTGTGTGGAAGAACATTAATTACATAGCTATAAATGGTTTGTTATTTTACTAACTGTTGCACAAACATTGTGTGGACAGTGCTGTAATGCATTTCTACCTTAATTCAAATGAATTTAGTCACAATATGATGTTAAAATGCCATGCAAAATTTAATTTCTAAGAGAGATTTGGCAATGCCATGTTAACATTAACTTGTGACTAAATTCATTTGAATAGAAATAAAAAGACATTACAGCATTCTTCACACAATGTCTGCATGACAATGAAATAATAAAACATTTATATCCATTCACCAAGAAGCTAGATGGCTCTGATTTGGAATGGACAGTATCCAAATTTACTGGTACCAATTTGCTTTGATAATTTAATTTCACTTTTAAACTCCTGTTTCGTGACAAATGCTTTTGTTAAATTATGGTGAACTACCAGTCTATGTGATATTACTGTCCATATTATTGCATATGAACTACTCACTGTACTTTGATAAGCAATAAACACGGAGTAAACTAATCTAAAGTAAAAACAAATTAGAAACTAATAGCTTCATTATTTCCTTATTTAACAGAGTAAACTTTTTAGGTGCATTGTGACAAAATATGCTAATCAGATAGCTCCTCCCAAACTAATGCACAACTTCAAGCTTCCTAATGTTTTCCTATTGGTTCCCTGGGATACTTACATATGTTGATGGGCTGCCTTCAGAGCATCTGCTGCATTCTTCATTGTTTGCAGCACAGCAGTGTTTGTATTGGCCCCCTCCAAGGCTTCTCTCTGCATTTCAATCGTTGAGAGCGTACCGTCAATTTGCTGCAACTGTTTCTCATAGCGCTTCTTCCTTTTAAGAGCCATTATTGCAGCTAAACAAGCACAAAAACAATCATAAGTAATTATTATTTATTTATGCCAACAAACTTACTGTTGGTGTTTTTAAACACACAAGCCGTGTGTGGGCAAAGTTTAAGCGGTAGAACTGGAACTTAAAAATTCAATGCCACAACTGGGAAGATCTGTGGTTCAAATCCCAGTTGTGGCATTGAATTTTTAAGTTCCAGTTCTACCTCTTAATCATAAGTAATCTTGTACTCATGAAAGGTTACTCTCAAAGCATGCACCTTTCACAATAACTGAGAATGGGAATGTTAGCCTAGTTTGTATGTTGGTATATATTAATCTTTATTGTCTATGTGTGTTTAATATTTGTTATTGTGTTAAACAAGATGTGTTGTTTATGCTTCTTTTGTTTGCCATATGTTATAAATGTTATAAATGTTCGAAACTATTAACTTAATTAAATAGTATGATAACAAATTATACAATATTAAATATACCTACAAAAACATGGCCAGCATTAATGCACATGTATAGTGCCTCAAAGAATCATAAGAGGAAATGACCACTAAAAACATGTCTATGTAAACAGTAGTCATCATCGTAAATCCACCACAAACCAAAGATTTATAAAACTCACACAAATAACAAGGAATATCTCCGAAATGGTTCTCTACAAAAAAATGTACTGACATAAATTATGTGTTTTAGAGAGATCTACATTTTTGTACAGTAAGATTTTGTCTATCTCTTACGGTTTATGGGTTATTCAAAAGTCATCCAGAGTAAACAGGACTACATAGGCTATGGCCAGAAAATTCAAGATATACATTTCATTTGTCATAACAATATCTTAAACACAAAGAATGTTAATCAAAATTGTTAATCATTTTTGAGAAAATCAAAATTTTCAAAGAACTTTCCATGGAAAGGGTAGTTTAGGATGGAGGAAATTTCTTCAAAATCTTCATATCGCATCCTTTAAGGATATTAAACTTAAATACCAACTATGGCTTTTAACCAACTTTTCGTTTCAGTTATGCTGTTCAGACAGACATGACTTTTCCTAAAAATGCTTTTTTTTTTTATTCAGGGGTCTCAAAACATATATTTCCAGTGAAATCTTGACATTGAATTTTTGGGTGGAACACAATACTTCCTCTACTTACTATACGTAGTAGAGAAAGTAAAAATGTAGATGTTGAAGCAACTGATCTCAAAATTTTTTGTAGTGTTAAAACTTTTTGATATTTTTGTATTATTGGTTTGAATTTTCAGATGCTTTATGCTTTTCTCAACTGCAAATCACTATTCTTTTTGTTTTCTTTAATAGTTTCATGTAAAGAGAACAGAATTTCAAAGCCATCACAGAGTGACCATCTTTGAAAATATTTTACTGTCACTTTAATTTACTGTATTCTTATAGCTACATTGGAAATGTGTAAATGAGTAATGATTTATCCATAATAAAAATAAGTTTTATAAAAACATTTTTAGAAAGAGTGAGTAGAGAAAGTTGTGTGAATACAACCTAAGACTTTTAATGGATGGTAAGTGGTAAATCAAAAGTTATGCAGAAATTATCATATTTTGAGGTATTTGGAAGGGTAAACTTCCAAGTGAGAGTCCAATCTGAAAACTGAAAGAACTGGAATGTGAATAATACATATCAGAAAACCTTTGGAATTGCTATTAGAGCCTGTGACTCACACATCAACCATTTTTATGTTGTTTTAATGGGAATATTATGGCATAACAATTACGCCATCTTGTGTTTTATCTGCAGAGCCGCCAACATGGCGCACCTCTGTAGTGTGATGGTTAGCCTGTCTGCCTCACGTTCAAGAGGTTGCCAGTTCAAATCTTTGAGACAGAATATTGACTAATAGAAAATTGTTCATGTAAATATTTTTATAAGAGTGTGTAAATTTTTAATTCTTTTAATTTGAATGTATAAGGGACCTAATTTTTTCAATACTCAAAATAGACAATGTCTTCTCAATTGTTTGAGTTCGACCAATGAGAACTGTTGCGCGGATGAATACAAAAGAATGGCGGTGTTGCGTTATACCCACGCCAAAAACTACTTTCATTAGCGTCTGTGACTTCAAACTGTAAAGACATATAATTGTTGATGGCGTGTGAGAATGTGAATTACACAAACTTCTAACCGGCATGGACGCTATACAATTTTAAAAGTTATTTACCAAGTTAAAAAGTGATGTAACGTATACAAAACGAATAAATGTGTTTTATAACAAAAGTACGTTGATTTATGCATTCCACTCTACGACCACATCCCCTGCAGAAAAGAGCGGCCTCTGCTCTCACAAACTTTTCACCTTTTAGCAAAAACAGTGCTCCATTTGCTGCTATATTCACGCTAATATGTGTTAACCATCTTTTAGAATAAATCCCCGCCACAAATGGCTTGCCCAACGTGGAGCGCGAATTTGGAGTGGAATGCAAAATTGAGAGTGCGAAGTGCTAACAC
Source organism: Tenodera sinensis (assembly GCA_030765045.1). Taxonomy (NCBI): domain Eukaryota; kingdom Metazoa; phylum Arthropoda; class Insecta; order Mantodea; family Mantidae; genus Tenodera; species Tenodera sinensis. Next base: position 180,651,728 of record CM060965.1, on the reverse strand, counting down.
CAAAAGAACGCTATCTCATCGTGAAGGAGAAAGACGCCATTAGATCACCGTCTGATATCAACAAAACATCGATACACGGAGAATCAACGAGGGAAAAACACCGGAGATCATCTAGCGAAGCCAACTACCCGGGAGACGTAAATAACCGGACGAAGAACCAGCAGAAAAAAAAGTAGGATCCAAAATTTTTATTTTATTTTATTTCCAGTGCATATGCTGCTGAGAAACAGCAAAGTAGTGGGACTTTCAACATTAAGTGAATTAGATAAAGGAATGGAAATGTCGCGAAAAGAGATAGAAATAGGAGTGGGGGAAGGGGCAGATAGGCCTAGTTATCAGGAAGGATTAGAAGTTGTACAGGCTGAAATAAGTAAAGACCAAAGGTTAATGATGCTGATGTTTGAAAGACTAGAACAGAAACTGGAACAAAACAAGGTAGAATTAGGTCAGAAAATGAAACAAAATAACATAGAATTGAAACAGGATATAGAACAAAGTTTAGGTGAAAAAATAGAAGGTGTGAATTACAACCCCAGAGAGGACATGAATCACACCATCTTCTGTGGTACAAGAGTAATCCAGAAAATGTTAGCGGACGGAATAATTGAACCGTCGGACTCATGTTATGTGAATCCAGTAGTATGGGTCCATAAGAAAGGGGGAAAATTGAGGATGACCATCGACGCAAGGAAGATAAACACACATACCTTGCCGGATCACTACAGGCCTGAGGGGGTAGACCAACTAATATCGAAATTGAAAGGAGGTCAATATTTCACTAGTCTCGACTTGACAGCATCATTCTGGCAAATTCCTCTTCATCCAGATGTCAGGAAATATACCTGTTTCTTGCACAAGGGAAAGGTATACCAATTTTCAAAATGTGCCTTCGGACTATCGACCAGTAGCAGTGCATTACTGAGAGCTCTAGACAAAGTTTTTGGAGATACCATCGAGACTTTTGTGACGCAATATGTAGACGACTTTTTAATATACAGTGAGAATCCCGAGTCGCACTTACATCACATAGATTATGTATTATCCAGGTTCCAGGAAAGCAACATGACCCTAAATCTAGAAAAGTGTGAATTTTTCGTCAAAGAGGCTGAATTTCTGGGCCACATCATAACACCTGATGGTATACAACCTAATCCGGAGAGGGTCAAGGCCATAGAGCATATACCACCCCCACGTAACTTAAAACAGCTGAGGAGGTTTCTGGGCATTTTGCAGTACCAGTCGAAATTCGTGGTCAACTACGCTAAGGAATTGGTACCCCTTAGAGCACTGTTGAAAAAAGATACTAAGTGGGAGTGGAATGCCGAACACCAGGTGGCCTTTGAGAATATCAAAGAACTTTTCAAGCACAGTATTCTCCTGGAACGACCGGATCCGAATTCACCTTTTCTAGTATACACTGATGCTAGTGCGCACTCATATGGTGCGATATTAGCACAAGAAGATGCAGATGGCAACAAACATGTGATTGCCACAGCTTCTAGATTTTTAAATAAAATAGAAGCCAATGCCTGCATAACCGAACTGGAAATAGGTGCAATCCATTTTGCGTTGCAGAAGTTCAGACAATATATATATCTCTATAAAATAATTATATATACAGATCACGTAAGCCTGTCCTTCATTCAAAAATGTAAGCTGACCAACTCCAAAATCTCAAGGTACATACATGAGATCATGTCATACGACATAGAGGTCAAACATATCCCGGGGAAGGAGAATATCTTCAGTGACTTATTGTCAAGATTGAGGTCGGAAAGTCACATACCCGAGACGGTATACAGTCCGCACCATGAGATCAAAATTATGCAGATAAGTAGCAAAGAAAACAACGAGATCTTGCAAGACTTCAAGAACATAGCAAAGCTGCAACAAGAAGACCCTGAATTGAAGAGGCTATTCGACAAGGCTCCAGACATAATACCAAGATTGGATGCCAAGATAGGCAAATTTAGGGACATACTATTTAAACTGCATGGTCGCGACGTAAAGAAATGGAAGATGATGGTACCAAATTCCTTACAGGATAGGGTCATTTTAGCATTCCACCACTCGATGCTTCACTCCGGTACTGAGAGGACAATGCTTGCCATCGAGGAGGTATTGTACATTAAACATCTTGGCAAGAAGGTCAGGAAGTTAATTTCCTCATGCGACCTATGCCAAAAGGCCAAGCCAATTAATGTAAAGTACGATGTCATCCCACAATCCATTGTGAGGAATGAAAAAAATGCATTGGTGTGTATTGACGAGCATGGAGAGCTGCCTAGGGGTAAAGATGGAAACAGATACATATTTGTCATGTTTGATGTCTTTACAAAATTCACCAAAATATACCCCATTAAGAACATCAAAAGCAGAACATGCCTAGATAAAATCGTCAAGGACTACATCCCAAAATATGGGAGAATAAAATGTATTTTATCGGACAATGCGACCATGCATAAGAGCAAATTGTTTCAGAACACCTTAGAAACATTAGGTGTAAAATTGTACTATTCCTCAGCATATTATCCCCAGGGAAACCCGACCGAGAGAATCATGAGGGATATTAGTATTTATTTTCGTTTGCTCTGCCACAGAGACCACACTTCCTGGACGGAAAAATGCGGATATATAGAGGAGGTGATCAACCATTCGGTGAACCCCACGACCAAGTTCGCACCTATCGAGCTAATGACCAACACGAAACCAAGAAAATTAGCAATTGACATTGACACTACCATGGCTGCCCAAAGAGAATTATCAGAGAAAGAAAAATGTCAATTGGCATTCCGAAGATTACAACAGAAGGCTGAAAAAGGGAGGAACAAGGTGAAAAGATTCGTCAGGAAATGGTCCCCACAAATTGGGGAAAAGGTGCTCTTGAAAAGCCACAAAGCATCCAAGGCATCTGAGAAGAGATCTGGGAAGATGGAACTATTGTATACTGGACCACTGGTCATAACAAAACAGCTGGGTGACCACACGTATGAGCTACAGAATACAAATGGCAAGTTGGTAGGAAGATACCACAAAAATAAATTGAAGCCATACAAAGAAAGAGCCAAATAGCCTTTGTCAACAAATGTGTAAGGCAGGAGTAGTGGAGATGAAAGAAAGATAACAATTTTTGATGGGTTACTTATAGAAAATTATATTCAAAATAGGATTACAACAAGGAAGAAAATCAACATAGTCATTGGCTATATCGACCACAAAGAGCATTGTCAACAAACACAGATGAGGACACTGATTGTCATTAAATAAATGAATCATAGCGACGGAAGATAATATGTTTTTGACATAAGGATGTCAGGGACAAAAATAAAAATGAATTGATTATGATGAAAAAGATACAATATTTCGACACAAAGATGTCGAGGGTAAATGGAGAAGAAAAATAATACAATTACAGAATAATTGTAAGTATAGAAGTTTTCTCTTATAGAAATAAGAGACAAAGAGATGACAATTAGTGAAATGAGGAAAACTATAACCAGAAAAACAATGCCCATGAATTAAGATGAATATAGCCAATGCTAAGCTCGAAGAAATGTTGAACCAAACAGCAATGAAAAATAACCCAATCAAGAAAATTAGTACCATTAGTAACATCAGAGTTTAAGAACCGACTCAACAACCTGCCTGTACATAAGCTTATAAGACAAAGAAGGCAAAGAACTGAATGAAATATTGCCATAAACAAGACCATAATCATTAGCTCAAAATTTGTATCCTGTTTTTCTCTCCTCATAGCAATGAATACAAGTCAAAAACCACATGAAACACTTAAATTATATTTGTGTCAATGTCAAATGTACAATAACTGAGTATGTGTTGTATAATAACTGAATATGTATTGTATGATAACTGGATATATTGTACAATAACAGAATATGTTGAGTAATAACTAAATGCTTTATGCCAAAACTGAATGTGTATTGTGTAATAACTGAATATGTATTGCATTAAAACAGAACACATATGTGTTATGATAGCAGGATATATTGTGCAATAACTGAATATGTATTGTGTAATAATTGGACATGTTGTGTAGTAATCAAATGTGTTGTACAACAACTGAATATGTATTGTATAATGACAGAAGGTGTGTTGTATAATAACAACATATATGGTATGATAGCAGGATATATTGTACAAGGACTGAATATGTATTACATAATAATTGGACATATTGTGTAATAACTAAATATATTGTACAATAACTGGATATGTATTGTATAATAATTGAATGCATTGTGTAGCAATCGAATATGTGAAGTTTATAAAGACATGCTGTATCATGTCAAAACAAAGGACAAAGACAAACAGTGAAGAAGACTGTAAAGAAAAAAAATATATATTGTACAAAGTGATTGAATCATAGAAGTAGGGAGAAGTATTGTGTTGTGTTTCAAGATTGTATATAAGGTGACAACTTGAAAAACAAAACAAGGGGCATATGAGACAGAATATTGACTAATAGAAAATTGTTCATGTAAATATTTTTATAAGAGTGTGTAAATTTTTAATTCTTTTAATTTGAATGTATAAGGGACCTAATTTTTTCAATACTCAAAATAGACAATGTCTTCTCAATTGTTTGAGTTCGACCAATGAGAACTGTTGCGCGGATGAATACAAAAGAATGGCGGTGTTGCGTTATACCCACGCCAAAAACTACTTTCATTAGCGTCTGTGACTTCAAACTGTAAAGACATATAATTGTTGATGGCGTGTGAGAATGTGAATTACACAAACTTCTAACCGGCATGGACGCTATACAATTTTAAAAGTTATTTACCAAGTTAAAAAGTGATGTAACGTATACAAAACGAATAAATGTGTTTTATAACAAAAGTACGTTGATTTATGCATTCCACTCTACGACCACATCCCCTGCAGAAAAGAGCGGCCTCTGCTCTCACAAACTTTTCACCTTTTAGCAAAAACAGTGCTCCATTTGCTGCTATATTCACGCTAATATGTGTTAACCATCTTTTAGAATAAATCCCCGCCACATCTTGCTTAGGGTAAGTTATCCGGATAAAGTTTTTTCTGAGGTTTTCCCTTATCCTGAGGAAAGGAATGTCGGATAACTTTAAGCTCTATGGACCTCGAGCTCATTTGAGCATCATTTCATCCATTTGTCATTCACTGTCCGATATGACATTATGTTAGAGGACGTTAACAAAAAAAACTGCCAACATGACTAAGAGAAACACCCAACATGGCCCAGGATTGGGGGCAAGCCCCAAGATGTAGTAGAGCAAAGTAGTGGAGTGAAGTAAGATTGGTGAAACTAAATCCCAAAAATCTGGGATTGTCTGCAACCTAGCAGATTTCATCTCTCAATTACATTGGCATGTATGTCCATTCATGCCCCACAGCAGCAATGTGGCATGTTTTGTTAACATTGTGCCATAATTTTCCTACTAAAGGAAGCAGCCTAAATTGGCCGAGTGGGTCGATCGCAGCCTCTGCAAACGGACACATCAACTCTAAAAGCAACTCCAGCTATTCTGCTAAGTTTTATTCTCATTCTAGTACTACTTATTCAGTTTGTAAGACAGAGTTTTCACATGGAAGTTATGGACCACTTATGGCTCTCTATTTTGCCTTTTTAAGGTCTTGCTACATATTTGAATTCTAAATGCCAATTATTTTTATAATCAACCTAAACTTTTTCAATTTATTTTAATTTTTTTACTACAATAGAGAACTCCAGATGATGGACATCACTTGACAACCTTTACATTGGAATATGATTAATTTTTGTGTTGTAATGTTTGCTGCCTGCTAAGGGATCATGGGTGTTACAAAGAGGGGAGAGGCCTGCCCCCCCTACCCATGGAAATTAATGAATTTCATGTGCAGTCACCTACTGACTATTAGGCTACTAAATAGAAAATGGTCATCCAGGCTTGTGGGCCGTGGTCTAGTGGAAAATCTCCTTCCAAAGAGATGTGTCAACAACAAAGTACAAATCTCAGACTTCAAAGAGTAGTGACAAGAAAACAAGGCTACTTCCAACAGCCTTTGCCTCATCTAGCAGACAAATCAGCTTTCATATATTTGTATTAACCATTAGTTGATGCTGGGAAAGTCCAATAAAGAATGTTTACAATACCTATTAGTAATGTGCAAAAATAAAAATAGATAAATTGTATAATTTTTAAACCAAATCTGGTTATTGAAATGCGTTATGATTATAAACTTTTAAAATTTAAAACATCTGAGCTCATCATAATATTCATGTGAGAAAACAAACCTGTGCACACAGACAAGTGAAAAAATTATAGTAATAATTTACTTACGCACCCAGTGACCAATTTGTTTCAAACCTCTTAATATGAGCTAAATAATACCCTAAACATGTTTTGAGGAGTCTTTTGGGAGGGGAGAGCTTAATTCAATTACAATAAATACATGAAAATGTAATATTACAAACTGGAGATAATTGCAAGAAAATGGGTTTGAGTCTGTCTCAGCTTTATTTCTGTGAAAGTCAATATATTTGCCATTTAGATAACATAGGTTCCTCAATGTTCTGTCCTGCTTCTTCATTGAGCATCCAGCTGTGTCACGTTTTGCAGATTTGTTACAAGCACACTCCTCTACTACTGAAACAAACATCCTCTTACAATTCTAAAGAGTAATCGGTTGTTTCATAATGTTATGCCTTATAAAATATATTTACACAAAGGGCGAGCTTTTTAACTCAACGGAACGATGAGCGATAGATTCCATGGATATATTTTCTGCTGAATTGAAGAATGTTTCGATTATTCATGCAATATGGCCTATGTGCTACAAATGAAATCTTTATTTATTAAAGTGACATTGCATGTTGTTTATCCCATTTCCATACGATTTGTGTGTTAATTTAGCCACTCAAATGATGCAAGCTGCAGCTTCCATTTTCAATCAGCTGCTAGTGGTTTACAATTTAGTTAAGATTATAGGACTATCCATTCGTCTCTCGAGGACAATGGTACTGATGGTTAAGTACTACATTTGGCACCGAAGTTGGTGGATCTCAGCAATGAGTTAAAGAGTGATGCAACGAATTTCCGATGAATGCACATGAGCGTGCACTGAATATAAAAACACACCTAAATCATAGCTCAGTTTCACCTAAAATAATTAGCATAAAATCAACAATAATCTTGACATTCTTTCATTTTGCAACTGCATGTGCATCTGCATTTTGTTTTATAAATGAATAAATACATTCAAATTAAAGTTAAGATGTTATACCTGTGGAGAAAGAGTTGAGATATGGTGTTATAAATACTATTTGGTTATTGATGTATTGAGTATGTGTTGCCTCTCTCTAATAGCACAGAACTCCCATCATCATGTTCACATACACATATTAACCTCCGCACATGTTAAACAAATGCATACTAAATTTTGACAACCAAGACCTTGTCATCCCCTATATATATATATATATACACATATTAACCTATAGTCCCTCCAAGCTTAAAGTGGGGATGCACATAAACATTACGATTGCATCACTCCGCCAACAAACACGTGTTGATCAGCTGTTTATGTCTGTCTCTTATCGCAACCGTCATATCATTCATTGTAGCAGTGCAAGGTTAGAATTGCACTTGGCTCATATTTACTAAATTAACTAATTAAAGAAGTTGGTTAAAAAGTTATGAAATATAATTTTGTGAGTAAAAACGTAGGTTAACCTGAGTCGTCAGATTGAGGCGTGCCACCCACAGAGCTCAGGTAACATCTTCTCCACACCACAATGTCTTCCCGGTCAATTATCAAATTAATTTTGTTTCTTTTTGTAAACTGAAACCCATTGTTTTTCAGCAAATGTGGAACGTGTTTTTCCTAAAATTTGGAAGATCTGGGTCACTGTTCACTATCTGTTATAGGAAGCTCACTGTTTAAAAAGAAACCATGCATTTTAAAGTGAATAGCACTTTTAACAGTTGTCCGCTTTACCTAAAATGCTAAATGGCCTTTCCCTTTTCTTTTTAGGGGCTTCTACAATTCCTGTTTGTTTCATTTCTGTTCCCACATTTGAAACATTGTACATAGAAATACCAGTTGCTTCAGACTCTTTCACAGCCAGTATCATAACCGTGAAAGACAAAGTTAAATACATCTAATAAAATAGTCTTTTCACCACTTCTTAGAGGCTTTTCGCTTTTATGCTTCTGTACCTACTCTGAGGAACTGATCGTTCTGCCTTACTAATAATACAAGTGTCTGAGCATCCTTCACTGCAGTAACAACACAATCAAGGAAGTACCAAGTACCATGTGATAATAAATGAAGTAAAATATTGACGGTCATGTTTAAATGTTTTAGAAGTTGAATTAGAGTATTTATTCACCCTGTTTATTACTAAAATGTATCAAATAAGCGATAATATATGCAATGTAGTATCAAAACTATTTCCAACCGCGCATCACCATTTCACTTGTGTTGCAGCGTAATGTTGACATCTGTACCACTTTAAGCTGGATCGGGTATAGGCACTGCAGCCTAACATGCACTAAATTTCAATAACATAGGACCTGTCATGCTGTTCATATACACACACTAACATAGGGATCGTAGCCCAACACAGGCTAAACTTCGATAACGTAGGACCCTGAACATGATGCAATATAGCCATCTGTGCTTAAGACATTGGACAAAAGTTTACGCATGTATATCCATAACTTTTCCCAAGTTAACTATTTTCTTACCGAATAAGCAGATAAAATGACTTATTTTATTAATATTTCCTTAAAACCTATGCAAAACCCCTCCTTCCACAAAATGGTGTAAACATCAGGGTAAGAACGCGTGAAAGTTGTTTTAAGGGGCAGAGGGAGGCAAACAGAATGAATTAGGATGATTATTAAGGTGCAAGGGGCAACTGGATTGTTATACAACTTTTGATCTTTTTGTTTTTAACTTTCTTTTCAAAAGTGAACTTTTGTCCTCAAAGACATACAAAACACAATTCGGGTACTATTTAGTATATATTAACCCTTGGTTTAAAACAAATCGGTTTCTGTGTGTAAGTAAATAATTACTAAAATTAGTTAATGACTAGTGATCAGTTTCTTGATCTAAAAATGTTGAATTTTTGGTTCGTATCTTTGTGTAGCACATTTACACATAAAGCTAACGTGTCTAGCGATATTTAAACACCCGATATGCGAATTAACTGCGCACGTAAACATTCATTTTCCCCTATTTGTAATGGAAAAACGCAAAAACAGTCAATGTATAACCTACACAACACGATGCGAGTTCACAATGTAGTATATACCATTTTAATTCCGAGTTTTCTGTTGAAATATACCAATGTTAGAGGGCATACATAACCACGGTGGAAAATTCAAAGTCAGCATATTCTAAAACTTTCATATTGCGAACAAAGTGCAGTTAATGAATTACCTCGCTTATTCTTTGTGCCATTTTTCCTAGCAAGGTCTATCTCATGTTCTATTTTCTTTTCCAAATATTCTTGCTTTTTCATGAGCATCTCTTCGGTTTCTCTTAATTTCTGTATAGCTTCACCAGTGGTTGGAGGCTTGTCGCCCTTTTTACCACCAAATACTTTCGCTAAAAAGCTCATTTTTTGTTCTAATGTTTATTAACACTTCAAATAAAGTTGCACTTCGTTTAAAAGACTAAGTGATCGTAAATAATGACTGTTATTGAACTGCACTAAATGTATACCACTAATTTACAACGAATTTTTGCTTGTGCATTTTGTCGCATTCACTACATGAAGTCCAACCAACAACCCAGTTTCCCAAGGATTACGTCAGTTGTCATCTATTTATGCGTCAGAAACAATTGCCTTATTCCTCAGTAACGCCAACAGGTGATACTTTGTTAAAGTGTCAGTTGGAATATAAACTATAGTTGTTACAGGAAGAGAGTATCAGAATACTATAAAATGCATATTATCTCTTATGAAATGTGTCAACAAATGTAACTTGAAATTCTATGAGGTTATGTACAATGAATCAGTAGGGCATATCATGTTGGTATTCTGGGAAAGGTATGAACGTAGAATTGTTGTTGTCATTTGTTTAGAATGGCAGCATTTAAAGACCTTGAAGGCATGAATTAGAGCCGCCAAATTCAATAAGTTGAAAGAATACAGGTCTTTTTAATTAAGGAGTAATCATTATTTTGTATGTTAAGGTAATTATTCCAATTAAAATACTGTATCGTATCTATACTTGATAAACCAGATGTGCTCATTAACTAATTGCCCTGGTAGTAGCCTCACTTAATGAACTGAATGGCTTATAAAACAAATTGTGACATATTTGTGAGTGTTTTAACTTTGTTATTGTGTCATCTCTTGTAATAAATTCATTATGTTAACACTGTCATACCCCCACGTATTTTCCCTCTGAAAACTATGACAAATTTAATTGGTAAATTGGTAATTATTTATAGAGTGCAGCAAGAAAGGTTGAATATAGAATGAATACGAATCAAGACACTGTAAGCACAGGAAAACAATCTTTCAAGCTGAAAACATCCAGGAAGGATGGGTAAGTTGCTAGATAGCATTTGATTCATTTTGTCTATTACTGGATACACTGTCAGCAAAATGTATGTATTGTAATAAATTTACATGTTTTAATAGCAATGGTCATCAGTCTGGGTCCTGGTGACGTAACCTCACTTATCATCTCCCCTCTGTCCAGTTCCCCTACTACTAGTTCCACTGAGTATTTGCTTTCTAACATAAGTGCCCCATCATCATTCTCGCCACACATTGCACTGTTCTCACATATATTCATATATTTATTGTAAATTTATTTTAAAGGAATCCGACAGAGAAGCAATCATTTGTACACCAAATAAACACATGTTAATTTTTTTTGGTGTTCCATTTATGTGCTGTCTTTAACATCTAAGTTCACAATGTGGCATTTTACAGCATGATGTTCACTCTCTTACAGTTTGTTTGTTTGGTACCATCACGAGCAGAGCTCGGAGACATTAAACATGTCATACAATTTGGAACATCCATCATGACTGGTAGAATAAGCACTACCAATATAGTGGAATCCCAATAACTCAACGTAGTGTGGACTGAGAGGCTGTCGACTTACCGAAATGTTGAGTTTTATGGAATAAGGAGTCTGTTATTCACAACTCAAAGCATAACACTGTAAATTACATAAATACATATTGTAGCACAATATAGCAAACAGGAAAGATTAAGATATTCTAAAATTTATTACACTTTAATCCTTTCAGTCCCAGTGTCCATTATAATGAACATAGGCATTTTTTGTCTATTTGGAATACTTTTAACGGTTTTTTCTGCTATATTCTTGTTATATTGTTCGTCACCAATTAAACTTATGTATTTGAGATGTTCTGAATTGTAGAAAACTATTTTTTTTACAATTTACATTGTAGTTTTTTTTTTTTGTCATAAGAGAAGAAGTAAAATCCATGCACCGCAGTCAAATGATACCCCGTCATCATCCATGTGTGTTGTCACACTGATTATTTTACGTGGGCCCTCCCCATCCTTTACCACAGGCACATTTGACTGCGGTTGCTGAGACTTGAACCCATGACCTCAGACTTTGAGTGCATGGCTAGTGCACTACGTGTTGCCTTAACGATCATGGCTATTCAAGTCAGTAGGCTGAAGTATAGGTTGTATGTAGTTAAGAGGTAGGTACCAGCAATTTTTCTGTCAGTCGAGGCGAAGCTTCTAGAGTTGCCTGGAAACACTGTTTGTTCTTAGCCGCCATTGACCTGTTCTGCATTGTGTAGCAACTTAATGGTGTGAGGTAGTTTTATTTGAATTAATTATAGTACGCCCCCCTGCCCCAGCACTACAGCCCATGAAGCGCCAAGCCTTACTGCCAGCTGCTGCATCCCCCACCTCAGTCCACTACAGGTGTCATTGGTGGGGTGCAGTATTGGAGGGTGGTACATGGTCAGTGCCCTGATCCCTCCCGGCCAGTTATGCAGTCTTCATGACCTGGGGCTGCTACTTTTCTATCAAGTAGCTTCTTAATTGGCCCCCCTGGGACCTAACGAGGCTGAGCACATCCCATTCCAGACCTCCCAGAGGGGATAAAATCCCCATGCTGGTATCGGGGATCGAACCCAGGTCCTCCATGCCAGAGGCAAGTGCACTAAATTATAGTACTGGAAAGCTTAAACTTTGTTTCTCAGTTTACATAATACAAACAATTAATAAGAATTAATAATAATAATAATAATAATAATAATAATAATAATAATAATAATAATAATAATAATAATAATAGTAATAGTAATAATAGTAATAGTTTTTTTTTTTTTTTTTCGGCAGGGAAAAATCCCTCATGGACGCTACCTTAGCGAGTTGGACTCTAACCAACTAAAAAACCCTGCCCCGTCACATGCCATTCTGGGACTGCTTGTGGCATTACTTCAGAAATGGCAGTTGTCTAATCGTTCTAAACTATCTGTAATTGTCTATCCTCGGCTTCTTTGATCTTCAATATTGATTCACATAGTGATTTTACAATGGCCCATGTTTCTCTCTTTTCCATAATCTTTTCTCCCAGATTATCAGCTGTTAACTGGAAACCTAATTTCCATTGGGCGTCATTTCTCTGTAAATCCCATTGTTTACAGTGGAAGATGGTGTGTTCCACAGTGTCCACTTGTGTACAATATTTGCATAAGTCATCTTCGGTTTTCCCCATCCTCTTGGCATAATATCTGAATCTCCCATGTCCCGTCAAGACCTGCGTCAGGAAGTAATCCAGCTGTCGATGTTTACAATTTAGCCATTTATTAATATCGGGAATGATTTTCTTTGTCCACTGCCCTACTATGGTAGTCTCTTGCCATCGTCTTTGCCACTTCTCAATTATTCGCATTCTGATGTTCATCTTCTCATGCTTAGTAATAGTAATAGTAATAATAATAATAGTAGTAGTAGTAATAATAATAGTAATAATAACAATAATAACAACAACCACAACAACAACAATAATAATAATAATAATAATAAGAGCAAGAACAACAACAACAATAATAATAATAATAATAGTTATAATGGTAGTGACTGCCTTCGTAGCGCAGTTGGTAGTGCACTTGCCTCTGGCGTGGAGGACCTGGGTTCGATCCCCGGTACCAGCATGGGGATTTTATTCCCTCTGGGAGGTCTGGTACGGGGTGCACTCAGCCTCGTTAGGTCCCGGGGGGACCAATTGAGGAGCTACTTGATGGAGAAGTAGCATGGCCCCAGGTCTAGAAGACTGCATAACTGGCCGGGAGGGCTCAGGGTGCTGACCACGTCCCACCCTCCAGTACTGCACCTCACCAATGATGCCTGTAGTGGGCAGAGGTGGGGGACGCAGCGGCTGGGTGGTAGGCCTTGGCCCTTCGTGGGCTGTCACGCTGGGGTTTAGTTAATAATAGTAGTAGTAGTAATGATAATAATGATAGTATAGTGAAAATTAAAGTTTAAAAAGATAATTTTAAATATTTTAAAAAATTGAAAAAAATTTGCAAGTAACGTAAATTATCTAAACTTCGATTATTAACAAATGGTTCTTTAGGAATTATGTTTTAATACCATAGTGTGAGAGGAAATAAAACACATTGAACACGTAGTCTCTTGAGAATTTCAACTGGTCATCTGAATATTTATACACAATATGCTGACTTGAATTCTTATCACGGACACAAGGAGAAACAGAAGGTGAATTTTTATACCAGAGAATCTTAGCAAACAGATCATAACTGTAAAAATGTAATTTATGAATATACAAAAAATCATTTTTGGTAACATCAGCTGCTCATTTGGACTACTATGCAATGTAGGAATTCTCTAAAATGTAAAATGTATATTTTTAACAGGCTTATTGTGCAGCTACACCATACTGTTCCCTCTGAGAATGGGGAGTTGCGCATCAAGTTCATACATACTGCTTTTGCTTCTTCAGGAGAAAAGCTCTCAGCTGTAGATTACAGAGGAAACATATTCGTAATTGATCTGGCAAATAACAAGTAAGTATTATTTATTTATGCCAACAAACTTACTGTTGGTGTTTTTAAACACACAAGCCGTGTGTGGGCAGTTCTACCTCTTAAACAAGTAAGTATTCACACTCACATACATCCCTTGAAAATTACATTTTCTTAGCCATCTTATTGTAAAAATAGAGGGCAGATAGGAAGTAAATAAATAACACAGATTATATATATATATACATGGGTGCGTCAAGAAATAAGTTGCAAAACTGGATAGAGACAATAATGATCAAAGTAACTACTTGAAATCTATCTTACTCGTCTACATAATCACCATGTACATTGAGACTCTTATCCCATCTCTTTACAAGTCCTTGAACGCTGGTGGCAAAGAAATATTTTGGTTGCTGTTGCAGCCAACAAGTAACCCATCGAATAATGGCATCATCAGTTTCAAAGTGTTGGCCACCCACCATGCACAAACTTTACAAAACTTCAACTGCTCATACATGATGTTGCAAGTGATTCCATATGAACAGCCTATAGCGTGCACTACGTCATTGATCGTCACATGCTGGTCATTACAAATGATTTGTTCCACACAGTGTACCATGGCTACAGTTGACACCTCTGCAGGACAACCAGGACTCTCTCAATCTCAGCTGTTTTGCCTTCCATTGTTAAACTGCTGGATCCAATTGAATACATCTTTCTGTGAGAAAAACCTGTCACCCTACACTGGACACATTTTGCAATGCACTTCTTCTGTGGACAGTCCATTGGTCCACAAAAAACATACAACCGCACACTGTTTTGCTCAGGTACAATCATGAAACACACCTGATGACACTAGCTGCCACTGACTGACCGCATGCCAGAGAGATACAACCCAACCTCTACAACAAGCATACGTATGCAGCTATCTGCTGGCAAAAAAATGTGCACATCTTTTACAAATGGTATAAGGGACATAGAGATTTGCGACTTATTTACTGACTCACCCTCATACCAAGCCATTTTGAATGTGCGCTATTGAAAATTAGGTGACTGCCTCATTTTGAGTGATTTCCTTTGTGAGCTGTACAACTCCCATTCTATTGTACAGCACATCGAGAGTGCTCTCCACATTTTACAGATTTGTGGCGTTAATGTGGTTTGTGCATGGATCCCTGCTCACATGGTTTGCCAGGAATGAACTGTGTTGCTTCAGAAGACTTTAGGCTCTATTATGGAGAGCAGTGATGGCGTGAAGAGTGATCATTCTCCATGAGCATAACTTAGAGCAATGAAGGAAACTCTGATTAATTGGTTAACCTCCTCACCTACACACAAAACCCATGCCTAAAGCAGGACTCAAACTCACAACCCTCTGCTTGGCGGATTGCCAAAAATATACACTCCAATGATCACAGCTACAAGGGCTCACTTGTTGTACACAGATCGCTGAAAGTTAACACAGCCAATCTTAAATAATTTATGCTTTGCATAATGGTCACACTGTGTATTTTTACTTTATGAAAAAAGCATAAAAGAGTAATGATTATGTAATGAAATACAGTAATATTATTTGTCACATTTGCTACCTTTTTAACAGGAACTTTGCTCCTCTTTATCCACTGATGTCATGTATTGATAGTGTGTGTTCCCCTGGTGCACTTTCAGGACCCTCTGCAACTGCCAGTCAGACTTGCAGAGGCCCTAGCAGATGATAACCAAGTGATCGAAGGGGTTTTTAAGTTCTTAAAGCTACAGATTTCTACCGGGTTTAAATTTTTATTAATGATACATATCCAGTTAAGAATTTAGTATTATGTATATCAAGATTTCACACCCTTTGGTCCTTTTTTGTAAATTCTTCTTCATTTCTGGCTTTTGTCATGATTCATTTTATAAGAGAGCTGATGACATAGTAGTTGAACATCCTTAACTGTATATCACTATCCCTTAACCCTTTCAGTCCCGGTGTCCATTATAATGGACATAGGCATTGTTTGCCTACTTGTAATACTTTTAACGGTGTTTTCTGCTATATTCTTGTTATACTGTTCATCACCAATTAAACCTATGTAAAAACATGTTCTGAATTGTACAAAATTATTTATTTTTTACAATTTACATTGTAGTGGTTTTTTTTTTTAAAGAAAAGAAGCAAAATCCATGCAACCGCAGTCAAATGATACCCTGTCATCATCCACGCGTGCCATCACACCGATTATTTTACGTGGGCCCTCCCATCCTTTACCACAGGCACATTTGACTGCAGTTGCCGAGACTCGAACTCACGACCTCAGGCTTTGAGTGCATGGCCAGTGCACTACGTGTTGCCTTAACGATCATGGCTATCCAAGCCAGCAAGCTGAAGGCGTCCCAGACCGCCTAATCTAAACCAGTTTCGAATTAGAGGAAGAACGGCATAAGTAGCAAAATAATTCGGGTCTGAAAGGGTTAAGGAAAATTCTGGGCTTGCGTATATAAAAATGTTGGTTCTTGTAGATTGGTATGTGCAATTTATTTTTGTTGTGCTGATCATTTAAATGAGCGTGCGCACATGCCTTTTGAACCATTTAAAATCATTTTTCTCATCGTATATTTTTAAACGCATACGAATGTTCAACATGCACCTTACGATTCTGTTTTCCACTAGTATGTTTGATTTTTGTACATTAGATTCTTAATATCATTATAAATGGAACATTTTAGCTTTCTGATTTATACAATTTAAATTGTTTAACTGTTAAATTTAAAAGTAGTTATCGCAATCTCTAAAATATACTAAACATGATGAACGAGTCGTCTAAACTTTCTTTTGCAACAATACTTATTTGATTGGAATTTCATGGAATGCATTTTGTGTAACAGTATTTCTGCAATACAAAGCTAACACGTTGATATAACATTTTCGAAACTGAGCCGTAAGGAGTTTTTATTTGTTGCTCGATTAAACACGTTTTTCTTAAATACTGTTTCATGTATTTGTTTGAAAAAATGGGATATATATAATGTTGGTAGTACTTGACTTCAGTTCCTGAAGAAGGCCGTAGAGTAATCGTTGCCGAAACCTCAAGCAACTTTATTAACATTGCACGGCTCGTGGCGTCACAAACTCTTATTAATAATCATCGCCGTGAAAGCTTCAAATCTTACATAATGTTTGTAGTGTTTGATAAAGAATAAAACTTATTGGCCGAAACATGGGCTTTGAAATGTTCACATCTTGCTCTCCTGAAGGATCTATTGTGACTTTTTTGTAATGAAAACTTTTATCACGTTTTTTGCCTATCACAATTTCATTATGTTTGTTATTGCCAGTTATCAGTATTATTTGTTATTTAATCTTAACCTTAGTATTGAAACTAATATTTCGTGATGTTAGCCAATGAACCACTGCTGGCAACATGTCTGAAGTTTTTAATATCGTAATTACTTCAGCAGTTGATTTTTGTGGAATAATAAAATAATGACTATACTTACCACAATGAAGCGTATGATAAGTCAATTACACAAAACTGTCGCTTTACGACAGGAATATTGACTATTTTACTATTAAGTGATCGCTTTGGTCATTAACATGATAGCTTTAGTGTTTTCTATTTCCCACGTGGGCAAAAACACAATACTGACTTAAACAAAGTTTATATATATATATAATGTGTGTGTGTGCGTGTGTGCGTGCGTGCGTGCGTGCGTGTGTGTGAATAGCGACCACAAGGTTCCCAAGCTGAGCAGAACATTACTTCCACTTACTGGTGTTTTGCTCCTCACTGTAACTTTTCTATCTGACCTTACCTTGGTCATCTCTTGTTCTCTTCTGACCCCGATGCTATTAGGGTTTCCGAGGGAAAGGAAGTCTTTATTTTTCCAATCTCTCCATTTCTCTATAAAATCTTAACCCCTAACATGCTGACCTATCATGGCATATGATACGTCCTGTGATTGGTGATCAGAGGATATGGTCGGTGAATTTATTTTGATAACTCTCCCGGTCAGGTCGGTGAGACCCGTAAACCAACGACAGGTGTGGTCCTCCAGACATTCTGGGGGTTGTGAGAGAGCGATGTGACCACCAAAACATAAAAATATGGTGCTCTCTAAAAAGCGGTTACTATTACTGCTATTGCTCTCTTCAATATCATCAGTGAAAAATATTGGAGAGCAAGAGGATTAATGACTTCATTGTCAGAAATCCACCATTAGCTAACAACAACATCATTATCCCTTTACCAAGAAGTACAGTCTCATAACAGACATGGTTAATGAATTCTTCTGGTTCTAAAAACGTTTTCTCAAAAGCAGAAATCTGCATATCTCTGGTAAGTTCTCATCAGACTACCATACATGTCTGTAATTTGGCCTGGAAAAAAAGTTGAAGTAAGTAAATAATAATGAAGGTCATTATAACAAATATGTCTGAACATTTAATATACAAACGCACATCAGAATAACTATAGAAATAAATAACCATACACAATTGAAGAATAAGACTGAATTGGCACATACTAACCAAATGGTTGACACCCCTTGCCACTCTATTCACTGTACACTTAGTCACATCTGCTAATTCTTGTGCATTAGGTACTTGAACCAATGAAATTCATTGATGGCCTAGCCACCATCTTGGCAGTCGACAAACTGATGGCACCGACAATGAGGAATATATTACAATATGCTGTTTGCCCTGTACTCTCTCCCATGAACCTAATAGGCTGCAGAGGTGGCAAATTATATAACTAGAAGTTATTTCTAGGCTGTTATCCTGTGGTCTACTGCAGTTTCCAACGTTTCGTCCACAACTGCATTGGACATCTTCAGTGGCGCAGTCGTAGTCTCCTAGGAGAAGCTTGCATAGTGTCTGAAGTGGTGAGTGTCCAAGCTGCTGTATTTATACCCCGAGAGGCCTCCGCTGATTGGTCCAGATGGTAGATGGCAGGAGGAAGGGGGCAGGCTTCATCCAAGGTGTTGCGATTGGTTCACTTCAGTTTTTCCTGTTGTGTGTCGTTTCTTGCCTTCAATGACAGGATACCAGTTGCTGTTGAGTTTAAAGCCTCTTCTGTCTTATTGAAATTGTGGGCATGTTTATAAATTTCAATAGCTTCGCGTTGTAGCCAGGCATGGTAGTTTGTTATGGATGACAGAATGCTCGTGTCATGGAACTTCGTTATGTGTTTGCCCTCCACTTCAATGGCGTGTTGGGCAGCAAAACATCTGGAAACTCTTAACTCCAGCAGACCATGGCATAACAGTCCAAAAATAACTTCTAGTTATATTGACTCTGGCCATGAAAGCCTATGCTCTCTCATGACAAATTAGTTTTCAATATTTCTTGAACACCTGGAATATTAATGTGGTGATTATGTGATGAAATACTTAAGTTGTGATTCCTTGTGTGTAAATCCAGGTGTGACCATTGTGCAATGAAATATGGTTCCCATCAGTAGATCCAGATGTTAACTACTGCAAGTATGGTTGTGTTTTAATGTTTTAGTACAGTGAATTACTTTATTACAGATTCTGGTTACTTTCAAATGCTGATGCATGTAGTGCAGTTGCATTCTCACCAGTGAAAGAGAATGACCTTGTTGTTGGAACCTACAGCTGTGAAGTAAAGATATATGATATTGGTTAGTATAACACAATCTTTAATGCTTTCTTTAAAAGCTTGTAATTGTTGAACAGTTAAGGTTGGAATGTTTACTTGCAGTGTAAATTTTGTTGTATTTTGTTTTGCAGAACAAGGTGTACTAATACAAACATTGCAAGGCCATACTGCACCACCAAAGCAAATATCTTTCTCATCCAATGGCAAATACTGTCTGACAGCAACAGGTGATGAGGCCATCATTTGGGACTTTCTGTCAAATGTACAGGTTCATCGTTTGTCTTTAAGAGACGATTTTGCCATAAAGCAGGTGTGTACAAAGAATCGAAAAGCAATGCTTTATATGTGAAAAAATACTTTGTAACATGGAAAATATTACATAATTATTAATATGTTGTTGTTTAATAGTGCTGATGTCCCATGATCCAACTTTTTGGTCCAAAACATTGTATACAACAAAAGTGCATCGTAAGACATCGAGAGTTGGACACAATTTTGTTGCTTACAGTTTCTATCCTATTTTTTGTGCCCAACCTGTTTGTATCCAACGCAATTGAGTTGCAGTTAATTTTTTCATCTAACTTGAAAATAGCCAATCAGTATCTTTTACATAATACTACGGCAGACTGCACATACATGTAGTCAGCTGTTGTGTATGTAAGGCTTTGCTTTGTGTTACATCTTATTAAATGTATAACTCAGATAAATGAAATTACGAAAGAAATCTCAGCTTGTGAAATTTAAGCAATTTGCAATAAACACAAGGATTGTGTCAGTTATGTATTTGCTGCCAGAAAAGAATATTGCACAGAGTTCTTAAAAAAGAACAGGAAAAAAAAAAGGAAATTGAAGGTAAGCCTCAGATTCCCCAGTCACTTATGAATAGTTTCACCACTAAATTGTAATAGTGCAAATAACACAAATAGCAAAGGGCAATTACAAAGATACATGGAAATGGACCGAGCAGACAAGAATATATGGTGTATATTTGTGTGGAATGCGATACATCCTCTACTTTACTATATGTGGTAGAGAAGGTAAAAATGCATTGATATGTAGGAAATTATTTGCAAATGGATAAGAAACATAGGAAAGAAAAAAAAGGGAGGGGAAAAAATAAGGTTAGAATGAAATAGGTACTTTAAAATAATAAAGAATTTAGGAAAATGGAAAGTATGAAGGAAGTTGGTGAGAAAACTGATTCAAAAGACCAAAGTAAAAAGGAAAGACAAATTTGAAGAAAGTTATAAACATTAATTAAAGAATAAACAACAGCACACGTCAAAATCTTACGTGAAGTTTTTCAGAGGGCTGTTCAGTGACAGAAGGGCTCAAGACAAATTCAAGGACAGTCCAAAATGTATATGCTTTAGTATTCAATAAACTGAATTCATTTCATTGCTTAAATATGTAATGACTGTTTTTCATTATTTTCTAGGTGCTTTTTATGCCAGTTACTGATAACATATTAGCTTGTTTTGAAGATGATGCCATGAACATTTGGAATTTGGAAACACTTGAGTGCATCAGACAGATTTTGCCTGAAGCTTGGAAGTCTCATCACATAAATACAATTGCTTTTGCAAGGTGAACTACTCAAGTGTACATAACTCATCATGTAATACTTTAGATACAACTAGTATAAGAAAAGATTAACATATGCATATGCTTTTATTTTTATTTTAGCCTATGTCATCACTTAAGGACTAAGGCCTCCTATCTGTTGGTAGGGGAGCTAATCCTAAGGAGCACATTGCAGTCCTGTCCTTCTACACATACAGAATTTTACATTAACGTTAACATTATTTTGACACTAACACTTTTGAAAGTTCTAATACACTACTCTGTCTCCATCCCTTCTTCATCACGCATATTTTACATCAACACTTTAGGAGTTCTTGCCACACTTCTCTGTCTCTCGCATGCCTTGACCACAAATGACCTTTTTTCTGCTTAAAGAAGTTCGCCCATCTGATCCTCTGCCTGCTTACAAATCTTCTTCCTATTCTGGGGTCCCACATGGTTCTATAGGTCCATCTATTGTTACACAACCTCCCATTTCTATTTGAGATGCTCCACCATGATACTAGGTTGTCTCATAAGTAATGCCGGTTTTTTGATTTTGGTGTTTTGGAAAATTTATTGGGTTTCTTGGTTTGGCTATGCTATTTACAGGATGCCATGGCTAGTGTTCCATACATTGTGAGCAGTATCAGTCTTAGGTTCTTAATAAACAATCACAAAATAGAGATAACAAAGTTTGAACTTAGAGTCCTAAAGCACGACTGGAAACAACATTATAAAGCCGCTGCCGCAGCTTGAAGAATATGTGAAGTAGAAAGAGAAGGTGTCGTTAGTGGCACAATGATGATTCCAATGTTTCAACAATGGAGACAAAAACACTAAAGATTTACCACATTCTGGAAGACCTAAAGTACAGAATATTGAGAATACACGCCAAGTTTTGCGAGAAAATCTGCAAAAAACTACCCATAGGTTTTCAGAAGAACTTGGTGCATCAAAAGATACCATACATTGCCACATTAAGACACTTGGAAAATCATACAGAAGTTGTAGATCTGTACCTCATGAACTGACACCTCAACAGGCTCAACGTAGAGTGGATATCTGTCATCAGCTTATCCATAATCCCATAGATGATAGATTTGTCAGGAGAACTGTCACTTGTGATGAAAAATGGGTATATTACTGAAACCCGGACACCTCGAAACAGTTGCTTGATCCCTGCCAACCTGTCAAAGTCATTGTTGAAAAAAACTGGTTCGGTCCCAAAGTAATGTGTGTCTGGTGGAATTTTGAAAGTGTGAATCACTGGGAGTTTGTTCCAAACAGACAGGCAATTGATGTAGATCTTTATTCTCAACAGCTGGAACAAGTTCATGAAATTATTATTTATTTATGCCATCAAACCTACTGTTGGTGTTTTTAAACACACAAGCCTTGTGTGGGCAATGTTTGAGAGGTAGAACTGGAACTTAAAAACACAATGCCACAGCTGGGATTTGAACCACAGACCCTCCGCTTACTAGGCAGGTGCTCTAACCATTAAGCTACTGTAACAACCAGCCCACACACGGCTTGTGTCTTTAAAATCACCCACAGTAATTTTGTACTCATAAATAAATAATAATTACCATCTGAAGTTTATTTAATCCCAGGACATAAAGTACTTACAATAGTAAGTCACCATTGGGGTAATTCTCTCTGATGTGAGACTGCCTTTGTGGTTTACCAGGAGAAATACGAACTGGCTTGACAATTCAATGCCATTCTGGCAGACTGTCACAGTAGCTCAATGGTTAGAGCACCTGCCTGGTAAACAGAGCGTCTGTGGTTCAAATCCCAGCTGTGACATTGGATTTGACATTAATATGTAGGAAACTATTTGCAAATGGATAAGAAACATAGGAAAGAAAAAAAAGGGAGGGGAAAAGATAAGGTTAGAATGAATTGAAGCACATTGGTAATAATGCAGCTGCACGATATCATGTCAGCTCAATACTGATTGTGAGCGGGGCAGAGGAAAACAAGTGATGTTTGTGTATATCAGCTACTGGTGATGTGCTACTGCATGCGCAGTGGAAAAACACTACGCAGCGATTCACATGTATTTGGATCTCACTGTATTTGTTGATTTATATTGCTTCACTGTTAATAGCTTGAGATTTTCCATTGAATTGAGTAGTTTTGTTGGTTGAAATAGGAATGGTCGAGCAATGGTTGTAGGAGGAGACAGTCGGCTGTTGGTTGTATTTGACCTGGACACATGGTGTGTGATGAAAGTCATTGAACTACCAGGACATATTAGAGATGTTCATTATGCAGACTTCATACCCCAGCCATTTGATGGGGGTTGTAACAAAGTAAGTGAAAAACATCTTTCTTTGCTCTTTGTAAATATCATGGTGATTCACAAATGAATAGATCATGTTTCTGTTACAGGTATTAGGAATACTATCATCAAAAGGTAGACTGCACTTCTTAGACATTGAGTCATCTGAAGTTATAAAGTCATTTCATAATACAAACATGGACATAAGTGAGTATATGCTAACAAAGCTTCTTTACTTTCCGGCATGCTTAACCCATTTGCATCTTATTAAAATGCCTTGCAACTAACCAAGAAATCAGATTTAAATCCCCTAGCTGTGAGGGTGGCAGCAGCTTAATGCTTAAAAAATTGCTTAAAATCGCCATTAACTATTTTTCGTTGAGAATTTGTGTGCGCAATATTAAAAGCATAAACTCATCAATACTGTTGTCCTAATACTGCTGTTGTGTGTGAAGGAAATGGGAAACCAGTTTGAATCTCTCCCTACTCATTGTTTCATGAAAAATTGGGGTATCAAGGCATTGGGTTTTGCTTCGGTACAATTGAATAACGATTTTTGCACATGAGACATCAAAATAACTAAAGCAATATGGGCCCTGATTGCATTTTTCATCGTCTTTCAACACTTTCTGTTGTTCAACTAACTCATTGAGTAACCATTCGTGCTATCACATATTTTGTCAAAGGTTCCATGTATTCTGAAAAAAATTGAAAGTGTACAGGTCGCGCGTTACTTCTTGACGAATGAAAATTTTATATGAAAGGTTGAATGCGAGTCACTACTCAGCTTTTGCGGGAACGTTAGCTTCGAAAGAGCGGAGCTACAGTCTGCAGTGAGATGACGCACATGCTTCTGAGCTGAAGTAGTACAGCACTACAAATCAATTTATCGCACTTCTTATGGTTTACAAGTTATTCAAAAGTCATCCAGAGTAAATAGGATTACATGGGTTATAGCCAGAAAATTCAAGATATACATTTCATTTGCCATAAAAATATCTCAAACATACACCATTTTAATTAAAATCTTTAGAGCCATTTTCAAGAAATTCAAAATTTTCGAAAAATTTTCCATGTAAAGGGTAGTTTAGGGTGGAGGAATTTTCTTCAAAATCTTTGTGTCGCATGTCATGACTGTTTGACCAAACATCTACACAGAACTGGAATGTACCAGTCATGACCATAAATATAAACCTTACAAACCTTAAGCCAAATGCAGCGAAACTGTTTACTTTACAAATACACTTTACAAATGTTGAAATTACTATTTGATTGTGAAACAAAGGACTTATACTGTATAAAATTTAATTTATTACAGTTCAAAAGTATTGGAAGGCACGAATGCTAATGGCTTCATTGCCAGATGCAAGGCGCTAGAAAACAACAACAACAAATTTAATTTATAAATATTTAAGCTTGTTTCCAAAATCCAACTTTACAAACTTCCATCGTGAAAAGATTTTAACAAATTACAAAAAAAATTACAATTTACAAGGGTTGTAAACATTGTGAAACAGGGCCCTGGTGAATATGTTCTAGACTATATAGCTGGTGGAATGCATTGTTTAACAGAAACATATATAATAATTAATAATTAACACTTCACAGGCTACAGCCGTGCAATATCTATAACACTTTTTGACGTTTTGGCCATTCTAAGCTCCATGGCCATCACCAGGAATAAATAATTAATAAATAAAATGAAATATAACGAGAATTTTACAAATATTACACAGCTGGTAACCCATGAAGTGCTAATTAATAATTATTGCTGTTAAAACTTCAAGTCCTATGCAGCTATAATGTCATTTTTTTATGCCAACCAATTTACTGTTGGTGTTTTTAAACACACAAGCCTTGTGTGGGCAATGTTTGAGAGGTAGAATCAGAACTGAAAAATTCAATGCCACAGCTGGGATTTGAAATTGAATCTTTTACTTCATATGGTTGGGGAATTTAATGTCATACTGGCAAGTTGCCATGGTAGCTCAGTGGTTTTAGAGTAGCTGTGCGTGAAGCATAAGATTTATGGTTCAAATCCCAGCTATCACATTGAATTTTTCAGTCCTAATTCTATCTCTTGAACCTATAATAAGTATTAGGTAACAAATTTAAAAGTCTGGTATGTTTTCAGGCAAATTTGTGTGCAGCAGCAATGGCAAATATTTAGTTTGCATACTGCGTGCTGGAGAAGTAAATATTTACCTTACTTCCTCTCTTTTGGAATATGAGAAGTATGTCACTAAGACTTTAACTAAAGACAAAGATGAAATTGAACACTATTTGGAAACAGAGGTAAAAGCAGAGGAACAGAGAGGCACTACACAGCAAATTTCATCAAAGGTCATGAAAGAAAAGCTGCTTAAAATTCGCAAGCAGGTACATAATATATCAAGTTTCTGGTACCTGTTAAAAGTATGTATATCTACAAATATAACAAATATCTTTGAGACTATAAACTTCGCTTGTCTTGGTATTTGCTGCAAGTTCTTGAAATTAAAAGCATAGTATCACAGTATATTTACTGCATCATCATGCTACTCTTGTTTATATTGGTTGCTCTGTAGATTAGATTAGATTGGATTACAAGGCGGCATCATGGCCGAGCAGTTAGGACCATTCACCTACCACCTAGGCGGCCTGGGTTCAATCCTAGGGATCTGCATGTGGTATTCGTGGTGGACAAAGTGGCATCTGGGATCTGGGTGGGTTTTCTCCTGGTTCTCTGGTTTCCCCCAACACTCATTCCACCAATTGCTCCACCATGACCTGTCCATTCATTCATTTTGCCCGCGTTTCATATCATCCTCTACCTCACTATCATATGTGGTGCTTGGCTGACCACCCGCTTCCAGTCTTCACTCTGTCCGGTCCATAGGTTCCTGTGCTCCCCGACAGCCGTCTGACCCTAGGCACTGGCTTGTAAATCCTAGGGGCTGTATGTCCTACATAAAGGGAGAGAAAGCAGATAAAGAAGGATTGTGGCAGGGTTTACATTGCTAAAGCTAAACATCATTTAGAAACCAGAATGAAGGAGCATTTTAGAAATATTAAATAGAAACAAATTGATAAATCAGTTGTGGCAGATCATTTTTAGTTATTTAATCATGAAATAAATTCAGAGGTTAAATTATTAAAACAATTAAACAGACCTATAGATTTAATGGTGTGACAGAATATTAGAAGACCCCAAAAGAAAATCGTTTATGTGAATATTTGTTAAAAGTGTAGTTTGTTTTTTGATGTTGGTATGAGATGGTTAAATGACGAAAACGTGTTGCAAATGTTCATTGTTACGAACAACTAAGTTAGTTTAAAGATGTCATAAATATTTCCATATTTGATTTTAATATATATGTATAAATATTAGGATTATATGTGTTCCATAATAAAAGCGAAGGGAGGATGGTTAGGGATCGCTTTCCTAACAAGAAGGAACTATTTGATGGACGCATACGCGGATGTGTACGAAAAAGGCAATATCACGTGAGGTGACGTCAGACTCTTCTCACTAGCGTGTGTATCTTCTAGGTGTAAGGACGTGTTGATGTAACATGTGAGCATTGTAGAACGCTTATCATACTTTCATCAATTATTAGTTCCACATGTAAAATATAGAAAAAGTGTAAATAAAATAATACATTGTGGTGAAGAAACATCGTGTGATTTTTCATTCCATCCGTTACCACGCCCTGAGATCACAAAGATTTCAATAGCTCAAAGACCCAACGAAGATTAATTATAAAAACTGCACCAATGGTTTGGAAAGAGATATTCATTTTAAAAAATAGGAACAGCGTTATGAATTTTGAAATACCTCTGACAGATTTATTTACAGGTTTGTTTTGGTTTCAGAGGTTGGCGACACATAGAAATATTAGTTGAGCATCTGTAGCTGTGGTTACTCTTTCAAATAGACCATTGAAAATGTTATGAACTCATCGTTTTTGTTTTTTGAGTTTTCAAGAACTTGCAGCATTACTAAGATAAGTGAAGCTTTTAGTCTCTAAGCTTGTTTTTATTTTAGATTCTGTTGCTTCACTGTTAACAGCTTCAGTTTTATCATTGAGTTTAATGCCGCCTTTACACCATGCCAGTTGCTGGGACAATTGTTAAAAGACAGTTGACTGGCATAAAATTATTGGATACATGTGAACACTTTGGTCCAATTGCCTAGCCAACTGCCCTCACAATTGCCACGGCAATCTGTCTCGAGGAGTAGATCAAGGACAACCAGTTGGGCCCAGCTGCTTCCCCCACCACCTGGAACACAGTACTGTCGAGACAACTGTTGCCGTATGAACGAACAGGTCAGTAGTTGTGTGACAATAGCTGAGCCAGTCCGCTTGTATTTTTAAGTACAACTTTGTGTGTTACGCTATGATTTATGTAATTATGGCTCCAAAGTGGAGTGATGATATGAACATAAAGTTCGTCGAGTTGTATAAGGAGCACCAGTGTTTTTGGGATGAGCACTACATGCTATACAAGGACAAAAATGCCTGCCAAACGGCACTGTGTGAGATTGCCTCTCAATTAGCCATTCAGGTCTTTGGTGCAAATGAAGTGAAGGCTAAAATTAAGTCATTTATGTGCCTAGGTTGAAATAGTACAACATAATGAAGGACATAATGGTGAAAGAAACGTTGGCAAGAATGTTTTGAATCAGAAGAAAACAGTGTAAAGAAGCAACTTACAAAAAAAACTGAAAGAAGCATGTGCAATTAAAACATGTAGCAATTAAAATCACAGAGCCATGAAATTGAATCCCATGTGTTTGTCAAAGTAAATGTTTAGATCTTATCGAAGACAGATAATTAAATGTTGTTATTACCATAAGATTTATAAGGAGTATACACTAGGAATTTGAAACCTTCAAGACTCAGTAATGCTGCATAACGAATTGCATTTTTTATACAATACATAAAATGTAAGTTTGAATTAAGAATTTAGTTTGTTCTTACTTTAGATTCTTGTTGCTTCACTGTTAATAGCTTCATTATTCCTTATTTACATAAAATGTGTTCTTTTCAATACATATGGAATCACATATTTATATTATAATGGAGACAATTTATTTTAAAATGGAAAAAATAAGGAAATTGTCAAATGAAAAAGGGTTATTGAGTCTAGTATATGTCATGTTTTTCCATAGAAAGACAATTTCCTTATCCACCCTCGCTTTTTCTCTAACTCCTCCACTAGAACTTTGCATGACTCAGCAATAAATTTCCGGCAAAGATCATTATAAATCGAACATAATTCCTCACAGGACACAACAGATACCGCACACCGGGCAATTTCTTGCCATCTACTGCCGTAGCAATAGTTTCCCCGTGTGAACAGGTTCTAGTTCAACTAGACTGGCCAGCAACTGTCTCACAATCATTTGAGAACAACTGCCTCATCAACTGGCATTGTGTAAACGTAGCTTAAGAGCATTTGAATGAGTGGAGACAATGTGTTATGTTTTATATTGTACACTCTTACTACGTAATTTATTGTACCAATCAGTTTGAATATTAGTTATAGCAATTCTTTTGCTGTATTTCTCCATTTTATCTCAATAAATGTTATTTTGTAGTTAAATGATGTTTTATTAATTTTTCAGATACAGGACACTCTTCACATAGAGCGTTTGCGACCCATACTAAATGAATTTGGGGAGTATCCAGAATCTTACAGGTCTCTTATATGGAAGACTGTTCTGCAGCTCCCACATAATCGAGAAGCATTTACTTGCCTGGTAAAACGTGGTATTCATCCTGTATATCAGTCTTTGGAAGAACACTATCCTCTAGAAAATAAAGGCAGTTTAAATAGCATGAAACGGTAAGCTTGAGCCCAATTTTGTAGTATTTTATACTTCCTCTACTGTGTACTTACAGTAAGTAGAGGAAATATTCTATTCTACCCAAATATTTGACACCAAGATTTCACAGAAATACATGTACTGAGACTCCTGCAAGGCCTAGTTATGCACAAAATACTTCCTTTTTAATGCATTTTTGACAGCGTGATACACAGATTCTGTGTATCTCACAAAATGTATAGTGATAATCAAAATGTGCTTAAACAGTATTGAAATGAAGTGTTAATGCTAACAGAATTAATGTTTAAATGTCTACAGCAGACATTTGTACTTTGTTTCAGGTTGTTATCATGCCTAGCACATTGGTCGCCTTTATTTGCAGAAGTAAAGTTTCTTCCTTTGTTTGTGTTCCCATTTGCAAGGATTTTTCAGAGTGATCCACTTACTTGCTTTGAAGTGGTTGTTACTATAATAGGTAATTTTATTTCTTTTATACTTTGGTTGTACTTAGGCCCAGTATTATAAATGAGGTTTAAACTATTGTTTTAAGTAATTAAGTCAATTAATAACACTAAACAACACTTACTTTAGAATTTCCTAATGTTTCGGAGGCCCATTTCCCTCCATTATCAACCAGATGGGGTTCTCTGTGGTGTGGCTGGCGATGTTTTCTCTGGTGGTGCTTCAAGGAACTTGCTGAACATATCTTTCTGGGGCATGTCAAAATTGAAAACTCTGTTTCTATTTTTCAAAATAAAGCTGTTGCAAGGTCAAAACAAATTGTTGTTGTTGTTAGCTAATGCTGGATTTCTGACAATGAAGTCATTAATCCTCTTGCTCTCCAATATTTTTCACTTTAGGATGGGGCATTAGAAGTGGCCGGGCATATTTGAAGGTGGTCTCGATCCATTTCCTCTTGCAGATCACATAGAGGACAGAGTGGTGAAGAATATATCCCAATTCTGTTTAAATGTTTTGCCAGACAATCATGTCCTGTAATCAACCTGAAGGTTGCAGCTGCTGTTTTTCGAGGATACTCAGGAATTACTGTTTGAATTAAGTAAAAATTGAAGCTATTAACAGTGAAGCAACAAGATTCTAAAATAAGAACAAATTAGAAACTAATAAATTTAATATACAAAATTTACTTAATTTTTCAAAAAAAGATAAAATACCAAATTATAAAAAATCTGGCATTTATCAATTTAGCTGTTTAGATTGTGATAAAGTTTATATTGGTAAAACTAAACGTCATCTAGAAACCAGAATAAAAGAACATTTTAGAAATATTAAATATAAACAAACTGATAAATCTGCTGTGGCAGATCATTTTTGGTCATTTAATCATGAAATTAATTCAGAGGTTAAATTATTAAAACAGTTAAGTAATCCGATAGATTTAATGGTTTGGGAAAAAATTTTTATTTTAAAAAACAGGAACCATGTCATGAACTTTGAATTGCCCTCTATGGATTGTATTTTTAAATTTTTGTTTTCAGAGATTGGTAAATAAAAAATTGAATATGAATAATTGTTTTTCACAAAAATAAAAGATTGTAGCTTGGCAACGATTTTGTTTATATGACTTTGAGAATGAGCTGGATATAGCTTGAAACCCCTGGGTCAGAAAAAGGATATCAACATACTAAGATAAGTGAAGTTTTTAGTTTCTAATTTGTTCTTATTTTAGAATACTGTTTGAATGTTTGGTAGTTCCCATCTTTTATTCTTTGATTTTTCATAGTAATATTTTTCAATAATTTTTTTGAATTCAGAGTTGCATAAAATGGTACATTGTGTTAACGATAAAACAGAGAACTGTTTAATTTGAAAGGTGAGTCAATTAATAACACTAAACAACACTTACACTTATGATTTTCCAAACAAAGTATTTCCATCAAACTTCAGTTTTAGCAATAGGCAACCCTCTCTCACCATTCTTGGCAGATATTTACATGAGTTCATTAGAAGTAAGGATCACAAAAGGTTTCCCGTGGATGTTCAAACTCTGGCAGCGGTACGTAGATGACATATTTGCAATAGTTCCAGAAAGGCACATCAGTGATGCATTAAAACTTCTAAACATACAGGACAAAAGCATAAATTTCACAGTGGAAGTGGAAAAAGATGATCAATTACCATTTTTAGATCTAAAACTAATCAAAAACAAGGATAGAATAAATTTCGGTATTCACAGAAAACCAATGCAGACGGACAACTACATAAAAGCTAATAGTTACAAGCCAAGAAGCCACAAACAAGCAATCTTCAATAGTTTAACACAGATTGGTGAACATCCCTCTTCCGGCAGAAGAATACAAAACAGAATATTACAAAATAATTGAAATAGCCCAAAAAAACAGCTTCCCCAAAGCATTAGTAGATAAGAAAGTAAAACGAGCAGAAAAGAAAAAATTACTAAAAGAAACTACAACTCTCACAGCAGCAGAAACAAAAATGACATTCAAAAAATTCACATATCATCCATGGGCCTTTGATAAATTCAAAAAAGTGTTCAAGGAATACAACATTCAGCTAGCACCATGATAGTGACCACCAAAATTATAATATAAGAAATCTTAATCATTTCTCTGCAATATCTATTATAAAAAAAACACTAAAAAGGATCCTATCACAATTGGTGGTATGTTGTACAATAAACTCCCACCAAATTTAAAAATACTAAAAATAAAGCAGTTTAAACCTGCATTATGGAAATACTTAATTGAAAGATGTTTGTATAGAATATACAAGTCATAAACTTCAACTTAAGGTTCTATTCTGTCCATAAATCTTTCAGAGTTGTACATGTGCAAAAAGAGATGGATAAATTATATAAAACTTGATCAAGTTTGAAACATTGTATGATGTCAATAAGTGAATAAACCAACATAAGATAACATAAAATAATGGAGGAAAGTTAACCTTCGAAACGCGTCCCGGAAGAATATGTTGTGAGTGTTGTTCAGTGTTATTAATTAACTCACCTTTTAAATTAAATTAATTACAACACTGTTTTCAAACTTCTATGAAAGGATAACATAAAATAAGCTTCTATAGTTACACTATACTTAAGTATAAGTTTCATTATGAATGACCCTGTATTAAGATATTCTTTCTTGAACTTATGAGAATTACATACACATATATTTATTTGTTTACAGTTAATTGGTGTCAGCATTGGTTTGAATTCTTTCCATTCCCTCCAATCAATATACTAGCAACAATTGAAAATGTACTTTCACATGAAGACCCAGATCTTATGAAACATTTCTTTAAATTTGGAGTTACCACTCACTTATATGCCTGGCCATTACTGGAGACAGCCTTTAGCGAGGTATGTATTTTAAAAATGCTAAATATATAAACCACAAAATCTGGCTATGGCTCTGTTTATTTATTTAATATATTAATGCTATAGTGCCATACGTTTCACAAATTAATATTCTAACACCAGCAGTAAGTTTGTTGGTATAAATAAATAATAATATTCTAACATTACTGTACGATACGAGGGTTGTCTGTAAAATAAGGTACCCAATTTTTTTTCACAATAAAAAACATATTTATTGACATTGAATAATACATTTTTGGAAAGCTTAGACTTTTTCCTATTTTTCGACATAATCGCTGCTCTGGTCAATGCATTTTTGCATCGTAGGACTCTCCCGCCACAAAGCGAAGATACCTTAAAACAGTTTCTTTCAGCTCCTCTCTGGTTCTGAAGTGTCACCAGGTGTTTCTTCAAGTCAGGGAAGAGATGGTAGTCACTTGGGGCTAGGTCTGGGTTGTAAGGAGGGTGCTTGACAGTATCCCATACAAATTTCTTGATGAGGTTGGCCGTAGGTCTTAGAAATTAGCGGCCCACTTTGACATGTCTTCGTCTGTGGTCCTTCGTAAGCATCCCTGGGACCCAACTGGGTATACGCTAATGATTTATCAAAATTTTGTGAATGTAGGTCTTGCTGACATCACAGATCATCTCGTAGATCTGAACCGTCACCCTTCGATCTTTCAGCATTGCTTCTTTCACCTAAATAATTGATTTCATTCAGAACGCTGGTTGTCATGGACATCTGTATGTCCGTCTTGGAATTCTCTGCACCATTTGCACACCTGTTGTATGCTCATACACTGCTCTCTGTACACTTCACACAGTTGGGAATGAATGTCCACCGGTGCAGGCTTTTTGCACACAAAAAAATGCATCACAAAGCATAATTCGCACCTGACAGGAGGAGCGAGTGGAATCCATTTCTAACAGCTGCCAATCCAAGACTGAGCATCACAGATAGCTCGCAGGGTGGGTTACTGGGAGAGCGAGAATCAAGCTACACACCAGTTTTGCAGGATCTCCTGTAACAGCATTCCTCACAACTGCAAATCCTTGGAAACCTTATTTTACGGACAGCCCTCGTATGTACTCCCCCTCATATTTCACCAGAAATAGAAATAGCAGATAAACAATGAATATGCACAGACCCACTGTCAGCCTGACTGTTGCCAAAGACATATTCACTATCGTTGTGTTGAAATATCTAATGCTAAAAATTCCACTGACACAGGGCATAAAATTCTTAGCACGGCTTCCTTCAGATAGTCAAGAGCAGTCGAAGTAGGAAAGTGCCTACAAAACTAGTCCTGTGTGAAACAGTTTTGCGTGAAGCAATTTTGTGTTTATTTATTTAATTAAAAAAGTTTGTTATAGCAATTCATTAGAATATTGAATTTTCTCTAGAATACTTTGGAACAGCTGGCGTTAGCTTCTAGAAATGGCTTAAGATGACCGGATTTTAACTGATTTTACTGACATGTGGAATATTTTCTTTTTCTTTTTTAGGTATTATCTAAACATGAATGGCTACATCTTTGGGATCATGTTATTTCCAATGAACCTTCATTTCTTTTAATGGCAGTTGTGGCATACAACATAGTGTGTCATAAAGCACTTAAGACTTGTGAGCATTTTGAGGACTTTGAGGTGAGCTTGTTTTAAATTTATGACATTATATGTGCTCCTTTTTGTAGATGAGTGTCAAACTTTTATTTTCCTAACTACAAAAACTCGGACAAACGTGAGAAGTAGCTTTGACATTTTCTTCCAGAAAATGCATGTAATATAATATCCTATTTCTGTTTTCAAAGTTTTGAATCTAAAAAAAATCCCAAGAGTTTAATAAACGGTACTTCGTTCACACTTATATCCAATAAATTGTAAAGTGTTGAGCTTTCTGTTTGTTTAGCATTAATTTATTAGCAGCAAACCATTTGTTTGCAGTTATAAAATTATGTTGATCTAAAAGTTTTAACTGATTATGATCTGAATGTGATGCTATTAAAGTTGTGTCATTGACACACATAACAAACTCTTGTAGTAGATTCTATGGCAAGTCATTAATTAGTAAAATAAAAGGCCTTTTTTCCCACAAGGTCATGCAGTATAGGATACTGGTGTTGAAATTTACTATCGCTATCCCATCTGTAACAAAATGGGCAATAAAATTATTTATGCAAATGTTTATCAAATTAACTTTAAATAGACACAGGAATAAACTTTTACAAGAATTGTTTGTTGTTGTTAGCTAATGCTGGATTTCTGACAATGAAGTCATTAATCCTCTTGCTCTCCAATATTTTTCACTGATGGATGGGGTATTAGAAGTGGCCGGGCATATTTGAAGGTGGTCTCGATCCATTTCCTCTTGCAGATCACATAGAGGACAGAGTGGTGAAGAATATATCCCAATTCTGTTTAAATGTTTTGCCAGACAATCATGTCCTGTAATCAACCTGAAGGTTGCAACTGCTGTTTTTCGAGGATACTCAGGAATCACTGTTTGAATGTTTGGTAGTTCCCATCTTTTATTCTTTGATTTTTCATAGTAATATTTTGCAATAATTTTTTTTAATTCAGAGTTGACTAATCTTTTAGCTGCATAAAATGGTAAATTAACTATAGATTTTTGTACACCGCTGGTACCCTTTTTTGCAAGAAAATCAGCTTTCTCATTACCACTCAGTCCACAGTGAGCCGGTATCCATTGGAAGACTAGGTGTTTTTGAAGTGCTCTTAGATGGCTAAGCATCTTCCAACATTCTATAATAGTTTGGTTTTTTGGTGACAACTTGGAAGTAATTGCTATAATTGCTGCCCTGGAATCTGAGAGAATAACTGCTTGCTGAAAATGTGAAATTCTGTACAAAAGATTTTGTAGGGCCATGCGAATTGCTTCAATTTCTCCATCAAAGTTTGTAGTTCCATAACTTAAAGATTTGTAATAGGAAAAGAGGTGACTTGTGACTCCAGCCCCTGCTCCATCTTGGTTTGATATAAATGATCCATCAGTATAAATATGGAGCCATTCATGTTCTGGAAATCTGGTATGGATTGTCTCTAATGCCAATAGTTTTAGAACACTAGTTGGAGTATCACTTTTTTTAACTTCTTCTGTCAGGTGTAAATAATATGTGATGTCTAATGTATGTGTTGGATTGACTTTAGATATGAAGTTTTCCTTTGAATTAGGAAGGTGTACATTCTTCTTGATGTCTTGAATTTTGGAAAGAAAGCTCTCCTGAGTCTTTAGTGTATGTGTAAAATTTCTCTTATGCCGTGTATTGAATGGGAGTCTGATTAACTTTTCGTGTTGAATAAGAGCCGCTTTTTCTATTTCATATTCAATGGGGTATTGGTTGGTTAGTATTTCCATAGCTGCTATTGGTGTGGTTTTGATAGCACCTGTAATTAATCTCAGACTTTGGTTTTGAAAGATTTGAATTTTTTTTGTGTTTGCTGTTACAAGAACTTCGCTGCAGTAAGTAAACAATGGTTTTATATATGTATTATATGTTGTGTTAAGCGTTGCTCTGGAACATCCCCACTTCATTCCTGTTAGACGTTTTAACAGTGAAAGGCGCCTCTCTGCTCTTTGTATTACATTTTCTATTTGTTTGGTCCATGTAAGTTTGGTATCAAATGTAACTCCTAAATACTTTGCTTCCTTTGTTTCTGGTAATTGTTGACCCTCAAAATTTAGTTTTATTTTTAGTGGTTTTTTTCTTAGTGAAAAGATTTGGTAGTTTGATTTTGTTGTATTAACAGTCATTAAATTTTCTTTGGTCCACCTCTGTAAGTTGGTTAAGGATTGTTGCATGGTTTTTTCCAGTTCTGTACTTTTGCTTTTTGGTTTTGAAGTCCACATTACCAAGTCATCAGCAAATAGTGCACACTTCACGCCTGATTCTTGTATTTGTTGTGGTAGATCATTAATAAATATATTAAAAAGTGTAGTGCTGAGCACTGCACCTTGTAAACATATGTAATAATAAACAATAGTGGGTGGAGAAAGTCATGTGGATTTAACATGAGATCTTTTTTTTCTATGACTACTATATGTTAAAAGCATACTTTTTCAGTTTTTCTTCAGAAACCAAAATCCTTTGGACATGAGAAGATTTATCTCCAAGACATACACCCTTTGCAAGACTGTAAAGAAAGACATTGATCCAGGCCAGAAGATTGCCAAGTTTAAGCCTCTAGAGAAGGGGGCATATCCTGTATATAACAAATATCCTACAAGTATAGTGGACTATAAGGTATGAATTTGTTCAGAGAATTCAACTATTTTTATTTCATATTGTATCCTATGTACTTTGAAGCCTGACTATTTTGTTTCTTTCTTTTCTTTTCCTGGTGGTTATATCTTGATAACATTTGTATGAGAGGACATACAAATGGACTTACCCCGTACTCGTGTGGCTCTGTGTAGATAGCGACCACCCAACGTACAGTAAACACACATTACAGAACACAAAGGGTGCTGCCATTTGGGACAAACAGAGAAGTCTGCAGTCGCAGAACATGCATTACTAGCACCAGGGGGACACATTATACAGTATTCAGACACAGCTATCCTGTCTTCCACAGTTCATTATTATGCCCATTTAAGTTGCAAAGCCATAGAGATTTTCAAACATAAAGATAACTTCAATAGGAAGGAAGAAACAAAATGCTTAAATAAAGCTTTGCATCCAGCATTATACAAAGCATGTAAGAAACCTGACCAGAGACAAATTCAAGATCATACGCCATCAACAGCCTCAGCCACAGTAAATGTCAGCCCAGCGACAACAATCATACACAATGAAGCAGCCCCCACTTTAGCCCATGTCATGCAACAGGCAAACCATTAAACAAAGACCAGATCAACCATCATACGCCCACACATGCTAAACGTATAAAATCTGTGAAACCAAATGACTCCTTATCAGTCGTTGCCGAGACTAGCAGAGTACTAAGGTCACACCATTGAGGATATTCAACAAAGATTGGAACAAAATGTCTGGAAGATTTTCCACTAGACCACAGACCACAAGCCCAAATAATCAGTTTCTGTTTAATGACTCCATTGAATTTTTCAAAAGTTTGTGTTTTTAAGTTTTGTCACCATTCACTTATTTGGCACTATCATGGAAAAAGAAATTTTCAAGACCAGCATTTAGTGACTCCCTTCGAAACATCTATCACTGCAATTTTCCATATCCCCTTGTATTGGCAAAAAAAAGTGTAATGAATAAATTGTGCAAATGTTAATGGTTAATATGAATAATTTGTAGACTACATAAAAATAAACTATAATGAGAAACTTAAATGAACGTAACATCAGATTTTTATGTATGTTGCAGGCTCAACAAGTAGAAGATATTCGCAGAGAGGAAGAAAGAATATTGAAAGAAAATGAAATGCTTATGGCACAAAGGGTTTCTCAAAATAAACGAATGAAAGAAGAAAGAGTAGCTAGAAAGAAGGAAAAACATTTATGTGGTATGTACATCTGTTAGCTGTAAGTGTAATGTGACGAATAAAGTATAAGTATAAGTATAAGCTCATTTCTGTGGTGTTGGAGTGGTATATTTTCCTAATATTACAGAGGGCCCAAATTGGAACATGTTTATAGTGACGTCCCTGTAGATAAGGTTTTTCTAGGGTTTTCCACTTACCCAAAGATGTAGTTCTTAAGCTCTCCAGATTCAGCATATTGGTATCATTTTGTTGATTTCTTTCACGTGGCCTGGTAGTTAAAAGGCAGTTAAATGTATGGCATTCTATTCAGTATGCGTACTATGACAGTGGCTATGGCACCAGGCATTGAGAGAGATAAACAGAGGTAATTAGAGCTCTCACATAGTGTAAACACTGCCAGCGCTATCCTCAGATAACCAGAATCTTCTGCAAGTTTTCCCTTCTCTAAGGGGCATATGAAATAAGAAGGTATATGATGCGTAGCTATACGAAGTTGGGCAAGTACGAGTACCTATCCTAGAGAGGCAATGTTGCCCAGTTCAGTAATGTGCACTGTCTAACACAGTAGTTGCTTTTCACTCAACAGATCCAGTAAAAGTCATTGCTATAATAAATTCTTCTGAAAAGAGCTGGAAATTTTGAAGCTGACTGTCCAAGAAGCAATATTCTAAGTGGCCTGTAGCCGTAAATAAAAGCAATTGAACATGGCTGTTAGTAATGGCAAATGCCACATGTCTTGCATTATGGTTGTACATTCTATCTCAAAATTATCATCATCTCAAAGATACAGGGTTATCTCCAGAAAAGGAGTTTAGTTTAATTTTACAAGGGCCATTCACCAATTGTTGATACAATTTTAAAGTGATTTAATTTTAAGCTA
Organism: Tenodera sinensis; assembly: GCA_030765045.1. Lineage (NCBI taxonomy): Eukaryota > Metazoa > Arthropoda > Insecta > Mantodea > Mantidae > Tenodera > Tenodera sinensis. The sequence goes on along the minus strand of CM060965.1, from coordinate 180,612,792 downwards.
ATGCAAATTCTGTATCATCAAGCAATGTTAGCTTTAACATAGTGCTAAAACTTGGTGTTAACTTAACATTCCCTTACTTCTGTATTCTGATATGTGTGCGTGCGTGAGTTAGTAATGAAATCATTCTCCTCTTCTTGCTTTCCAATATTTGAAATGTCTTGAGAAACATATCAACAACAGAATAAATAAGGCAAATAATTATTTATATCTGCTATACAATAATTGGAAAGAAAGAAAGAAATATATAAAAATTGTGAAAATTAACGTGTATAAAACAGTGTATTTATCCACTTTATTGTATGGATCTGAAATGTGGGTAATGCTAGACAAACAAAAGCAGAGTAACATCCACAGAAATGAAATATTTGAGGAAATTGGAAGGGAAAACCAGGAAAAATAGAGTTAGAAATCAAATTATTAGGGAAAATTTAAAAATAGACTCAATAGAGGAAGATGTGGAGAAAAGAAATTTAAAGTGGTATGGACTTCTAATTAGAATGGATGTTCAGTGAAAGACAAAACAAGTATTTGAGGCAAGACCAGAAGGAAATAGAAGACTGGGAACACCGAGAAAGGAATGGCAACAATATATTGGAGAAATAGCAAGAAAAGAGGGATGGAAATTACTGAGTTGAAGAGGAAGGTGCAGGATAGAAAACAGTGCAGAAAATGGATAGAAGGCCCAATGCTGAAAGGTAGAAGGGAAAGGTGAAGAAGAAGTTTTGGAAAATATTTCATTTTCATGAGCACAACTAAACTTCACTTACCTTGTACAGTAAAACCTGACTAAACTGAACTCCATATATACCGGAAACCTGGATAACGAGAAAATAAATCTCGGAACAGAGCCATTTCCTATGTTAAGTAACGCTCTAAACCGGAAAACTGCCTAATGCGGAAACAGAGTAGTTTTTCCAAAACCGTTTGCATAAATAACCTAAGACAAATTTTCATTATGCTTAATATATAGTTATGTGCTTTGATAATGAACTTGCCACGACTGAAGACATTCAAAGTTCAGCAAATGTTGCTGCTGGGAACAGCGGTTGTGAAGTCATGGAAGGAATGGGTGACGATAAAGCCAACAAAAGGGAGCCAAAAATATGCACTTTTAGAGAAACATTATCTGTTGTGAGTGACCTTCAGGAATTTGCAGCTTCCAAGAATGTTTCAGAACTCCTGGTACTGATGCAGGATACAAAGGAGATCATAGAGCATTCTCTTGCGAAGAAGTCGTAACAGTGCACTTTGACACATAAGTGGGAGAAATGGAACTAATGGAGAAATGGCAATTATGTTTGACATGTAAGTTGAAAATACACCAAAATATACAAATGAACCTATTGTTTATTTACAGAATTTTATTTTAAATTATTCCTTCAGTTTAATCTATACGGTTATATGTTTTGTACTTTGTTTTACTAAAATATGTGCAACCCTTTGTAAGATGCAAATCTGTGAAAACAGAGAAATATTACTGGAACTATTGCATTCCGTTTTAGGCAGGTTTTACTGTATTATAATTCTTTGTAGATTTAGTTTCACAATACATTTATTGCATCATCAGCTTTCTTGTACTGTTTGTTTTTTGTTACAAATATTGTTATATTTGTCTTATTTGTATTGCTTCACTGTCAATAGCTTCAGTTATTTCGCTTTATTTGTTTGCTTGTTTGTAGCCAGTTGTATGTGAATGTGGACTAGGCCTGAGAGTGTTAGGTGCAATCATTTCTTAATTAATATTTGGAAAGTGTTTCACTGTGACAAGTCTCTAGTTTTTATCATTAATAGTAAATTAAGTAATCAAGTCTCATTTCCTTGGAGCAGGTTTGTATTTGTTTTCCTCAGAAAAGTAATAACAAAGGTGTATTTCAGTAATTTATTGAGCTCAACAACAGGTTGAAATGTATGTGTTCCTTAAGATAAAATACAAGTGCAGCTGAAATGCAGCTCTGGATAATGAGGTTTTTAGAATAGCATTAATATAATGCTTGGATTCCTTTCAGACATTGAAGCAGTGTATGAAAAAGCTTTGAAAGAGGAGGAAGAACATTTGGCTCAACAAAGAGCTAAAATTGCATTTCTTCGCCAAGATTTGCATTATAGGGAAATGGAACTTCTAGCAGCTGCTAGAAATAAAGTGATAAAGCAGAATGTTGAAGAAAGAGGAAGGGCTTTAAATAGGATGTTAGATGAGATAGAAAGAAAGGTAGGTAGCCATTTTTTACTGTACTTATATATAAAACCACTAATTGAATACTAAATTTATTTTATGTAATGCATCTAATAGACTAAAACTCCCACAGCACTCTTAGTTTAATCTTTTTGTATGGTTTTAATTAGGGATGAGTCGATACCAGTTTTTCTCGATACTGATACATGACAGTTTTCACAATACCTGTGGGCCCAAATGACCAAGCTATCAACGGGCCCTTAAACCCCACTCACTCACTCACCCAATACTTCGATACTCGATACCATCATTTCTACTTCTAGTTTCAATACAAAATAAAATATTGGGAGAACTGTGTAATGCCAATGAAATTAATTAATTAATTGGGTGCATATATTTAATAAGATTTAAAACCATCAGTGTACTTATTTTTAAACTCTACATTAGACATTTAAAAGCAAAATACAATTATGAAATAGTCCACTTTTATAAGTTTTTGCTAAAAAAATACTAGCATTCTCACTCTTTTGGGGTCAAGTCTACTTCTTTTTGTGTCACATATGAGTCCTGCTGTGCTAAATAGTCTTTCAGAGAAAACCGTTGCAGGTGGACTATACAAATATTTAGTGGCTAATTATTTTAATTTTGGAAATTTTGAATTTGTTTTCCAGTAATCCAGTGTACTAGAAAGAGGAGGGGATAGATCATCATTGAGATATGCAGTGATTTCTTGTTGGGAACTGTTAACTGGCAGTGAATCTGACACACCATTGTTTTCTTACATAATGTTACTGTACAGGTACCACATTCCTGGCAATTTTTCGAGCTTTGCAGCACGTGACATCTAAAATAAAATAAAGAAAAGTTTGTGAACTGATCGATTTTTACGAGTATGTCAGTATTATACGACTATCTCTACATAGGTATCCGAAAATCTGAAGAAAAAAAAAATGAAATAAACATAAATTTTAGCTGATCATTTTTGATGCAGGAAGAAGTTGTCTGTTTACCTGCATTGACATTTCTAGTTATCTCCAGACAAGAAGCACTTCCTAGAAAATTCAGCTGAACATGTAATTAGTCAGGTTCTTGCTTGACTTGCAATGAGGTAATAAGATGTTTGGGTTTGCACTTTGTACTGAATAAGCAGGAATTGAAGGAAGGGTCTTCCTGAGCATATCTCCGTCTTCATCTTTATTGTTTACATGGTCATTGTGACCACTTTAACATGTTCTACTTGTGGCAATAATATTTTGTGATTTTAAAATAAAATAAAAATTGAAGAATCATCACCGAAGTATCAAAAAAGTAGTGAGTGAATTTTCTGAAGTATCATTCGATGTTGATACCGTGCAAGTATCGAGGACCCATCCCGAGTTTTAATCCTATGTTTATTTATCCAAATATCTTATATCAGTATAAGGAGACTTGATTTCCTTTCAAAAAGTCTAATATTTTCATGTAGTAGACTGGCATTTTTCCCCTAATAGTAATATGCAAGATAAGAGAAAGTATTTATTAAGTATGCACAGTGTTCATTTTTATCCGTATTTCACGTGCTCCTGTTCAGCAAGAATGACGTCTTAGTTGACTGGTGAATCTATGTGGAAATCATAGTGACATCTATGGAGAATTGGCGGTACTATTTGCACTAGCGCTGTGGTTATGGTTATGCTGCAAACTAATACAATCAACCAAATAATAGCGCCATCTTCTGAGAAGAATCAGCACTACTTGCACAACAGTACAAAAAGCATGTCACAGTGCTCTGAATATGGTGCACTGCTAATATCACCCAACCTCCCTCCCTTTTCACTTTTCACCCCCTTTCACCCTGTAATCATAATCATGCATAACATTCTAAGGTTATACTGTCCTTTTCCAATAAGAAGACTATGAACACAGAGCACTTTGTCTTCATAGTTGAATGTTATTTTCATACAGGCATCAAGATTGGTGTGGCATATAAATACATTGAGGACTTTATTAAAGTTATCTGGCATTCAGACATGTCCCTTGGAGGATAATGCTCTCAAAAGTGTCCAGGTACCATCAAATTGGCATAAGTACATTTGCAATATAAATGTTGTGCATTTTAATCTGTATAAGATAAGATGTGGAGATTACTGTCTTAATGGCAGATAAACATACTATTTGATGAGTGGGTCTTGCTCGTGTAATACAAAGCTTGCCTAATTCCACTTTTTGCGTAGATATCAGCGTGGAGGCTTGTGAATGCTGTCCCCTAGTATTACACAGACAAGACCCAGCCATCAAAGAGTATGATCATGAGTAAATACGATCTCTAGCCACTAGAGGAACCAAACACAAACTCGCTTCATCAGTGTTGCTAATGATGTCTATTTCTGTGCAGGAAATTACAGATAAGAATGAACACCATATACATTTACTCATAAAAAGTAATGTCCTTGTGATGCTAGATGAACTTGTAACTAGCAATAACATAATGCTATCTAAACAAATTTAGGTAGCCAAAACATTTGAGAACACACATCAAGTATCCTGCTCTCATTCTTTGATAACAATTGCTTCATATAAGCTTAATCTTGGAACAATTCCTTAGTGGTAATAACACTAGCCAACAGTGAAAATGTAACTGAGATGAAATAAATGTTTGTTAACTATATTGATGATGCTGATAACAAAAACTACAATGAAAAACTTGAATTAGCTCTCGTTTCCAAGTTAAAGAGGCACATTTAATTATATTTAATTATAACTATATTTTATTAGCATTCATTGTCAATCCCTTCCCATATAGGCTTCGAAGTCCCACTTATGGTATACAGAGTGATGAAGTTTCAGGTAACAATAGCTATGTGTATTTCATTGCTATTTTTAGCCTGGGCTGCTAGGAACAAGGGAGGAGTGGAACGTGTTTCACTTAAGCGTAGTTTCAGTCTGTTACAAGCTGTGTTCTGGCCGTGTGCTGGAAGAAACAAAGATTGGCCTCAGCGTCAATCACTTGAACTAGAATCTCACAATGTTACGCATGAAGCACTTTTCAAATCCAAGAACATAGTTCTTCCTCCTCTTCATATAAAATTGGTCATGGACAGAACTGGGGAAGTATTTCTCTATCTGTGCGAGAAATTTCCACCTCTTGGTGAGATGAAAATAAAAGAGGAGATTTTCATGGGTCCTCAGATACACAAACTGTACAAATATGAGCATTTCAACACCATACTGAAAGGTGATGAAAAGTTAGCTTGGAATGCCTTTGTTCAAATGCCAACAAACTTTCTAGGACATAAGAGGGCAGAAAACTATAAGGATCTTGTGGAAAACCATCTATACTGCTACAGTAGACTGGGGTGCAACATGTCCTCCTTTAAGTTACATTCCTTGATTCCCACTTGAACTTCTTCCCTGACAACTGTGGTGCTGTAAGTGACGAGCACAGGGAACACTTCCACCAGCAAACTTTGGACGTGGAAATGAGATACCAGGGAAAGTGGAGTGTATCAATGATAGCTGATTACTGCTTTTACTAATCACCAGCAGAAAACTACAACCACCGGGCAAAGATGTTGCATCTTCGTGACCTTCCTCCAAGGAAGGTAAATATATAGCTTATGTAGGCAATAACGTATAGTTATACTTCAAAACGAGAGCTAATCTTGTATTTTCACTAATATTTTCATTATCAGCAGACCTGAAAATAAAGATTAGCTGTTTTCATGCCAGAAAAAAAGTAAAATTTTGTTGGCTAGTATTATTAGATCCCAGGGACCCACATGTCCTATTCATGGTGGACGAAGCAGCGTCAGGTCAGGTTTTCTCCGGCTTCTCCAGTTTCCCCCACCACTCATTCCACCAATTGCTCCATTATCAATTAGTGTCTGCAAAAAGAGCTGGCAGATGGATCATTATGTCATCAAAAAGGGTTTTTAATACTGCCATTAAGTAATTTGTAATAATGTCAGTTGTACTGTCTACACAGGCTGTAATTGAAGTACGCTTCTTTGGAGCAATGTTAGCAGATGAAGTCACAGATTCTGTTAACATATACTAAGCAGCTCATGTACAGCCAGCTCCAAATGTTTTCTGATTGAACAAGAGTGTGTAGGCGAAAGAGACAAAAAATTTTGTTATGAATTACTTCAGCTGGTCCACCGGGCCCCAAGACGGCTTCACCGGTTATTTACTTTTGTATGTGTTCCTTGTCCCTCTGACGTGTGGTCAGTGGGGAGCAAACAAAAAGTTAAACAATTAATTTTATTCTATCCAAACAAAACAAAAATCAGCACATGGTTTTCTTTGTGTCTTTAATCAAGTAACAGTGCTTTTTTTTGTGGTAGCATTAACGGTGTTTAAGAAATATGTTTAAACCATTCTTTAAACAAAGATAATGCATATAATGTATTTCTCATTCATAATAATGATGGTGATGATGATGATGATGATGATAACAATCATCATCATAATAATCATCATAATCATAGATAAACCAGAAAGCTGAAGGGAGAAGCTATGTCATAACCTATAGAGGTTGATGCCTCAGTTTTTTTTGAACATGCTCTTTTGCGATTTGCAGTAGTTCTATTACTTGTATTATGGTAAACTTTCATTTTCCTTTGAAGTTCTGTTTTCCTGCTATTTGTAACAAACAGCCATTCAGTGTTTTAAACTTCAATATGAAATTTCATATCAAATTCACTTTTTCATGTTCGCTGAATAAAAACAATTTAGAAATTTTACAGTGTGCATGAGTGTGTCTCCATGAATAACTTAAATAAAAAACATTGTATATTAAAATTATTTAAATGTTTTAATTTTAATTTCATTATAGAGTAACACGACGCCTGTAATGCTGAATATTTAGTTTCCATCTTCGCTGTGAGTTCGTTCTGGATTTATAACATTAATGTTGTTTTCTTTACTTTGAGATTACTTTGTTACTCCCAAGTCTAAGAAAAATGTTGGAATGATATTCCGTTTGGACTTACAAATACAATATGTCCCTCACCCTTATTACTTAATTACGTAACAGAAAAGTAGTTTTGAAAAGAAAATATGTTGCTGTCTCTAAGATTTTAATTTTGTCAATTTAGAGGAGGATACAAGATGCTGAGTTAGCTGCTGCAGAATCAGAAATCAGACATCATTTCCTAGAATTTAAGGCCATGAAAGAAAATCTTGAACTACAATTAGGATCGACACTTAATCCAAAGATAGGTTCATCACTAAAGCAACACAATGTGAGGCTACAGCAAGGCTATCTGGACCAAGCACTAAGGAAGGTAAAACACAAATATTCTGTTTATAACTTATTTTCCAAAGAGTAACATGCTTGTTGCAGCAGTAATTTCTAATAGTATATTTTATTTAATGATTCTGTCAATTGCCAGGAATATATGAGCACCGCCAATGTGCCAGAATTTCATCTTGAAGGAGTTCTTTTACATGCCAGTAAATCTCCTGATATGGGGTTGTTGCTTTTAAGCACACTTAAAAACAATTAGACTGGGCCAAGTTTGATTGAAACCATGGGATCAGTAGGCCAGCTCCTAACCAACTGAGCCACCCAGACTGACATGAAAATGTGTGGTAGTGCCATTAAGTTGGGCTGGGCTTTTAAGAATGTAATATAAAAAATTAGGAAATAAGCAGCAGCTCTGCTACCCTAATACTTCTTGGCACTATGGCAGAAATTGTATATTGAGTTGCACCGAAGAAAAGATTACTACCAATATTAAATATGCCAAGTTGTTTAGATATAACACATGTAAATATTGTATATGTAATGTGATTATCAAAATTGTATTTCTTAACCCATGCCCCGAAGCTATTGTGAAACGAAAGGAAATATGTTTGAGGTCGATCATGACCATATGATTGATGCATCACAATCTAATCAATAAATAGCCAATCAATCACGGTTGCTATGCCCATAACTAGGGGAGTAAATAATTATCCCTATACAGAGGTAACACATCATTACTAGTGATATATGCATCGCTAAAGACAGTTGCATATTCGTGCTACAAAATAATAGATTTTGTCAGCAATCCAACAACGTTGAATTATGTCGCTGAAGGTCGTCTGGTTGAATACTGCATGTAAATATTCAATACGAGCAAATATCGTAAATGTCCTAAAATATTTACGAAAGAAAGAATTGAGGATTTAACTCGTATGAAACCACAAAGTTCCTGAACACAATAGCTTCGGGACATAAAAGTATTACTACTTATAAAAGTGTGAAGATAATATGTTCAGGCATTGCAAGTAAATGTGAATAAAGTTGACATAGTGGAAAATTTGAATATTTATTGGAGATAATAATAATACCTTACCCATGTTTGTCCGCTTGTGCCCATAATGCCCTGGAGATGAAACTATTTGTGCATTAGTAGATTGTTAAAAAGACCATTTGTAAAAAAACCATTACATTCGTAAAAACTGCTACAGCAGTATCTGAGAAAGGAAATGCTAAAGATCTGAGAGGTAGAACTCTCAAACATTGCCTACACATGGCTTGTGTGTTTAAAAACACTAACAGTAGGTTTGTTGGCATAAATAAATAATGATAAAGATCTGTTTATCTTTTTTTTTAGGTACGTGAAGAAACCAGTACAGCCCATCGCAATAAGCATATAGAGATGGGAACTAAGCTTATGGCTGTCGATGATGTGCTCCAGAGAGTAGACCTAGCTCTAGCTCAAAAGGTGGCAGAACAACAGCTCACTCTTGAAAATGAGCATGATAATTTGAAGGTAAATAAATGTAACTACTTAAAAGTGAGAACATTTGTTTGTGTATGTAGAGTAACCTCAAAAACCAGTCAAACATTTTGGAAATGTTTTCGTTGTTGAAAGCTCTGTTCATTCTGATGGACATGGCATTGTAAACCATTAACATCTTTTCATAAATAGATTAAAAACGAGGACTATGTACTTGAATATGAACACATTAGAGCTACAAAAGAAAATGTTTCCAAGAAGACTTGTGGTGGGAGGACCCAGGTTTGATCCTTAATACCAGTGTGGAGATTTTCTCCTACTGGAAGGTCTGGCCTGGAGTACACTAAGCTACATTAAGTGCCTGAGGGGCCAGTTGAGGAGCTACTTGATCAACAAGTAGCTCCTCAGGTCATGAAGGCCACATAACCGGCCGGTAGGGCTCAGATCACTGACCACATCCCATTCTCTAGTTCTGCACCTCACTCATGACATCTGTAGTGGGCAGAAGTGGGGGACACAACTGCTGGGTGGTAAGCCTTGGCCCACGAAAGGCTGCTGTGCTGTCTTTTTTTAAATTTGTTTTTGAAACCATAATTCCAACACCACTGCAAGGTAATTCTGTAAAATTAGATAGAGTGCAAATCAGCAGTACACCTGGTCTGTCTTTGGTAGAAGATTAACAAACAGTTATCTTCCATTTGCAAAATAATACACTTAGACAGTTTGTTTTTAAATTATTGTTTCCATTTCTTCAGAAATTAGTTGCATACTTGACAGTTTACTGAAATTGAAATTCATAAAACTTTTCCTGCTCCACCGAAGCATAATAATTTTGTAATGAGATGAAATTTAGGAGTAAAATACGCATTAAGTCAGTAAATGTTGAAAAATTCCATATAAAATCAACAGGAATTTTGTGAATTTCCTTGAAGACGTGGTAGTGCTGATTCTTTCAGTCAGATATGCTGAAATTCTTCCTGGCACCAGAGGTAAGTGTTAAACTTCAGAAAAGAACACCATTTCCTACAACACACAAATTTCTAGTCCTTATTTTACACTTCATAACAAACACCTGTTACAAAATATCTTATACTTAAACCCCCCAGCCATTAAAACATGAACAAGAGATATAATCATTTACAAGGGAAATTTGACTTTTCATTCCTATCATCCATTACTAAGTTTTCATTCCCATTTAGGTATGATACATTGCATTGTGTTGTAGTGCAGTGAAGCAGGAGCATCATGAAGAACATACCTAGCACTATACAATGATATGATGATGATGATGACAGGGACAAGGACAACACTAACACTAACAACAGTAGCAACAATAACAACAACGATGATGATGATGATGATGATAATAATAATAATAATAATAATAATAATAATAATAATAATAATAATAATAATAATAATAATAATAATAATAGCAATAATAGCAGTAAGAGTAATACTAGTAGTAGTGGTGGTGGTGGCGGTGGCGGCAGCAGTCATGGCGGTGGTGGTCGTCATAGTAGTCGTCATCATCGTTATTAGTGCAGTACATTTCAGCTGTAATCTTAAGTTAATAAGAACTCTTACATTACTATCATAAAAAATGCAATATAATGCAATAAAAATTAATGTTTAGTCATGTCAGTGATGACAATCCACAACACATTGAATTAATCCAAAGAACCATAAAAAAGGCATTCATTCTCTTAAAATAGTAAAAAGTCTATACTAACATAAATTTAATAGGTGTACCGTAAATATTGGCAAGTATGTGACAGGATGGAGAAGTGCTGTTTTTTAAATAAAAATTTGGTTAGTTCAGATAGAAGCATTGCAGTGCTATTTTTCTTAAATTATTCCAATATAGTCTAAATTAGGAACAAATTAGAGAATAAGTTGGATGCAACTTGAAACTAGTCAGCACTGTACCACCTTGCAATATTAATAAGATGATTGGAGCTTTTAGTTTCTAATTTGTTCTTAATTTAGTGAAGAATTAATAGTTTGACGTGCTCAAGCATCTAAAGCACTAGGCAGTATAGGTCGCGAGGTGAGACAAGAATAATTCTTGCACATAGGGGAAGTTGCTTTCCTTCCCTCCCTCTATGCAACGGCTGAGATGGGGGAAAGGCAGGTGAGCTTGCCATGAATGAGTAAACATTACTATAACAGCGTGCAGCTGTTTTCCCTTTTTTTTTTTTTTTTTTTTTTGTAGTGTTTAACGCCCGCTTTTACTACTATGGCACTGCAGGCGGTGACACTAATGATACATGGAATGAAAATGGAGCACCGGTGGAATGAGGGAATGAGATGGCAGGGGAAACCGGAGAACCTGTAGGAAACCTGCCCCAGCACTGCTTCGTCCACCACAAATCCCACATGCAGTTGCCTGGGATCAAACCTGGACCACTTTGGTGAGAAGCAAATGGTCTAACCACTCAGCTATGGTGCAGCCACGTGCAGCTGAAACAATTGCAGTTCACATGAAAGTAATTGTTGGCACATAGCCAAATCACTTTGTTCAGTATAATGCTAATTTTTATACAAAAGGGTGTCAAAAAATAACCGGAATTGTTTTTTTACTGAAAAATGCTGCTCACCTTTATTCAAATTCCATTACACACCTTCAAAGTATTCTCCCTCGGACACAATACGACGATTCCAGCGTTCAGTCCAATATTCAAAGCACTCCCTGAAGCCCCTTTTTGATAGTCTGTTGTGTACACCCGAAATTTTATTGTTTAGCTCTCGATCACTCTAAAAATGATGACCCCGAAGCTCTTTTTTTACTGCAGGAAATAGGTGGAAGTCACACAGGGCCAGGTCCAGTGAATAAGGTGAATGTGGCATCACCTCAATGCCTAATTCAGTTAAATAAGGAAAAATTGAAGCTATTAACAGTGAAGCAACAAGATTCTAAAGTAAGAACAAATTAGAAACTAAAAACTTCACTTATCTTAGTATTATTTGCTGACCCTGGGTTTCAAGCTGTGTCCAGCTCATTCTCAAAGCCATATAAACAAATTTGTTGCCAAGCTACAATCTTTTATTTTTTCTGAAAAACAATTGGTAAATAAAAATTGAATAGAGTAATTGTTTTTCAGAAAAAATAAAAGATTGTAGCTTGGCAACGAATTTGTTTATATGGCTTTGAGAATGAGCTGGACACAGCTTGAAACCCAGCGTCAGCAAATAATACTAAGATAAGTGAAGTTTTTAGTTTCTAATTTGTTCTTACTTTAGAAGCCTAATTCAGTGATTGTTTCCTGAGTCTTAATGGCACAATGAGCGGGGGCATTATCCTGATGAAGGGTCCATCCTGTTTGAGCAAGATTTGGTCATTTTGTTGCAATTTGCCTTCATAATAGCCCCTTCAGTACCTCACAGTAGTAATTTGCAGTAACAGAATGTTGCTCATACACCATATGATCGCCAAATGACATCAGTTGTGTTGACGTTGAGACAGGATATTTTGACACAAGGGTGTTGAGGGTGAATTAAGAAGAAAAATAATATAGTTGCAGAATAATTATAAATATAGAAATTTTCTCTTATAGAGATAAGAGATAAAGAAGTGACAATTAGTGAAGTAAGAAAAACCATAGTCAGGAAAGCAATGCCCATGAATTAAGATGGATATAGCCAATGTTAAGCTTGAAGAAATGTCAAACTAAAATAGTGAATAAGAACCCAATGTCACAATAGCATCATTAGTAACATCAAAGTATAAGGATTGACTCAACGACCTGCCTATACATAATAAGCTTGCAAGACAGAGGACAAAGAAATGAGTAAAATTGCCATAAATGTGATCATAATCATTAGCTCAACATTTGTTGTTGTTGTTGTTGTTGTTGTTGTTGTTGTTGTTGTTGTTGTTGTTGTTGTTGGCGGCTAATGCTGTATTTCTGACAATGAAGTCATTAATTCTCTTGCTCTCCAATATGTTTCACTGATGGATGGGGCACTAGAAGTGGCCGGGCATATTTGAAGGTGGTCTCGATCCATTTCCTCTTGCAGATCACATAGAGGACAGAGTGGTGAAGAATATATCCCAATTCTGTTTAAATGTTTTGCCAGACAATCATGTCCTGTAATCAACCTGAAGGTTGCAACTGGTGTTTTTCGAGGATACTCAGGAATCACTGTTTCAATGTTTGGTAGTGCCCATCTTTTATTCTTTGATTTTTCATAGTAATATTTTGCAATAATTTTTTTGAATTCAGAGTTGACTAATCTTTTAGCTGCATAAAATGGTAGATTAACTATTGATTTCTGTACATTGCCGGTACCCTTTTTTGCAAGAAAATCAGCTTTCTCATTACCACTCAGTCCACAGTGAGCCGGTATCCATTGGAAGACTAGGTGTTTTTTAAGTGCTGTTAGATGGGTAAGGATTTTCCAACATTCTATAGTTGCTTGGTTTTTTGGTGACAACTTGGAAGTAATTGCTATAATTGCTGCCCTGGAATCTGAGAGAATAACTCAACATTTGTATCTTGTTTTTCTCTCCTCATAACAAGGAACATAAGCCAAAAGGCACACAATAAACCATAATACACTTAAATAATATTTGTGTCAATGTCAAATGTAAAAACTTAGGAATATTCTAGGTGTTGTATTGTGTGGTAACTGAATATGTAAAATTTATAAAGACATGCTGTGTCATGCCAAAACAAAACACAAAAACATACAGCAAAGAAGATTGTAAAAAAAAAAAGGGTATTGTACAAAGTATTAAGTATTAGAGGAATAGGGAGAAGTGTTGTATTGTGTTTCAAGATTGTAAATGTAGGTGACAACTTGAGAAACAAAACAAGGGGCATGTGAGACAGGATATTGTAAGACCCCAAAAGAAAATCATTTATGTGAATATTTTTTAAGAGTGTAATTTGTTTTTGGTGTTGGTATGAGTTGGTTAAATGACGAAAACGTGTTACTAATGTTCATTGTTACGAACAATTAAGTTTGTTTAAAGACGTCATAAATATTTCCATATTTAATTTTAATATATATGTATAAATAAAAGAATTATATGTGTTCAATATTGAAAGCGAAGGGAGAATGGCTAAGGATCACTTCCCTAACAATGCGGGAACTATTTGATGAACGCATACGCAGATGTACACATGGCAGTCAGAATGCTAGACTCGCAACCAAAAGAATAGAATAGCATCCGTGTATTTGGTATGGATGGACCCATTTTTATGTGTGCGCGTCATAAAATAGTGAAAGTAAATTTACTAAGTGTTTAAAGACCGTTAATTTGTGTAAAATAAGTGAAACATTAGCTAACTTTAATAAGTTAGTTAATACGAAGTGTGCAATTAAATGAAAGGACGTAAAATAGACGAAGTGTAAAGTGATAGAAAACACATTTAGCAAAATATCGCTAAATTTTCAGACATTAAATCTCGGCGATGCTAGGGAAGTCGATCCACTGAAATAAAAGACTTACTACTGTGATACGATTTAAATATTGTGAACAAGAAGGTGCGAATAAAATATTTCACTAAAGTTAACCCCGAGTGTATGTTCATTCCATCCAGTACCACGACCCGAGATAACGAAAGAGTCAAAAGCTCATCACCATCACCATATTAATATATAAAAACAGCACCAACGTTGATGTCTGTTTTCAAAGTTGATGGTCTTCTGGGACGTGGAGCATCCTCAAGGTCATTTTTACCCTCCCAGAATCGTTTATACCATTCAAACACTTGAGTTTTCCCCATTGCTTGCTCTTTGTAGGCTTGCTGCAACATTTCCAATGTTTGTGATGCAGTTTTGTCAAGAAGAACGCAAAATCTAATTGATGTGCATATATATATATATATATATATATATATATACCAAGTCATTAATCCTCTTGCTCCCCAATATTTTTCACTAATAGATGGGGCACTAGAAGGGGTCGGGCATATTTGAAGGTGGTCTTGGTCCATTTCCTCTATGTATATATATATATATATATATATATAATGTCATTAGCAATATGCACTAAAGCAGTGCTAGCGAACTTCACTCCCTCATGGACAGAAACGGTATGACTTCTGCACATACATGACTGCACAACTTCCCTCGTCATCAGTCTTTCAGATGAAGAGTTGCTACTGCGCAGCTAAAGGAATTGCTCTTGTCTTGTCTTACGACCTATACTAGAGTAGAAGCCCAAAATAGCACTGTCTGAAATATTGTGGATTCAGATTTAAGCAGGGAAAGTATGTCCCCTAAAATTTTATCATACTATTTATTCATTCATTCATTCATTCTTTTTTAAGTTGAATTTAAAGTTTTCTTCAAAGAGTGGTACTGGAATACCTTTTACTAATCCTAGCATTGACCTTGGCCACTGCATTGCTAAGTAACGAGACATGCACACAGAAGATATTGTGCATGTCAGTGAAGTGTTAAACAAGATGACTCTGTGCATGGAGGAACAGTATTCATCTCCATCTTGCTACAATGAAACAATACGTGGAGAAAATAATATGAATTATGTTGCCAAACAAAATTCACTGGTTTCTAGACAATGTTGCCAAACAAAATTCACTGGTTTCTAGACAATACAAAATTAGGTTAGTGTAAAATGGGTACAGTGTTATTGTATGTTCTGTATAAATTAAGGTCAGTTGCAGGACTGGAATACACCGCTAGCATTACTAGTGTGTAATTGCATTTAAAAGTGGTGTACTTAACCGTATATTACATACTTTACAATATACTGTAATTTATTATTGCACTAATGTTTCGCACCATCTCTGCGGGATCGATTTTTGTCACTTCTAAGGTCACATTTCGATATACTGCAGAGTTGTTATAGCGCAGGACAAAAGCATGTCCCCCACGAACTACATTATTCCAGGATTCTACTGTATTTCATAATAGATATTCATCCAGAGTTATACAAATAAATGATAAACCAAAGTAACCAAAGTAATTGAGCACACGTTTACATTTCCACTGTATCTCTTTATTTTATCACTATAAATTAGGTGCTGCATTTGGAGGCAGAGACTATATCCCTTGAAGAAGAAGTTGAAAAGTTGGTGGAGCAGTTAACACAGAAACGTTTACAAGAGGCAAGCTCAAAACTGAAAGAAATCTCAGACATCCAAAACAAAGAAACGAAATTCAAAATGAAGCAAGGAAATCAAATTTCAAAGCATTTATCTTTGCTAAGAGGTAAGAGAATAAAATTGAATAATGACAAACAATTACACCACTGGCTACTATGTTAAGCTACTTGAATGGAATGAATTCATTCACCAACTTTTCCATACATAACTTTTTGGTTACAAAATTTATGTGTTACTGCATTTATACTTCAAAATTTGTAACTAGAGCCTCGATTTGTATGCATAAATCAAATAATAAAATATGCATGCACAAAAAATTTTAAAAAGTGCACACTTAATATGCAAATACAAATGATCAAAAATAAAATAAAATAATTTCTTTTGTGGATATATTCCTATAATTAGCACACAAACATCAGGCCATGATGAGCTTTAGTAAAACTACAGGATTCTCTGGTTTCAGGATTTAACCCAAGATTAGGTTGGAGTATAATATTAGGAAGTCACACAATGTGCATTGATGCAGATACATTAATACAATACACGTGACATGCAGCTTGTCCTGTTGGTCTGTATTTGTTCCATTTATTGTTTTTCGTGTTTCACTTCACTTTTGCTTTGTCTATTTGTCCCCACAGCAAAATTTTCTTAAGGATATTGTTCCCTTTGCACACACTTCCACGTGGTATCTTGTGCCTTGTTTTCCATATAACGTGCACATGCATTCTTCACCTGGGTCATGGTGTCTTTTGAAGTGAAACTTATTATGAGAGGGGCTTCAAAATTCTGATCTGCAACCTTTTTGTGTGACGAAAAGTGGTGGGGGTAAACACTGTGTCAGGTAGAGAAGGAGCAGTGTCTCACTTGCCTTCGGGTATCGTCTGTGGTTGTGTGTACTCATTCAGGTGGCGTGGCAATCTGTGTACAGCTGTTGGTTGTCAACAGAACATCTGTTGAAACACTTTGTATAACCAATGCATTTCTAGTGCTGTTTAGTGTTCTCATTGTTTATAATCTATTTTCTTCATTAAAATATATAATTTTGTTGTGAATATGCCTAGAATCGAGAGTTATCATTACTTATTTTAGTTATCATAAACTGATAATTTCTCTTCTTAAGAACGAAGAAGATGATGCTCATTGACACATATGTATATAATTTTATAGTATTCCTTGGTCATTGCATCCGTGATGTAGAAATCTTCCCATATTTCAGCTTTTTTCAGTCGGTGTTCCTTCACTGTATGCTTCTGTTGCCAATAACAGTATTTGTAGCGGAGTTCTTCTATCCACATTGTGTCTCTGCACATTTCATGGCACTTTGTGTGATCTTAGCAAAGCTTTTGACTGCGTCAAACATGATCTACTGCTGAGAAAGACGGAAAACTATGAAATAAAGGGACAGAGTCTGAAAATTTTTAAATCCTATCTTGAGAATCATTATCAGGTAGTGTCAGTTAATGGGAAACAATCTAAGATGGCCAAAGTAGAAATAGGTGTGCCACAAGGCTCAGTCCTGGGGCCTTTACTATTCTTGTTGATGATTAATGATGTATCAGAATGTTTCTCGGCTTATACTGTTGTATATGCAGATGACACTTTGTTCTTAAACATGTATTTCTGGTGAAATATTGGTATCAAATTTCTGAGTGGAATACAATAATTTCTCTACATGACTTACAATTATGCTGAAAAATAAAAGGTTAGTTAAATATCAAACTTGATATTGAGGTTCAACAACTTATAACACAACACAAAGATTTTTCAAAAAAATCGCTACCCCAAACTACCCTTTACATGGAAAATGTATTGGAAATTGTGATTAAAGTGCCATATGTTATATTTATATGACAAATGAAACATATATCTTATATTTTTTGGGAATTGCCTCCTAAGTCCTCTTCATTCTAAACTATGTTTTCATAATTGATAAAACATAAGAAAGAGACAAACCCAAATCCACATATTTGTTATTTTTTAATTTCTTCTTTTTATTTACTGTAGTAGGTGTTTGCATAGCGGTGTCGGCAGCACCTTTGTTTCCTCTCATTCTTGCTCCCAGCTGTGGCATTGAATTTTTCAGTTCTGATTTTACCTCTCAGAAAACTTTGTATTTGTAATAAAATTTTAGAAGACAATAAAATTATAGAAAAGTAACTAGACTGGATTTTGTCATCTTGTCACAATATTTTAAAATGTGTGGTTTATATTTGACTCAACCTCATACTTAGTGAAAAAGATTCAATATGTAATGTTTTTTCTCAGGCACTTCATCAAGGCTGATACAAGATGAAAATGGAGAAGCAGCAAGCTTGACAGAAAGATTATCTTCATCATCAACAAGTGGTATGCATTTGTTTCACTTTTACTTCCTACACTATCTTTAGTAGAGGAAGCATGGCATTCTACCCAAAAATTGATACTCAAATTTCATAGGAAATGCACATTTAGGAACATATACATGTGTATGTGTGCATGCAAGACAGAACAGTGTAAGTCAAAAACAAAACATTGGTTAAATATGAAGTTTGGTATTTTAAGTTCAGCATTTTCCAAGGATGCAACAAGAAGATATTCATGAAAACCCCATAACCCCAAACTACCCTACAAATGGAAAACATTATGTATTCCTAATTTTCTCCAGAATGGTCTTTCAGGTTTGATTAAAACATCATATTATTTGCAAGACAAATATGTAAAATTTATACAGTAGAACCTCAATTATCCGAGGTAAAGAGGACTGACAGTACCTCAGATAATAATTGAAGACTCAGATAAAACAGAGTCTCAAAAACTGAGAGGGAAGCATATAGTAAACTGGTGAAATGAATGAAAACGTGGTCAAAGATGTGGAAAAAAGGCATCTGTTGTATTACCAAATGAAGAAATGACGTACATACAAATAAAAATAAAATAAAAAAATCTGATGTGTTGCACTCACATGACTGACTCTACCCTTGTACTAACCATTCTTACAAACTCTTATTCCTATCTCTTCTTGTCAGTTGAGATAAACATTTACAGAAATTATCTTATTGCTTATTTCCTTGTAGGTACAAGGGGAATATGGAAATACAGTAGGCTTTGAGTAATAGTCAAATCTTTTAAAGCTATGAGATTCTGTTCTGTTTGAATAGCATATAAAAAACTGAATAACGATGTTCCATTTGACAGAAGTATAAATTCTCAAAAGCTCACACAAATAACAAGAAATATCTCCTAAAAGGTTCACTCTACAAAAAAATTTATTTGGACATAAACTGTGTTTTAGCAAGATCTACATTTTTGTATAGTAAGATTTGGACTATCTGTTACGGCTTACCAGTTATGCAAAAGTCATCCAGAGTAAATAAGACTTCATGGGCTATAGCAGAAAATTTAAAATATACATTTCATTTGTCATAAAAATATATCAAACATATTTGCATTTTAATCCAAATCGAGCCATTTTCAAGAAAATCAAAATTTTTGAAAAATTTTCCATGTAAAGGGTAGTTTAGGGTGGAGCAATTTTCTTCAAAATCCTTGTGTCGTATCCTTGAAAGACATTAAACTTAAATACCAACTTTGGTTTTTAACCGACTTTTCGTTTTTGAGTTATGTTGTCCATAGACACATAAATAGACATTTTTCTAAAAATGCTTTTTTTGGATTCATGGGACCTCAACACATACATTTCCGGTGAAATCTCAACATTGAATTTTTGGGTGGAATACAATACTTCATCTACATTACTAAACGTAGTAGAGAAAGTAATACAAAATGAAACAAAAAAGACTTATAGTACATGAATTTGGTTGAATGAATGAATTTATTTTATCTTAAAATATCTACATCGCAAATCAGATTACAGCAATCCCATGAATCAACATGTAGCTTCCTATTCACAAATATAATTTATAATTTAACTGTACAACATTTGTTTCAACCAGACTCACGGAAATATATATCATAATAAATGCACTCTAAACATCTACATATACTTGAGTTACACCTGGTGCAAATATAGATATAGACGTCCAGACGTTTTTTCCACACCTGTGGTGGACTGGTCTTAGTCTTCTCGGCAAAGGTTCAGTTACAACAGAATCACTGCCTGGAGATGCCGTATTTATATCTGGGCCGCTCATGGGGAATTGGCTCAGCAGACCATGGCTTTTAAGCCTGGAAGAAATCTCTATACTCCATCCAGCCTTAGATCCACACCTTGCATCCCTCCGCAGTAACCTGGTGTTCATATCAGCCACAACTTAAACACCACATGGACTCATGTTCGTGTTTATGATGCAACAGAATTATATTTACTTGGAAGTTTTACAAATATCGTTACATTCAAGTAGTCTTTACCAGAGTTATCATACCTCTTGAAAACTCACAGATAATCGCCAATATTTAAAGTACTATTTTTATGGTGCATTTTGGTTTCGGCGCATCACTGGTTAGTTGTTGACGGCTTGTGTACATCAAGAGCGGCTCTAAGAGTGGAGCAATTATAGCTATAATTCATTTAATTTGTATCCCTGGTATTTTGAAATAATTAATTTAATTTGTATCCCTGGTATTTTGAATACACATGCTCTAATTCCCTTCATTGCATTTTACTTTTAGCTAAAACGGCTTTCTTTTGGTCATGCCATCTTCCATCACACACACACACACATATATCCCTTTTTGAAGACCATGATCCTGGTCTTTTTATAATTTATCACCTACAATATACACATACAGTATAGTATGTGTGTACATGTTCCAGTTAAAGAAGGTTATTTCTTGAACAACTCCATAAGTGTTTTCTGTTTAATGAACTTGCTTGCGCCGTTTCACAGAATCATGGCAGTAGAAGTTCTGTCCAGGTTGCTTCTGACTGTTGTTCTAGGTCCTCGACAGTCTTTTCTATCGCTTTACATCCTTCACTGTGACTGATTTTCTCATTCTCCATTTCAATGTCTTCATTGTCACTTTCACTACTTCTTCAGCTTTTACATTCATTGCTTATACTATCATCTCATCAGTTACTTCCAATTCTTCTGCATTGATCCACTCAACTACATCATTTTTAGTGATTGTTTCATTTGCCAACTTTAAGCTAGATTAACAAGGCTGAGATTGTTATGCTCTATGGTCAAAGTTTCTTGATTTTCCGTGACATTTAATAACTTGCATTGCACAGTTTGTAAAACAGGACCTCGGTTAGTCAAGGCTCGGATAACCACTCCTCTACTGTATCTTGAATTGTTGGCAAATGCCCATTAAGTCATCTTCATTCTGAGTGACATTTGTATGATTTGTAAACTGTGTTACATAAAATCTTACTATCCAAACAAAGTAGATCTTGTTACTACACAATTTATATCAAACATTTTTTGTGGCATTGACTATTTCCAAGTATTCCCTGTTATTGGTTTTAATTTTTAAACATTCAAACACAGAGCACGGAATTTCAGTCATCTCTCACTATTGCTTTAGCCTAGTTCACACAAGAAATGTGTAATGAAAGTTTATCTCAATTAACAAGAAGTAGACAGAAGACGAAGGAGCTTTTATATGAATAGTTTGTAGAAGAGAGAAGAGAAATGATGTGAATGCAACACATTACATTTTTTTCTCCTTTTCAGATGAATCTTCTGGAACAAATGAATACTTAAGGCAACAACAAATTGCTTTTCAGAAAGCTTTAAAAGTGCGAGAGGAGCTACTAAGAAATCAGTGATTATAAGGACAATTCAAATGGTATGAAAGGTATCAATTTTCCATAACTTTCTCATTATTACTTTGTAAATTCTGACCTATATGTGTGCTCTATTTACTTTCATAGTAGTATACTACATGACAGTGCTCTCTGACATTTGCTTCCGAGATAATTTACTCCAGAAGTATCTGAAAGGAGTAAAACACTTTGGAAATATCTAGATAGTAAAGTGAATTGGATTTACTGACACTACGTCACTTATTTATTAAAATGGGACACGTTTCGAGAGCTCATTTGCTCTCATTCTCAACCTGATGCTGACTGCTGGAACATGGTATTGTTAAAGTGTAGTAATTTTGAATGGAATTTGGGTTTTAAGGTGCTAGTGTCAGTAAATCTGATTCACTTTACTATCTAGACACTATCACTGTAAGCAAAATCTGCCTACAAAGTAGTTTATACTTTGGAAGTACAGTAGAATCCTGAAAGAATGCGGTTGTTGGGGCATATGCTTTCACCCCACGTTATAACAATTCTGGTGTGTATTAAAATGTGAGTGACAAAATTTGATCCCATGGAGGTGATGGGAAACATTTGTGCAATAATATATTACAGTACATTGTAAAGTGTGTAATATATAAGGAAATAATGAAGCTATTAACAGTGAAGCAACAAGAATCTAAAGTAAGAACAAATTAGAAACTAAAAGCTTCACTTTTGAGAATGAGTTAGAGTAAACTTGAAACATGTTAGCTGCATAAGATCTTGCAATATTACTAAGATAAGTGAAGCTTTCAGTTTCTAATCTGTTCTTACTTTAGATATGTAATATATGGTAAAGTACACCACTTTTAAATGTAATTGCACACCAGTAATGCTAGGGGTGTATTCCAACCCTACAACTGATCTTAATTTATACAGTACATATTACACTAACCTAATTTTGCATTATTTTAAAGAAATCAGTAAGTTTTGTTTGGCAGCATAATTCACATTTTTTTCTCAGCGTATTGTTTGATTGTGGCAAGATGAGATGAGTGCTGTTCCTCCATACACAGAATAATCTTGCTTATGGTACTTATCACTTCACTGACATGCAGAATATCTTCCGTTTGCATGTCTCGTTACTTAGGGAAATTCTTAGCAATGCAGTAGCTGAGGTCAATGCTAGGAGTGCAGCGGTTGCAGTGGCCATGTCCACACTAGGAGTAGCGAAAAGTATATTCCAGTACCACTCTTTGAAGAACATTTTATACTCAACTTTCAAAAATAAAAATAAAAAGTATGATATATTTTCAGGGGACATACTTTCCCCAATGTTAAATCTGAATCCATGGTATTACAGGCCACGCTATTTCGGGCTTCTACTGTAGTTTACTCTCATATGGAAATCACTAGTGTTGATTTGAATAGCAGTTGACTACAGAAATGCCTGGGTTGGTGGTGCTGCCCTAGTATACATTAACTGCCTGTGTGTTGTATAATATTCACTTTTGGTCTAACTCTCTGTTTAAAGTTTTGACAGAACTGTGATTACTTACTTTTCAACCACAAACTTTGATTCTCTATTTCAGAGCTGAAGAGCTTCCTACGAAAGGAACTTCGTGATTTACCAATGGCAATGAATAATGTTGTATCTCAGGATTAATATTACATTTTAAGATTAATAAAAAAATGTGTTACATGCACATAATATATTTTTGTAGTTAATACCTGATGCTTGGCTGACCACCTGCTTCCAGGTCTTCACTCTGTTCGGTCTTAAGGTTCCTCTGCTCCCCGACAGGCATCTACCCTAGGCACTGGCTTATAAGTCCTAAGGGGTGTAAGTCCTACATAAGGGGAGCATAATTAGGTAAAGAAGAAGAAGATATAAGCACTAAATGTAATAATATACATGTATATGTTTATTAACTAAATGAATGAATGTACAAAAGATATTTTTATAAGCAATAAACTCTGTTCACATATTTTTACTTTCTTTACCATGTATTTTTATTATTAAATCTGACCTTATATAAAGGTTTGCCATGTGACACAGAATAGCTTTCATGTGTTTGAAATGAATACATAAAAAGGTTAATTAAAAAAAACAACAAAAAGCAAAATAGAGAAGATATTGGATTCTACCCAAAAGCTTGGTACTGAATTTTCACTGCAAATACATGTTGAGGTCCTTGAGTCCAAAAGAAGTACTTTTAGAAAAAGATCTCTGCATGTGTGTAGCATAACTTAAAAACATGAGGTTGGTTAAATACTAAATTTGATGAGAGGTAGAATCAGGACTGAAAAATTCAATGCCATAGCCAGGATTTGAACCACGGATCTTCCGCTTCACACCCAGCTATTCTAGCCTCTGGGCCACCATGGCCAACTTACCAATATGACATTAAATTCCCCAACTGATTCGTATTTTCCTGGTAGACCACAAGGGAATCTCACATCTGAGATAAATATGCCAAGGGTGACTTAGAATTGTAGGTACTTTATGTCCCAGGTTTAAATATCCTTTAGATGGTAATTGTTATTTTTTATGACAACCAACTTACTGCTGCTGTTTTTCAAACATAAAACCGTGTGTGGCCAATGTTTGTCAGGTGGAATCAGGACTGAAAAATTCAATGCCATGGCTGGAATTTGAACCACGGATCTTATTTAATCATGACCTAACGACCAGTTGCAGCCTTGAAATATTTAACTATTTCCTTAAAACCCTCTATTCTTCTATTATTATTGCACCTATAAGGAAATATGTAATAAAAGCATTCTTATGAATATATATTGTAACAAATGAGAAAACACCAGTTACTGCTAATTACACTTTATTGCCTTCTGGTCAGTTAGCATAGCGCTAACAATACACTAAGATAACTTTCATACAAACTCATAGCAACAGAACATCTGTTGAATCGAAGCACAATAAAGAACTGTCAGATTATGACTTGCACTGAACTGCACTTGGCACGATTCACAGGTGCTGTGTACTGAACGCTTCATAAATGTTTAACTGTGTCACAGTCCACTACAACAGCAACACTTCACTACAAAAATAGTCTGGGCACAAGCGAGTCCCTTATATAGTGCATCATACAATGAGAGAGTTCTGGAAGTGGAATGCTCGAGAGTGAGTAAGAAGGAACAGTCTAGGTGGAAGAATAGTGCATAATAGCTATTGTTTCCATATGGTCCTGCCGGAGGACGGGCCATTATGGCAGGTAAGCACCTCCGGCCCATCCCTGCCACCAGCAGAGCCCAGGCTGTCGACTGCCAACTCTCACTAGCAGCATGTGGCTCATGACTGACGGGACAATATGTTAATTAACAGGAAGTAGAAAGAAGAATAAACATTTTTAAGCATATCTTGTGCAAGAGTGAGTAGAGAAAGTCATGTGAGTGCATGCATCAGATGTTATCTTCCCTGCTTGTACATAGTAGATATGTAGAGGAAGTGGGTATTGCATTTGATCCAAAAAATTATATTCTGAGATTTCATTGGAAATGCTTTTTTCTCAGACTCAAAGGACTTCAAAACATACATTTTTAGTACAAGGACCTGTTGTATGTTTGTGAACAGCATAACTCAAAAACTTAGTAAAATCCCAATTAAATTTTATATTTTACAAGGGTGCAAAACAATTTTCTAGTAAATCTCCCTTCACCCCTGTGCATGGAAACGTTTCCAAAAATTTATTTTCTCAAAAATGGCTCTAACAATTTTAACGATTTTGATTAAAGTATCATCTGTTTAATATATTTGCATGACAGATGAAATGTGTATCTTGAATTTTCTCAGAACAGCCTATAGAGGCCTCTTCATTAAGGATGACTTTTGTATAACTGGTAAATCAGAGTTAGAATCTTACAACATAAAAAATGTAGATTTTAAGAGGTAGAACTGGAACTTAAAAATTCAATGCCACAACTGGGATTTGAACCACAGACCTTCCCAGTTGTGGCATTGAATTTTTAAGTTCCAGTTCTACCTCTTAAACTTTGCCCACACACGGCTTGTGTGTTTAAAAACACCAACAGTAAGTTTGTTGGCATAAATAAATAATGTAGATTTTGTTTAACACCAATTTATATCCAATGTAGTTTATTGTAGAAATAACCATTTTCAAAATATTTCTCATTTTTGGTTTGAAGTTTCAAATACTTTACTCAAATGGGAAGCCACTATTCTTTTCCTTATATCCTGGCCATGCAAAGAGAACTGGATTTCAAAGCCATCACATAGGGACCAGCTCTTAAAGGATTTAGCCCTCACTTCAGCCTACTCAATCTAAGGTGCAGAGATTCCTTGCACTGAGCATTATGGCAACTCCAATATGTTCAGCTAAACTCGCACACTGCAGAGTGGAAAAGCATGGGAGCATGAGTTGATGAACAGTCTGCTTATCACTGAAATAGTGCACTGTATGCACCTAATAATGGAGCAAACTGCTCATGCCAAAAGTCCATTTATATCAGAGTGAAAACTCTGAAAATCGTGATGATAGAGCCAGATGTCTCATCCAAATATAATAATTAAGTGTATAAGAAAATCATCTCTTGAAAGAAACTACAGTGCCTTATTTTGCACTGGTGGCCAGCTAGCCAGCCGCATGCACATATTGCTTCTCAATGTTTCAGTCACCTACCTTTCTCCGCATCAGTGCATGTTCGGCCGTTGCTAGTGCAGGTTCTTGTTGTGTTCTTTGTGGTCAAATTGTGATTAGTTCTGTTATAATGCCAAGAAGTGTGTATACTTTAGCACACTGCATATTTATGTATGATTCCTACATGCGAACAAAGTCTTGTAGAGAAATGACACGGCTATTTGTAGACCAATTTCCTGGTATTCCTGCACCTCACAGAGACAGCTCATAAACTTGTAAAGAGATTCAGAGAAACTGGTTCTGTTCTTGATAAGAAACCCAAAAGAACTTGCCATGTGCTTACAGAGGAAAAACTCAATGAGGACAAAAGTTAGAACATAGCCCCAGAAAATCTCTGAGTAGGTTATCACAGGAAACGGGTGTTTCATAATTCTCGGCTTGGAAAGCCACCAAACTTTTGAAATTAAAACCATATAAGATAACTGTAGCTCAGGAACTGCAACCACTTGATACTGTGAGTAAATTTCTGCAGTTGGGTAAAGTTAATGATGGCTCTATGGACCCAAAGTTAATTTTTTTCACAGATGAAACATGGTTTTCGTTCCATGGTCATGTATCGTCACAAAACAACAGACATTGGAGTACAGAAAAAGCTGATATTGTGCACAAAATGCCATTGCATGACCAGAAAGTTGGTGTTTGGTGTGCTGTGAATGCATACCAAATTACAGGACATATATTCTTTGAGGAAACAGTTAACTGATAGAGGTACAGGGATATCAAACCATTCCTGGAATATTTGTGTGACATTGAGTGCACAAAGGTACATTTTCAACAAGACTCTGCTACAGCACATACAGCTGATCCGTCATTGCTAATCAGGGAAATTTTTGAACATAGGGTCACTAGTAAAGGACTATGGCCATTGTGATTCCCAGAACTTACGGTATGCGATTTTTATTTATGGGGGAACTTAAAAAATAAAGTGTATCAGAACAAGCCGCATGCTAATAGTAATAATTGATTCTTGGGTGATCAGCCGTGTCAAATTTATAAAATTCGAGCTCTCAAACATTTGATTCTCCATGGTCTTCATCAGGAACAAATGCCAGGGTAAAAATCATGCTGGTATATATATATATATATATACATACACAAACAAAGTGGACAGAGCCAGGTAGGTCTTGGGCAATGAACGTGGAGAGCCCAGTGATTGGCCGCTTGCTTAAGGTGGGGTGGGCCTCCTTGGATAGGGTTTTCCTGTAATGCCAGTCAGCCATTCTGATCTGCTTGAATTGTCTATGATGATATGTTTGATGGCTGGTGACGATGGCTTGTGTCCAGAGTCTCTGTTAAGATTCGATGGATGTGATTTGATTTCTATGGATTTCTTGATAAGTTGCATTTCCAACATCTTCTGTGACAAAGATATGTGATTATTGTAATTATAATTTGCATGATAAATCTAAGTGCTAGAATTTAAATACAGTGCAACCCTGATAACTCGACCTAATGTGGACTGAGAGGTCGAGTTACTGAATTGTCAAGTTTTACGGAATAAGGGGTTGTTATTCACAACCTATAACATAACACTACAAATTACTAAATACATACACTAGCACAATGTAGGAAACAAAAGTATAATGTATTCTAAAATGTATTATGTATTAATATGTTCTCCTTTGTCTGGTCTCTTTAACACATCCAATTTAATTTCCATTGCCATGCTAACCTGACTTTTCTTCTTGTTTGACATTTTTACTGGCACAAATACAACTTACTGCAACACTAACAGTAATCCTGAAATCTTGGAAGCTACACTGTAATCAGAAATATGTAATAGAAAGTTTAGTTTACCACATACACAGGCATTGTACATGTGGCGAATGAATGTGCATGAGTGACATCATGCAAATTGATGATGTGGGTAATGTCTCTATTTACTTCCTTGAAATAAAGAAGACATTGCTGATGATGTGAGCTGGTACCGTACTTAATAACGCATGGTCCGTGGAAGGTCAATACACAGTCAGCCCTTTTGTTACTGTGAGATACATTTTAAAATTATGTTGTTTGACAACGCTGTCAATTGCGAGGATCACATCAGCGTCGCTGGTTTGCCGGAATTTTGTCCCGCAGGAGTTCTTTTACACGCCAGCAAATCTACTGACATTAAGCACACTTAAAAACCATCAGTCTGAGCTGGCTTTGAACACACGATCTTAGGATCAGTAGACCAGCGTCTAATAAACTGAGCCACCCAGACTGACATTTCTGTGAGGGAGGCTACAATAGGCAGTACACATAGACTAATTAAAATTTGCTTATACTATTCATACCATATAGTAGAAAATAGAAATTATTAGTCATGTTTAAGGCTAAAAAGATTTTTAAAAAAATAAAATAAAAGACTATCAGGTTACACAGAATGTTGAGTTATCAGGATTCTACTGTATTCAACGTGGCTGCATGCCTTCTGCTGCAGCACTAACTGCCCACCAGTGAAAACTAAGGCACTGTATAACAGTGCATACAGAAACATACGAGTATGGTGAAGTTATAGGGGCACTCGAGAAGAAGAATTGAAGAGGTTGCCACATCCTACAGAAGAGCATTCTTTATCCAAAAATGAAGTTTGTACTAGTGCCTTCTGGATCATTAAAACAAAAAATCTAATTTTAACCGACTTTTCGTTTTTGAGTTACGCTGTCCACAGACTGACAGACACACAGACACACACATGGACCTTTTTCTAAAAATGCTTTTTTTTGGATTCAGGGGGCCTCAAAACATATATTTCCGGTGAAATCTCGACATCAAATTTTTGGGTGGAATACAATACTTAGATTAGATTAGA
Source organism: Tenodera sinensis (assembly GCA_030765045.1). NCBI lineage: Eukaryota > Metazoa > Arthropoda > Insecta > Mantodea > Mantidae > Tenodera > Tenodera sinensis. Next base: position 180,583,689 of record CM060965.1, on the reverse strand, counting down.
TTGCGTTCAGCGAGTTCACAAGTAGCCATGGAGGCTGGTGAACATTGAACATGTCAATTGTGATGTACAAAACATTGTCAATAAATATACAGAATGAGCACATAAAAACTCATTATATACAGGAACAAACTTCCCCTACTTACCAGTAGAGAAAGTAAAAATGAACAGCGATATTCCATTTCACGAAAGTTTTAAGTTTTCCGAAACTCTCACACATAACAAGGAATGTCTCCGAAATGGTTCACCCTACAAGAAAATTTATTTGAACATAAATTGTGTATTTTAGCAAGATCTACATTTTTTGTGCAGTAAGATTTGTTCTATCTGTAATGGTTTACCAGTTATGCAAAAGTCGTCCAGAGTAAATACGACTACAGGGGCTATAGCCAGAAAATTCAAGATATGCATTTCATTTGTCACAAAAATATCTCAAACATATGACATTTTAATCAAAATCGTTAGCCATTTTCAAGAAAATCAAAATTTTCGAAAAATTTTCCATGTAAAGGATAGTTTAGGGTGGGGCTATTTTCTTCAAAATCTTCGTGTCGCATCCTTGAAAGACATTAAACTTAAATACCAACTTTGGTTTTTAATCGACTCTTCATTTTTGAGTTATGCTGTCTACACACAGTCTATGCTGACACACACACACACACACACACACACACACACACACACACACACAGAGAGAGAGAGAGAGAGAGAGAGAGAGAGAGAGAGACTGACAGACACATACACGTCCGCGCGCGCTCGCGGACCTTTTTCTAAAAATGCTTTTTTTTTTGTCTTCAAGGGGTCTCAAAGCATACATTTCCGGCGAAATCTCGACATCGAATTTTTGGGTGGAATACAATAGTTCCTCTACTTACCAGGGCAATTCTTGCATATATATTTCACGCAGCTGGGAAACGGCTCTAACGATTTGGATCAAATTTTGTATTCAGATAAGGTTTTGCTTTCTAACTTAATATTTTCCTGAAAAAATGTGATTTTACACACACACAGACTCTCTCTCTCTATCTCTCTCTCTCTATCTCTCTCTCTCTATCTCTCTCTCTCTCTCTCTCTCTCTCTCTCTCTCACACACATACACACATTTTTTTTATTCTCTCTTCTAGAAGCGAAATTCAGCACCTATATTTATGTAGTTTCCATGGAGAAGCTTTTTATGCTATCCTTTACTATACAATATATTAATTTCACATGGTTTTCTCTACTCACTTTTCTTTTACGTAACACATATAGAAGATGCAGAGAAGTACAGATGGTCTCTACTCTCCCTTCAGCATATAACTAATACAATTTTCTATGGTTGAAATATAAATGCAGCATATTACATGTAAATATCTTCTCCGAAAAAAAAAAGCACGATTTCACAACAAAAAAGGCAGCGAAGCTCGGTCGACTAGGTAAGTACAATTATAGCCTGTCATCCTTAGACGCTGGCCTACTGATCACAAGGTCACGGGTTCAAATCCGGCCCAGATCGATGATTTTTAAGTGTGCTTAAAAACGGCAGTTCCCTGTCAGTATATTTACTGGCATGTGAAAGAACTCTTGCGGGACAAAATTCCGGCACACCGGCGACGCTGATATGATGCTGGCAATTGACAGCGCCGTTAAACAACAAAATGTTCATTTATTTACTCATCCTTAGAAGACAGTGTGGAGTTAAATGGGATATATTTGTCTCTATCTAACGCATACAAGTTGCCATTAGCTTCGTCATTTTCTACTCTCGCTCTATTGCCAGGTTCCTAATAGCATGGTGCAAATATTCATTTATTATAATTTTAAGCTTTGAACACATTACCCTATGCAGAATTTTTTCTTTATCAGATTACATCCTTTCTGGAATCATTATACATTTCTGTAGGGTCAAATTTCTACAGAAAGCACGTTTTTCAGTAAAACTCCGATATTTGCTGTTTCCATACTCATCACGCGCTAACTAATAAACTAACTGCTAGAATACGTCTATATTTTTATCTCAGCAGAGTAAACTATACTGCTACTACCTGCCTACTTTGAATTTTCTATATTTACTCAGTTAAGTGTTACAATTTTTTTAATTAAATGTTTTCGGAACATTTTGTATTTTGTGCACTGCAAAAGTTACGCAGTGTGAAACCTTTTTATTCCTGAGTTTACACCAGGGACCAAGCTAGAGCAATTGTTAAGGAGGACTAGACACAGTTTTTAAAATAAACCAGAAGTCTCTAACCTCTTGCTTTCATCGTGTAAGGCAAACTAAAGATATTCGCCTATTTAGCTAAAATGCGCCAGGCGTGACACAGAAGGCAGCAGTAAAAGTTAACATCAGTTCATAAAGAAGTGTATGTGTTTATACTGTGTGGAGACTGTGAAATGTTATTATGTTATTTATTGAATTAATATTTGTACTTATGAAGGGGGGAGCTAGGAAGAGAATAATATTGTCAATTAAGAAGTAAGGAACGCCAAATAATTATGAATGTGTTAGGTTATTTTTCAAGTAAAATAAGTATTAGTAAGCCAGTGAAAGAAACAGCAAAGGCTATCGGGTGTCCAGAAGCAGTATTGTATTACATTAAAAAGGAGCTAATGAAAGGACCGTTAAGAACGACAAACTTTGAGGCATACATACATATGTTGCAAACATTGCGCCCGATTTAACGTGTACTGTCTTCTAAGGTTGAGACGCGCTTTAGCATAATTCGTGATACATATAATAGCTGGGTGGCATGAAACTCACAACAGAAGTAATAAACAGTGATTCTACTTAGGGAGAGTGCAGATCACTGCTCAAATTAAGCGCTTATCTTTTGTTTTGAACGTGACTTGTATAACAAAGTCCATGTTATGCGGTTCTGTCGTCACTTGCAATAGCAGTAGGTACCGGCCAGGCACTCCACTATAGAGGCAAAGACGTGTTGTATTTAACCATTATGGCTAGTAGCAATGCAGGTATTGTCACACTAGAGGAAGCTAAACGATTTATAATACAGGCCTTAGAATCTGTTGGAGCGAATAACGACCACGCACAGCAGCTGGCCGATGTATTAGTCGATGCAGACTACAAGGGTCATTACAGCCACGGATTGAATCGATTAGGTAGGTAAGCAAATAAGTATTATAACGTTCACATAATATGTTTAACGGCTTGTGGAATTCGGTTAAAGAGCTTACTTCCAGTTCAAAATATACATAGGTATTTGTCCAGAGATTTCGTTGGATTAATATATTTGAATACAAGTGCGGCGAATTTATTATTGCAAAATGTGAAAGAAGTTTGAAAATATGAGATTAAGTGAAACTTTTTCACTTCCGAGTTTCTGCAGAACATAGGTTTAAAGCATCTGTGTATTGCATACTATTTTAATTGTACTAAATAATAGAAATATTTATGCGAAAATAAAATTAATATTGCCGGCTGTTCAAAAGTAATATTAAGATCGCACCGCTACCTTGAATGATCGATTAGTCACACCTAGTAACGTTGACTGAAGGTGAGATAGCTGCTTGCGCCGAGAGAGAGTTATATTTAAATACTTAATGAATTGAATCTTGCAAATTTTAACAAATAAAGCGAAGTAAACACAGTAAACTTTAAATTGTAAAATTCAGCTATCACATATGATTATATTGCACGATTGCAACAATGAATATACATATCAGTAGTTCGAGTATTAAATATATGTTATTAATGTTTGGGTAAAGATGCAAAATACAGGAGAGCAGAAATTTAAGGTTCCCACGCATCATAGCACAAGCGGGAAGTGGATAAAAAATCTGATGTGTTGCGCTCACATGACTTTCTCTACTCTTCTACTAATCATTCTTACAAATTGTTATTCCTCTATCTTCTTCATGTTAGTTGAGAAAAACATTTGCAGAAATTAATCTTATTGTTTATTTCCTTGTAGGTACAAGGGGAATATTAGAATACAGTAGGCTTTGAGCGATAGTCAAATTTTTTAAAGCTTTGAGATCCCGTTCTCTTTGCACGGCAAGATAAAAAGTGAATAACGACCTTCCATTTTAGAAATGCTTAAGTACTGCAAAACACACAAATAATAAGGAATATTTCCGAAATGGTTCACTCGACAAAAAAAAAAGTAGAAATGCATATGGACGTAACTGGTGTGTTGTACGGAGATCTCCATTTTTACATAGTAAAATTTGGTGTATCTATCTCTTACGGCAGTGGTGTCCAACTTTCTCATGTGCTCGGGCGGGCACATTTAACTCATGCTTAAGGAGGCGTGGGCGCCATCACAACCACTGTTAGGGCAAGTACCCCTCTTTTGAGGGCAAAAAGGGAAAACACTGGTTAGGGAAGTAATGAATACAGCTTTAGGTCTACAAAAACATACTTATAGGTGTCTACTGGTAAGATATTTGGAAGGAATTAGTTGTTTTTTTTAATTTTTATTAATATTAGAAATCGTCTAAGTAAAATTTTGCTTACGAAGGGCGCCAGAAAAATGTATCACGGCGCTGTCTTACGGTTTACCAGTCGTCCAGAGTAAACCGGACTACATGTATGGGCTATAGCCAGAAAATTCAAGATATACATTTCATTCCATAAAAATATCTTAAACATAATCAAAATCGTTAGAGCCACTTTTGAGAAAATCAAAACTTTCGAAAAATTGTCCATGTAAAGGGTAACTTAGGATGGAGGAATTTTCATCAAAATCTTCGTGTCGCATCCTTGAAAGATGTTAAAGTTAAATGTCAACTTAACATTGGTGGTGGTGGCGGTGGTGGTGGTGATGGTGTTGGTGGTGATGGTGGTGGTGGTGGCGGTGGTGGTGGTGATGGTGGTGGTGGCAGTGATGGTGATGGTGGTGATGGTGGTGGTGGTGGCGGTGGTGGTGGTGATGGTGGTGGTGGTGATGGCGGTGGTGGTGGCGGTGGTGGTGGTGATGGTGTTGGTGGTGATGGTGGTGGTGGTGGCGGTGGTGGTGGTGATGGTGGTGGTGGTGATGGCGGTGGTGGTGGCGGTGGTGGTGATGGTGGTGGTGGCAGTGATGGTGATGGTGGTGATGGTGGTGGTGGTGATGGTGGTGGTGGCAGTGATGGTGGTGATGGTGGTGGTGGTGGCGGTGGTGGTGGCGGTGGTGGTGGTGTCGGCGGTGGTGGTGATGGTGGTGGTGGTGATGGTGGTGGTGGCGGTGGTGGTGGCGGTGGTGGTGGCGGTGGTGGTGGGTGGTGATGGTGGTGGTGGCAGTGATGGTGGTGGTGGTGGTGGTGGTGATGGTGGTGGTGGTGATGGTGGTGGTGGCAGTGATGGTGGTGATGGTGGTGGTGGTGGCGGTGGTGGTGGCGGTGGTGGTGGTGTCGGCGGTGGTGGTGATGGTGGTGGTGGTGATGGTGGTGGTGGCGGTGGTGGTGGCGGTGATGGTGGTGGTGGCGGTGGTGGTGATGGTGGTGGTGGTGATGGTGGTGGTGGTGATGGTGGTGGTGGTGATGGTGGTGGTGGTGATGGTGGTGGTGGCGGTGGTGGTGATGGTGGTGGTGGTGATGGTGGTGGTGGTGATGGTGGTGGTGGTGATGGTGGTGGTGGCGGTGGTGGTGGCGGTGGTGGTGGCGGTGGTGGTGGGTGGTGATGGTGGTGGTGGCAGTGATGGTGGTGGTGGTGATGGTGGTGGTGGCAGTGATGGTGGTGATGGTGGTGGTGGTGGCGGTGGTGGTGGCGGTGGTGGTGGTGGCGGTGGTGGTGGGTGGTGATGGTGGTGGTGGCAGTGATGGTGGTGGTGGTGATGGTGGTGATGGTGGTGGTGGCAGTGATGGTGGTGATGGTGGTGGTGGTGGCGGTGGTGGTGGCGGTGGTGGTGGTGTCGGCGGTGGTGGTGATGGTGGTGGTGGTGATGGTGGTGGTGGCGGTGGTGGTGGCGGTGATGGTGGTGGTGGCGGTGGTGGTGATGGTGGTGGTGGTGATGGTGGTGGTGGTGATGGTGGTGGTGGTGATGGTGGTGGTGGTGATGGTGGTGGTGGCGGTGGTGGTGATGGTGGTGGTGGTGATGGTGGTGGTGGTGATGGTGGTGGTGGTGATGGTGGTGGTGGCGGTGGTGGTGGCGGTGGTGGTGGCGGTGGTGGTGGGTGGTGATGGTGGTGGTGGCAGTGATGGTGGTGGTGGTGATGGTGGTGATGGTGGTGGTGGTGATGGTGGTGGTGGCAGTGATGGTGGTGATGGTGGTGGTGGTGGCGGTGGTGGTGGCGGTGGTGGTGGTGTCGGCGGTGGTGGTGATGGTGGTGGTGGTGATGGTGGTGGTGGCGGTGGTGGTGGCGGTGGTGGTGGGTGGTGATGGTGGTGGCGGTGGTGGTGGCGGCGGTGGTGGTGGTGATGGCGGTGGTGGTGGTGATGGTGGTGGTGGCAGTGATGGTTGCGGTGGTGGTGGTGGTGATGGTGATGGTGGTTGCGGTGGTGGTGGTGACGGTGGCGGTGATGGTGGTGATGGTGGTGGCGGTGGTGGTGGTGATGGCGGTGGTGGTGGTGATGGTGGTGGTGGCAGTGATGGTTGCGGTGGTGGTGGTGGTGATGGTGATGGTGGTTGCGGTGGTGGTGGTGATGGCGGTGGTGGTGGTGATGGTGGTGGTGGCAGTGATGGTTGCGGTGGTGGTGGTGGTGATGGTGATGGTGGTTGCGGTGGTGGTGGTGACGGTGGCGGTGGTGGTGATGGTGGTGGTGGCGGTGGTGGTGGGTGGTGATGGTGGTGATGGCGGTGGTGGTGGTGACGGTGGCGGTGGTGGTGATGGTGGTGATGGCGGTGGTGGTGGGTGGTGATGGTGGTGGCGGTGGTGGTGGTGATGGCGGTGGTGGTGGTGATGGTGGTGGTGGCAGTGATGGTTGCGGTGGTGGTGGTGGTGATGGTGATGGTGGTTGCGGTGGTGGTGGTGACGGTGGCGGTGGTGGTGATGGTGGTGGTGGCGGTGGTGGTGGTGGCGGCGGTGGTGGTGGCTATGGTGGTGATGGCGGTGGTGGTGGGTGGTGATGGTGGTGGCGGTGGTGGTGGTGATGGCGGTGGTGGTGGTGGTGGCGGTGGTTGCGGTGGTGGTGGTGGTGATGGTGATGGTGGTTGCGGTGGTGGTGGTGACGGTGGCGGTGGTGGTGATGGTGGTGGTGGCGGTGGTGGTGGTGGCGGCGGTGGTGGTGGCTATGGTGGTGATGGCGGTGGTGGTGGGTGGTGATGGTGGTGGTGGCGGTGGTGGTGATGGTGGTGGTGGTGATGGTGGTGGTGGCGGTGGTGGTGATGGTGGTGGTGGTGATGGTGGTGGTGGTGATGGTGGTGGTGGTGATGGTGGTGGTGGCGGTGGTGGTGGCGGTGGTGGTGGCGGTGGTGGTGGGTGGTGATGGTGGTGGTGGCAGTGATGGTGGTGGTGGTGATGGTGGTGATGGTGGTGGTGGTGATGGTGGTGGTGGCAGTGATGGTGGTGATGGTGGTGGTGGTGGCGGTGGTGGTGGCGGTGGTGGTGGTGTCGGCGGTGGTGGTGATGGTGGTGGTGGTGATGGTGGTGGTGGCGGTGGTGGTGGCGGTGGTGGTGGCGGTGGTGGTGGGTGGTGATGGTGGTGGCGGTGGTGGTGGTGGCGGCGGTGGTGGTGGTGATGGCGGTGGTGGTGGTGATGGTGGTGGTGGCAGTGATGGTTGCGGTGGTGGTGGTGGTGATGGTGATGGTGGTTGCGGTGGTGGTGGTGACGGTGGCGGTGATGGTGGTGATGGTGGTGGCGGTGGTGGTGGTGATGGCGGTGGTGGTGGTGATGGTGGTGGTGGCAGTGATGGTTGCGGTGGTGGTGGTGGTGATGGTGATGGTGGTTGCGGTGGTGGTGGTGATGGCGGTGGTGGTGGTGATGGTGGTGGTGGCAGTGATGGTTGCGGTGGTGGTGGTGGTGATGGTGATGGTGGTTGCGGTGGTGGTGGTGACGGTGGCGGTGGTGGTGATGGTGGTGGTGGCGGTGGTGGTGGGTGGTGATGGTGGTGATGGCGGTGGTGGTGGTGACGGTGGCGGTGGTGGTGATGGTGGTGATGGCGGTGGTGGTGGGTGGTGATGGTGGTGGCGGTGGTGGTGGTGATGGCGGTGGTGGTGGTGATGGTGGTGGTGGCAGTGATGGTTGCGGTGGTGGTGGTGGTGATGGTGATGGTGGTTGCGGTGGTGGTGGTGACGGTGGCGGTGGTGGTGATGGTGGTGGTGGCGGTGGTGGTGGTGGCGGCGGTGGTGGTGGCTATGGTGGTGATGGCGGTGGTGGTGGGTGGTGATGGTGGTGGCGGTGGTGGTGGTGATGGCGGTGGTGGTGGTGGCGGTGGTTGCGGTGGTGGTGGTGGTGATGGTGATGGTGGTTGCGGTGGTGGTGGTGACGGTGGCGGTGGTGGTGATGGTGGTGGTGGCGGTGGTGGTGGTGGCGGCGGTGGTGGTGGCTATGGTGGTGATGGCGGTGGTGGTGGGTGGTGATGGTGGTGGCGGTGGTGGTGGTGATGGCGGTGGTGGTGGTGATGGTGGTGGTGGCAGTGATGGTGGCGGTGGCGGTGGTGGTGGCGGTGGTGGTGATGGTGGTGGTGGTGGCGGTGGTGGTGGTGATGGTGGTGGTGGCAGTGATGGTGATGGTGGTGATGGTGGTGGTGGTGATGGTGGTGGTGGCAGTGATGGTGATGGTGGTGATGGTGATGGTGGTGATGGTGGTGGTGGTGGCGGTGGTGGTGGCGGTGGTGGTGGTGTCGGCGGTGGTGGTGATGGTGGTGGTGGTGATGGTGGTGGTGGCGGTGGTGGTGGCGGTGGTGGTGGTGTCGGCGGTGGTGGTGTCGGCGGTGGTGGTAATGGCGGTGGTGGTGGTGGTGGTGGTGGTGGTGTCGGCGGTGGTGGTGATGGTGGTGGTGGTGATGGTGGTGGTGGCGGTGGTGGTGGTGTCGGCGGTGGTGGTGTCGGCGGTGGTGGTGATGGTGGTGGTGGTGATGGTGGTGGTGGCGGTGGTGGTGGTGATGGTGGTGGTGGCGGTGGTGGTGGCGGTGGTGGTGGTAATGGCGGTGGTGGTGGTGGCGGTGGTGGTGATGGTGGTGATGGTGGTGGTGGCAGTAATGGTGGCGGTGGTGGTGGCGGTGGTGGTGGCGGCTGTGGTGGTGGCGGTGGTGGTGGTGATGGTGGCGGTGACGGTGGTGGTGGTGGTGGCGGTGGTGGTGGTGGTGGTGGCGGTGGTGGTGGCGGTGGTGGTGGCGGTGGTGGTGGTGGCGGTGGTGGTGGCGGTGGTGGTGGCGGCTGTGGTGGTGGCGGTGGTGGTGGTGATGGTGGCGGTGACGGTGGTGGTGGTGGTGGCGGTGGTGGTGGTGGTGGTGATGGTGGTGGTGGCAGTGATGGTGGCGGTGGCAGTGATGGTGGTGGTGGTGGTGATGGTGGTGGTGGCAGTGATGGTGGTGGTGGCAGTGATGGTGGTGGTGGTGATGGTGGTGGTGATGGTGGCGGTGGTGGTGATGGTGGTGGCAGTGATGGTGGCGGTGGCGGTGTTGGCGGCGGTGGTGGTGGTGGCAGTGATGATGGCGGTGGCGGTGGTGGCGGTGGTGGTGGTGGCGGTGGTGGTGGCGGTGGTGGTGATGGTGGTGGTGGCAGTGATGGTGGCGGTGGCGGTGGTGGTGGCGGCGGTGGTGATGGTGGTGATGGTGATGGTGGTGATGGTGGTGGTGGCAGTGATGGTGGCGGTGGTGGCGGCGGCGGCAGCGGCAGGGCCGTCTCTGTAGCGCAGGGTTGGCCTGCCTGCCTCTGGTGCGAAGGACCCGGGTTCGATCGGTGGTACCGGCGAGAGGACTTTTCCTCCGCTGGGAGGTCTGGCACGAGGTGCACTCAGCCTCGCTAGGTCCCTTCGGAAGGGTCATCTGAGAAGCTACTTGATAAAGAAGTAGCGATCCGAGGTCTCGAAGACTCAAGTCCCACCCTCCAGTTCTGCACCCCATTCACGACGCCTATAGTGGACAGAGGTGGGGGATGCCGCGGCCGAGCGGTAAGCCTTGGCTCACGTAGGGCTGTTGCGCTGGGGTGTTTTAGTAGTAACAATAGGAGCAGTAATAATGATGATTAATAATGATGATAAGGATGATGATGATGTTGATGATGATGGTGATGATGATGATGATGACGGTGACGATGATGATTGGGTTGACAGGCTTTTACGTGCTTCAAATTTGGGAACTGTTGTGCAAGTAACTTTGTTCATGTTATATTTTACGTCACAAATGTTTGGTTGTTGCTTAGAATTATTATTTCAGCTTTAATCTCCGAATATAATCACACATTTTCAGAAGTATCGCCACCAACAAAGGAAGTATAGCATTGTTCAGTCGGAATGAATTTCGGTGCATTGCAGTGATCTGTTATCACTGTTTAAGGATATTCAACAGTTACTTTAAACGGAAGTATTTTATCTGCATGTGTTGTTCTTATCACGGAGATATCAGTAGGCTGTGCAAATATTAAGATCTATTTGCCCATTGCTGACTGGATGTGGTAGAGATAGAAATGAGGTTCCTGAACACAAGATTTCGTGCGCGTCGTACGGAAGAAATTGTTGGAATTGAAGCCCATCCCTCTGATTTGTGATCCAATCGTTACTGCATAGTGTTTATCTATCGCCTAACAATGTTTACTTTCTCTGTGTATAGTAAGAAGAGGAAAATTGTATTCCGCCCAAAAATTGGATGTCGAGATTTCACCGGAAATATATGTTTTGAGGCCCCTGAAACCAAGGTCCTTGTGTGTGTATGAATATGTCTGTGGGCAGCGAAACTCAAAAACGAGAAGTCGGTTAAAAACCAAACCATTAAGTTTAATGTCTTTCAAGGATGCCTCATAAAGATTTTGAAGAAAATTCCTCCACCCTAAACTACCCTTTACATGGAAAATATGTCGAAAGTTTTGATTTTCTCGAAAACAGCTCTAACGATTTTGAGTAAAATTCACAACTTTTATGACAAATGGAACGTACCTATATCTTGAATTTTCTGGCTATAGCCTATGTAGTCCTATTTACTCTGAACGACTTTTGCAGAACTGGTAAACCGTTAGAGATAGACCAAATCTTACTGTACCAAAATGTAGATCTGGTTAAAACACATAATTTATGTTAATTTTTTTAGGGAACCATTTCCTCGTTATTTGTGTGAGTTTTGGAAAACTTACTTTCGTCAAATGAAAGATCGTGACTCATTTTTTTTATCTTAGCCGTGCAAACAGAACGGAATCTCAAAGCTTTAAAAGATTTGACTATCGCACAAAGCCTACTGTATTCCCATATTCCCCTTGTACCTACAAGGAAATAAGCATTAAGATAATTTCCACAAATTTTTATCTCGACTAACATGAAGATATAGGAATAAGAGTTTGTAAGAATGGTTAGTACAAGAGTAGAGAAAGTCATGTGAGTGCAACACATGATTTTTATGTGTGTTTCCAAAAAATATCTGGACGACATGGATTTAGAACAGTCATAATCAGGGAGCAGGCTTCTAGTAAGAAATCCATCAAGTTAACCGTGTACCTACAACGGGAAGTAGAAGCGCCGGCCGGCGACCTTGCAGTGCTCTTGTAAACAAGTAGAGTGGAAGCCAGGACAGAGTACACCCTGCTTCAATACCAGTGTTAAGGGGCGTTAGTAGGCAGCAAATAATGAATGTTTACTCATTTGAAGCGCGCAATTAACTTCATTTTTATTAAGGTTTTCATGTCTAGAATTTTAGCTAGAGACAACATCGTGAGCAATTATTGCAATGTGCAATAATGTATTATCTAAATTAATGGTAAGTAAGCCGCATCCGATTTGCTTGCAGAAAGTTTTTGTATGTTGAAAAATACGTTCCAGAGTAACAGGAGCGTACAAAAACATGACTCTGTGTCTCTGAAACTTGTTCTATTGTCAATAGTCTCGAGCATTTTTGATGCACATGACTTAATATGTTATTGCGGTTACTATATTACTGAAATTCTTCTCAATGTATCAAAGACCTTCAAACAAGGCTGGTGTAATTATTTACTTCACTGCACGTACTGCGAGTTTTTTTCTGCACGTCACAGACTTTTATTATATTTACAATTCTGTGGTAATATTGAGTATAATATACTGCAGCCTGTAGCCATGTCCCCACAGGTTGTGGAGGCAAGGGAATTCCAGGTGTCATCTGTTTAAGTACCTTGATTTTGGAGGGTGTTTTGCGAAATATCTTTTTCGTGTTGGCTATAAAAGCATTTACATCCGGAAAAGAGGATATAATTTCTCCCGCAACTCGGTGGAGACTATGTGCTGGACAAGTTTTAGTTTTGGAAATGCTTACTGCATTGCTGTGGCAGCTTTCTTCATATAGGAAGTCCCGTCCGTAACAAGTAGTAAACCATTTTGTGTTATTAGACAGACACAATAGAGAGAAGAAAAAAGAAAATAACCAAATATAACACACGACAGTCGCAAGAAACAGGCTGTTGTGTAAGGGTGGGCGTGTCGTTTCCTCAACCCTCACGCTAGCTGCCGGCTCTATACTCCGTGTTGTTAATATCATTCCTATGTTTATCTACTAAAACCCCGCTCCCTGGCCGTAACACACGCACGCGCGCGCACACACTCGCTCGCTCACTCACGCACACACACGATATCTAAGTATAAGAACACAAATTAAACTACAAATTAAAATGCTAGTAAAAGCTGGACAAATACACGAATTGATAACCAATTTATTACGGCTAATAACTATCAGACTTGAACAACTAAACTTGCTTGTAAAGAGGCAAACCCGGCGATGGCCAACCTTGTCTCTTTGGAGACGTGTACGTAATGAGCGGCTATTCCCCACTCCACTCCTTCAGTACTGACAGGAATGTCCTCAGAAGACCTCTTCATTCTGGTTGACTTTTGCATAAACGGTAAACAGTAAGAGATGAAAAAGCTTACTAAATAAAACATGTGGATCTCGTTAAAACACACATTTATGTTCCTTTTTCTTTTGAGTGAACCATTTCCGACATATTTTTTATTATTTGTTTGAATTTGTCAACACTTATACTTTTCTCAAATAGAAATATGTTGTTAATTTTTTTTATCTCTTAGCCTTGCAAAAAGAATGGAATTTCAAAGGTATCACATAGCAACCAGCTCTTAAAACATTTCACTGTCGCTTCCAGCCTACTATGTTCCCCTTGCATCTACAAGAAAATGTGCAATTGCTTATGTTGATTAAAATGCAGTACGTATATAGAGAAATAAGCATTTGCAAGAATAGTGTGTATAAGAGTGAGTATAGTTCTACATATATTTGCGAACAGAGTTTCTCCAAATTGAACTGTATTGCAATATGTTACGTGACGATCACTTGGTGTATCTTCTAAGGCTATACACTTCGACTTTGTCACCAAATATTGATACACTTCTTAAACGTAAGCAGTACCAAACAAGTCACTAATGAACAGATGTTTATTGCATACGATTTGAAAGTGCTTTCGTAAATAAAACGCAACGTACATACCCCAAACGGCAACTGCAACACAATGCACGGCTGGGGAGCGGGTAAAGTGTGGCAAAGTCCGCGTGTAGCGGAAGGCGGTAAATCCAACCTCTCCTCTTTCGCAAACGTTGGACATTGCTGGGCAAACCCCTTCAAGGGAGGAATTAGCGGCCGTAAAACACTCGTACGTCACTAATTACTAAAACATCGAAACAGAAGACAATGCCCAGTCAAACGATTTCAAAATATTTAGTTTGTGAGTCACAGGATTTAACTTCGTGGTCTTTAGAAATGAAAGCAAAAACAAAACAAACGTTTCAAAAAACTAAGGATGAAAAACACTGAGTAGGGTGTAGTTTTGTCTAGATAGCCTCAACTCAAGGAAAAACGAGCAGCGGGCACGGTCAGTATGTTCTGTGCTAGCAAGTGAGCGCGTGTTACACTGAGTGGGTTTTCTCCGGGTTCTCCAGTTTCCCCGGCCAACTTCTCCATTATCAACTTTCCTTTCATCCATTTCATATCATACCCTTCTTCACTCTGCTCAGATTGCGAAGATCCCATTCACCGGCCACGAGGGAATCGGGGCGCTAACCACGTCCCACCCTCTACTGCACCCCACTCGTGAGGCCCGTTGAAAGATAATGGATGCGGCGGTCCTGCATGACTGTTGTGACTTTTAAGGATGGTTTGTAGAAAAGTGGGTAGAGAAAATATGAGGCGGTACCTGGTTCGTACCTCACTGAAGTGGTCGTTGCTCTCTGCTCTCCTCCTCGTTGATGACTCCGGCTAGTTCCTGATCTCTGCGTTGTTCAGTCGTGGGTTCGATGTCCGTCCTCGGCCATTGTCACCATTGGCTCGTTAGTAGCATGTGCCCTGTCCTTTCGTAAAAGGAGTGACGATCTCAGCGGGTGGTAAAAGTAGCAAACACAGTTGTGGAGTTTCACTCAGGAGTAGCATTCCCGAAATTTATTGAGTTTGTTTTACATTCGTATTCTTCAGGAGTCGAGTGTTAGCTCCTTGTTAAAACGCTGTATTTTTACTTGCCCTATACGACATGGCCCAGCGCGGTTAAGAAGAAACAATATTTCTGCGCATTTTTCCTTTTCTCCTCTAATACTAGGTTCACTCCACTGTTCAGGAACCGCACTACTAAGCGACGCACTTGTATGCCGCAATAGTTACATGAAGTTAATTTGACTCACTGACTCGACTCTTGAAGACGGTATGAAGACTCTACGACCATTAGGTGAAGACTGAAGACTGCCTGAATTCTCCCATTTCCAATGTTTTAAGCGCGCGTGCCTCTTCAATTTACCTTATTTTGGTTGCTGGGCTTTCCAGACGAGTTGACGCGCCTTGACATTTCATACTCAAATCATGCATTTTTATTGGGGCTTCTCCATCCCCTCCTCCAAACTGCCATCTTGGATCAGGGAATTCCCCCAGTTATATCCAGTGAGATGCTCCGTCTCACTCTTTCGCTCATGGGATATTAAGAGACAATGAGACAAAAGGGATTTACCCTCCAAGAGAGGACAATAGATTTGTGAGAGGAGAGAGCATCTAACAGCCTTGCTTTTCCTAATGTGTGCACATTTCTAGCCTTTTTAACTTCAGTCCCAGACAGTGTTTTAATATGAACTCTGACATTTTATGTGTTCAGGACTTATTAATACTATTACAATTACACATATGCATAGAAACCCATATTTACAATTACATAATTACATCTAATCACACTCATTATCTTTATTACTTAATTAATGAACTAAAATTATTATTCGAGGCTTCCTGGTCTAAAAGTATCACCTCAAAACCTATATGACATACCATGGGCGTCGCGAACGGGGGGCAAAGGGGGGCTGCGGCCCCCCCCCCCTTGGAGTTTGGTGAACTTAATGTGCAATCAATTACGGACTATTAAACTATTATTTTAATTTAGAACAATTGTTATTTAGCACAAATAAATACGGTTAACTGCAACAAATATAAATTTTGACAATAAAATGATGAATTAATAATATCTGATTGCAAACTTCCAACATGTGGCCCCCCCCCTGGAAAAAATTCTGCCGACGCTCATGTGACATACGATATACATCATTTTAAATCAACTCTTAATTAGGTACTCAAATGTCTAAATTTTGGATATTTTAAAAGGTACTTAGTCTATTTAGGTAATAGCGTTGTTGAGAGTTTTCTTAAAGATCTTGGGACCTTGTTTTTCTGGCTTTAGTAATGTAAAAGGTTTAACTATAACGTTTCATCTGTGCACTGGTAATAATTCTTATTAGGAAGTGGCAAAAAAGTCACTGTTACATTGTAACAATTACCTTAATGTAACGGTTTCTGAGGTGATGGAGATAGTAATAGTTATTCATTAATGGTTATAAAAGTAATGACCCCTCCGAAGGAATGTCGCCTTGATGTGGCAGAGGGGCTCAGTACCCGATCCAGATGGCCTACTAAGTGTGTCGTTTTGTCCACTGGTGGACAAGAGGTGAGGGGAAGCAAAGAGCATTCCAAAACGGGTAGATGAGGCTCGGTAGTCTTGGTTGACGACTCATCTAGGAGAAGAGGACTCCGAAATGAAACTCCCTCAGGAGGCCCTACTACGGTAGGTACGGGTTTGGCGTACCCGGGGCCCCGAGCCATACTCTCGATTGGGTCCCTCTAAGAGGTGAGAGGGCACCTGCCAAACACCCAATCAACTTTGGTCCACTTTTGTGTTTGACCTCCCACCTGATACCTCCCTGTACACGATCTGATGGATAGACTTTAGGCTTGAAGTGCGGAGAGCGGTGCTGTCATCCTGGCACAAAGAGTGGTCAGCTCTCCACAGTAATAGGCTTAGAGAAGTGAAAGAACTTCCTGCCTCACATCTCACCGCGAGGAAGTTAGTTTGGCTCGATTAAGAATAGGGCACTGCAATTTTTCACATGGTTACCTATTTAAAAGGGACCCTGCCCCTCTATGTCTGCTGTGTGACAACCTTTTGTCAGTTCGCCACATGCTGCTAGAGTATTGCTCTCTAGCACATCTTCGGGATTCTCTGCAGCTGCCTGCCAGACTTGCAGAGGTCTTATTGGACGACAAAACAGCGGTTGATAGAGTTTTTAAGTTTTTAGCGGAGTGCAATATCAATTTGATGATTTAAAATTGTAGTTATCTCTTTATGCTTTTTGACATATTTATCACGTTGTTTCATATCTGGCTATTGCCACTGTTTTTTACTTTTTGATTACATTTTTCTTGTTGCTAGTATTTTTATTTTTGATAAAAAATTTATATCTGGCTATTGCCATGAATCTTTTAAGGGCGCTGATGACCTAGAAGCTGAGTGCCCTTAAATCCACAAACCAACTAACCAACTAAAAGTAATGAATACAAAGTTCCTGATAACTGTTACCAAAGTAAAGGGGACAATAATTGGAATCTAACATACCATCTGGTGAGAAAAATACCTACTATGTGGTTTGCTATTGTAGATATATGTAAACAACTCAGATTATTTGTATATTTTGTGATATTAGACAGTTATGTGTGTTTGGTCATTAATGTTTCTCTTCTCTAATAACATAGCCTTTGAAAATGCCCTTACCATGTTTTATAATTGCAAGTCGTATGAGAATATTTAAGTTATTACATGCTTAACTTCAGATATGTTTAAGTTGGCCATAGTGATATATTTTCCTTTGCTTTACCTACACCCCATGTGTTCTGTGACCGACACCTTAAGATGTTTATATTTAGTTCAGTTCACCTGTACAAACTGTGTATATCTGCAGGAATGTAGAAGTGCAATTATAAACAATTGTAATAATCAAAGTGTTGAGGGAACTTCTTTTTAAATTGCATCAAATAACAAAGTAGGTGTGTATCAACATCGTTCATATTGAAACACAGTCACAGATAATCATTACCAGTAACATTAATTTAATGTAACTGCAAACTGTAGTCGTGAAAAAAAAACATTTAATTGTTACTGGTAATTGTTACATGTAACCGTTAATGCACTATAAGCGTTACAGTTACAACCACTATCCGAAAATAACAGTCTGTCACATCCCTAATTCTTATGCCTCTTTTGCAGAATGGTATATCAGTGACATAAGGAAAGGAGTTTGCGATCCTAATGTGAAACCAGAAATATTGAAAGAGTCTGTTTCTACTGCATGGGTGGATGGAAAGAACAGCCTTGGCCCAGTGGTGGGTAATTTCTGTATGAAGCTGGCTATCGAAAAGGCAAGAAGCACAGGAATTGGCTGGGTAGCTGTCAAAGGTACGTGTTGTGTTGTTCCAGTTATTTGTATTTATCACAACTAGTATTATAATATAGACACAGTAGAGGTAATAATGCAGCCACAAAGTTCCCCAAGTAATAAACATCAGATGTGTTGCACTCACATGACTTTCTCTTCTCTTGTACTAACCATTCTTACAAACTCTTATTACTATATCTTCTTAGTGTTAGCTAAGATAAACATTTGTACAAATTATCTTATTGCTTATTTCCTTGTAGGTACAAGGGGAATGTGGGAATACAGTAGGCTTTGTGCGATAGTCAAATCTTTTAAAGCTTTGAGATTCCGTTCTCTTTGCACACTTAACTAACACAAAAATAAGCAACGATGTTGCATTAGATGAAAGTTTTAAGTTTTCCAAAATTGACACAAATAACAAGGAATATCTCCAAAATGGTTCACTCTGCAAAAAAAATTATTCAGACATAAATTGTGTGTTTTAGTGAGATCTACATTTTTTGTAGAGTAAGATTATGTCTATCTCTTACAGTTGACGAGTTATTCAAAAGTCATCCTGAGTAAACAGGACTACATAGGCCAGAAGATTCAAAATACATATCTCATTTGTCGCAAAAATATCTTAAACAGCATTTTAATCAAAATCATTAGAGCCATTTTTAAGAAAATCAAAATTTTCCGTGTAAAAGGTAGTTTAGGGTGGGTCTATTTTCTTCAAAATCTCCATGTCACATTCTTGAAATACATTAAACTTAAATACCAACTTTGGTTTTTAACCAACTTTTCGTTTTTGAATTATGATGTCCACAGATTGACACACAGACACACACAGACAGACATGCACAGGCAGACACAGACACACACACAGACAGACAGACATAGACAGACACACACATACACAGACAGACAGGCACAGACAGACACACATATACACAGACAGACATGCACAGACAGACAGGCAGACAGACACACACATACACAGGCAGACACACACACAGACATGCACAGGCAGACACAGACACAGACAGACAGACATAGACAGACACACACATACACAGACAGACAGGCACAGACAGACACACACACACAGACAGACAGGCACAGACAGACAGACACACACATACACAGACAGACAGGCACAGACAGACACACACACACAGACACACACACACAGACACACACACACAGACAGACAGGCACAGACAGACAGACACACACACAGACATGCACAGACAGACACACACATACACAGACAGACACACACACAGACAGGCACAGACACACACATACACAGACAGACACACACACAGACAGACATGCACAGACAGACACACACATACACAGACACACACAGACAGACAGGCACAGACACACACATACACAGACAGACAGGCACAGACACACACACACAGACACACAGACACACACACA
The DNA here is from genome assembly GCA_030765045.1 of Tenodera sinensis. Lineage (NCBI taxonomy): Eukaryota > Metazoa > Arthropoda > Insecta > Mantodea > Mantidae > Tenodera > Tenodera sinensis. The sequence goes on along the minus strand of CM060965.1, from coordinate 180,564,542 downwards.
CAGACATGCACAGACAGACAGACACACACATACACAGACAGACAGGCACAGACAGACACACACACACAGACACACACACACAGACAGACAGGCACAGACAGACAGACACACACACAGACATGCACAGACAGACACACACATACACAGACAGACACACACACAGACAGGCACAGACACACACATACACAGACAGACACACACACAGACAGACATGCACAGACAGACACACACATACACAGACACACACAGACAGACAGGCACAGACACACACATACACAGACAGACAGGCACAGACACACACACACAGACACACAGACACACACACACAGACATGCACAGACAGACAGACACACACATACACAGACAGGCACAGACAGACAGAAAGACAGACACAGACACACACATGCGTGCATGCACTCACTCACTCACTCACTCACTCCTCACTCACTCACTCACTCACTCACTCACTCACTCACTCACTCACTCACTCACTCACTCACTCACTCACTCACTCACTCACTCACATACGCTCACACAGAGGTCATTCCGGTCCTGGCAACTGGGATAATGTTCGATAATGAGACAACAGGGGAAATCCACACTGTGTATTGTATCATGAAGGCAGTGTGAATCTCAATGCCAACAGAAAATAGGGATAGAGGACAGAAGTTAGTGGCACAAGTTGAAATGAAAAGCATGCAATGGAACCCTGTGTAAATTTATAGTGCACAAGTACACATGGAACGAATATCAATCAATTAACATCGATGGCACCATTTGAATGCACTGGTTGTCCTTCAAAATAGCCTCTCAGAGCATCCACACAACTTCGCCAATAATGGGGAAGACGTGGAATGCCATGGGCATTGCCATCCACGTGTACCACTTGTGGTGATATGCCATTAGGAATTTCTGCCCTATTTGCAAAGCAATAGGGTAATGCCCTATCCTCCAAAACTTCTTGTAGGTCAACACAACACTAAGTAGTGTTTTGGCCCCCAAGGATGGCAATTTTAACTTATGATCACTGTTCCACTCTGTTTTAGCACCAACAGAATGTAACACCAACCTCACACTGAATGTTTTCAGTGCTGGTACCTACCCATCCTCACTTACAGTCGCCATCTGTCAGTTATATTCGGTACTGTTTGCTGTGTGCTTTCGAATGTATATACAAACAGTACAGGGATGCTGCATGTCTGAAACATATCACATCGTTGTCAAGGCTGATGAAATGAACCTTGTGTATATTAGCATTATTCATTACCATGTGCATACTGCATACCTAAATTTGCCCAACTCTGTGTTATAAAAGAAGTCTAAAATAAAAGCTTTAATATTACAGCTAAAATAATGTATGCTTTCTTCTTTCCTGGAAGTTTGAAAATTATTGTTGTAATCATTTAAGTTTGAAAGTAAATTAAAGTCGATGTCCAGTTTAGGAACGTAGCATCAATGGATGTGGTTGATATGTTGCATACCCTGCCAGTTTTCCTTAGTTAACTTTTCTGTCATCTATATATAATCCAATTGGCATAATGCTTGCTGAGGAGTATGTTCCGAATAACAAGGTGCTATGAATTAATATTGTTAGTGTATCATGCCATACATTGCAAAAGAATGGTTGGTGGCTCACACCAGTCACATCAAACAATGTGCACACGCAGTGGATGTGATGCAGAAAAGTGCATCTCACTTATTAATGTTAATGAGGTTTAAAGCTAAGTTTTTCTGTATTTTGTTTGGCAGTGAAGGTTAATGTCATATTTTTAATTTCTTCTGTATGTATCAGAGTACTACAAGCAGCATTTTGTACAGTAATGTGTGTGAACGTGTAAGAGAAAAATATGCCAGGAAATCGAAGGCAGGGTATGCACATTGGCCATGTGCATCCGCATGGTTCACTACGAGGAAAACACATGTTGTGGAGAGAACGCTACATTTCCTGGAAACTATTGCTCCGAAAAAAAAAAAAAAAAAAAAAAACGACATTATTTTGTTGTTTAATGATGTTGTCCAAGAACATATCAGCATCGGCAGTGCACCAGAATTTCGTCCCGCAGGAGTTCTTTTACATGCCAGTAAATCTACTAACATAGAACTGTCATTTTTAAGCACACTTAAAAACCATTGATCTGGGCTGGATTTGAACCCTCAACCTTGGGATCAGTAGGCCAACCTCTAACCAACTGAGCCACCCAGTCAGCCAGACTGACTCTGCTGCTCCGAATACAGAATCAGAGTGCTTGTATTCAACAAACTGAGAATGCCAAAAAAAATAATGGGAGTGATTTTTCTGTATTTTTAATATTTACCAGCTGGTGAATTATAAAGTTCTATGAAAAGTACAAAAATTGCAATAAAATACTTTTTCAAAGTTAATAGTTTTTAATTAATAAACCTAATCATTACAAAATTTTCTGTTTATAACATTCTTTTGAGAGTAGTTATCTATAACAGAATAATGCTTAATATTATCAAAATTTTGAAATCTTCATCGCATGGAGCATTTCAGGTACACTGCCAAAAATATAGGTAGAAAAGATAATACATTTAAGGATATTGTAATGAAAATTTGAAACAACAAAGTTGAAAATTTGAATGTACATTATTCCTTACATGTATTATATCTAATATGGGTTTGAACAAAATCCACTAGAATCTAGAAACTTCACCTTAACATGAATTCAAAGTGCATACCCAAGTCCACACACCATACTATGTCACTGGTCCGGTTGATAATGGAGGAAAATAAGCCTCCAAAACATGCTGCAAGGAAATCTAAAGAAGTGTTATTTAGTGTCATTAATCAACATATTTTTGAATTTCAGGTTCCAATCATTTTGGCATTGCTGGATGGTACTCAAGATTGGCACTGAAGCATGGAATGCTGGTAAGAATTACATCTTTACAAACCACATGGTTGCATAGACTTTTCCCTGTAATGTGGCATTCACTGCTTCATTTTATAAGCTGAGTGGACGGTTATGATGATCTGGTTGATGATGTTACAAGTTTTACAACCACTATTAAGTTGTGACAACCAAGAGTAAAAAACCTGAAAATCATGCACTTTTTGAGCTAACAATAATGTACTCTTACTCGCTCTTCTATGATTTATTCTAAAGAATGGGTAAGTAAAGGTAAAAAATTTCCTCGAAGTTGTTTTCCCTTATTGTTAATCTCTGAAGTGACGGGTGAGCATTTTTCTTCAAGTGCAGTGGCTAAGATAAAATATTGTTTAGTGTAAATTTAATCACTAGTAAGCCACATTCTCCCTTACCCCCTCTGAGTATACATAACCTATACTCCATTTTTACCTTCTCTAACACGTATGTACAAAGAGTGCCAAAGAAAATCTCACTGCATCTCATACCTATCTCACAGTATTTATCGTTGTACAAAGTCTTGGCCATTTTATTAGCAACCAATAAAACATCAGTTTGTCATACAAACCTCATCATGATTGATAGCCATACCTTATCAGCTAGTAAGGACATGCCTTTGATGGGGTTAAAGTCTAAGGGGAAAACTTGATGAGCACCCAGGTTAGCGGTGAAGCTCATGCCTCCAAAGACCCCAGAATGATACAAAACTCACCTAAGATTTTCTTTGGTGCGTAGCAGATATTGAAGGTATTACATTCCATCCAAAAATTTGATACCAAGATGTCATGGAAGTATATGTTTTGAGATCCTCTGAATCCAAAAAGGTATTTTTATTTTATCTATGTATAGTAAGTAGGGAAGTATATTCTACCCAAAAATTTCATACTGAGATTTCAATGGAAATACATGTTTTGGTACCCCCTGAACCTAAAAGAAGTTCTTTAAAAAAGAAGTTCACATGTGTGGGACATTCAATCTAATCTTGCCCACCAGTTTGGTTTTCGGCCTGGTCACTCAACGCCTCAGCAGCTGCTGCACATAGTGCAGGCTGCCACCCTGGGACACCAGGACAAGGCTTACACTGCAGCAGTATCCCTAGACGTTGAGAAGGCATTCTCCACGAACTGGCATGCGGCTTTTCTGTATAAAATAATCCAACTGGAGTTACCCACACACATAATACACCTGCTACACTCAATTGTCAAACAGAGACCACTTTTGGTCTCGATTCTGGGAAACAAATCTACACGAAGGCCAATTCGTGGCAGAGTCCCGAAGGTTCTGTTTTGTCTCCCACACTTTTCAGCATTTATGTGGCCGACATACCAACCGAGCAGCATATCAACATAGTTCAGTATGCCGATGATGTGCTACTATATTCTACAAATAAAAACCCACGTAGAATCTTCATCCCCATTTAGAGACACCTCTGCCTCCTCCAAGAATGTTGCAGGTGTTGACGATTGTCCATAAACCCAGAGAAAAGCCATGCTGTTCTCTTTACTAAGTGCCACTTTTGCAAACTTCCCTACATTCACTTATCTCAGAAGAAGGATAGAATGGACGAATACCATCACCTACCTGGGAGTGAAGCTCGATAAAGGTCTGGCTTTTGGAAAGCACATCTGAAACCTGACGCATTGGGCCAGTGGGGCTACAGCCCCATTGTACCCTATGCTAAGGCTGAGATGCCTATTCCCTTGAAGCTATGTCTTTTTCGGGCTCTCATAACTCTGTCCTACTCTATGCTTTTGAGATCTGAGGTATGGCCGCAGATTCACACCTCCTGCATCTGCGGTGTCTACAGAATACAGGTCTTCAGATAATCTACTCTGTATACCACAGATTCCCCTCAAGACTACTGCACAAGGCCTCATTTCTTCCGTATGTGGAGGGTGAAATTAGGCGCTGGGTGACAAAATTTTATGATTCATTGCCACATCGGAATGCCTGATTAGTCTCTTGGGGATTATTGCCCCAGAGAATACTCATTTGTGCATCACCAGCTTCCCCAGATGGCTTGCAGGCATAGCCAGTAACAGCAGAGCTAACCCACCAGCAGCAAAAACTGAGCTCCCATATAATACTTCCAAGATGCCTGGATTTCTAAATTTAAAATTAAAACCACCCATATTTGGATTCACACATCAGTGGTGCCCGATGACAGTTGCACTCTGACTTGCAGCCCTTAAATGTGCTACCTCCCTTCAACCCCAAACCCAATTTTCAGCCACCACCCTGCAAAACCCACATCCTGTTGTGAAAGTGGTTAAGCCTTGGAAAGGGCAGGTTTATGTACGACACACCTCGAGCTGCTCTCAGCCTGCCAACATCGGACTGCACTGGACCAAAGAAAAAAAGAAAGAAAACAAACCCTACCAGAACAAATTGCAAGTAGATACTACGAATAAAATGTGGAAATGATTTAACTCCATATCCCCTAAATGCTGCCAGTTTCATCATGTTGAAGTGGCTACTGTATATTTGCATTTGTGAAAGAAGTATGCTCTAAAGTTCTGACATGTTTTTGTTATATCTTTTATTAATTGGAATTGCATTATTTCTATTAGTTTACAGAATTATACAAGTGCATTGTATTAAATAAGTGTATTTGTGTTTTCTTCACAGGGCATGAGTTTTACAAATGGTTCCCCCATAATGGTACCTACAAGAGCTACTAAGGTAAATATTTTATTTCTTCTTTCTGCTTATTTTCTCCTGGTGAGACATTTGGCAATAGCTGAGGGTAAATAAGCTCTGTAATTGGATTTTAACCCTAAGAATTAATGGAAAACTTTTGGAGAAGATCACCAAAGGGAGATTGCCTGATTGATTTGGGATTTTAATTGGGTTGCAATGCATATGGCAAGAGTTAGCAGATGAACACATAGAAGAGGTCTATGTAGTAATGGCTGCATAAGAGCACGTGAACGTTTAACTTTCGATACCTTGAGGATTTGTCGGTTGTTTTTTCTTTGAATGCAATTAAAAATCTACAATGTTTAAACACGTCACGCTGTTTCTCTACACTTTATGAAATAAAGCAGCTGTATTACTTCTTTCTTGTTTCCAGTGGTTTATTTAAGGAATTAAAAATTATGCCGACATTTCGCTGTTAAACTATGTTCAGCTTTTCAATGGGCGACTGCAAAAAATCCAACGAATTATTCACTGCCTACTCTGATTGGCCTCATCCCGGCCCACTCATAATCCTATTGGTTCCTTCTCCTCCAATAGGAAGTTGACCTGCTAATAGGGTCTTCCATATCGTGTTGAGTGGTTTGCCTGCTGTCTGCATGTTCTGTGAAAATACCAGCCACTACATTGACTTTAACAGTTTAAAAATTTTAGTACTCCGTGAACAGTGAGGAAAAGCAAAAATATTTAAAGAAAAGAACAGTCAGAACCATGACTATTCGAGAAAGTGGTTCACGTGCTGGGCTTGTTTATGAAAAGGTAGATTTTGAGGAAAATCCGTGCTACATCATTCTCGCCTATATAAGCAAATGCAATGGCGACAGATGGCAATTTTTTGGAGTCGTTAAGTGTTGAACGAGAAAGCTGTTGGCAGTTAGTTTTAAATGTGTGTAGTCACTGTTGAGAGAAATTTGAGTGTGTATCATTAGAGACAGTTTTGGACATTTAATTGTTGTGTCGGAGCTGTTTGTGAGACAGAGAAACACAGTGAAGACAGAAGATGTGTCAAGGTTACGAGAGGAAGAACGGCTGTGAGTTGCTAGGTCATGACGAATTGTAGATTGTGTTAGCGATAACAAAGAGGATTCAGCTTTAGAAGAGAAATAAAGTGACAAAGAAAAAGTAACGACTTGTCAATTTGTCAGCTGGTGTCAGGAGTGGGATTTATTACATTATGTATTATTATTGTTGTTATCATCAATCATCATCACTATTATGTTTAATCATTATTATTATGTTTATTATATCATCATTATCAGGAGTGGTGGCACTGGTATCAACTTATTCATAATCATAGCTATTATTCAGTAGATGTAATTTTACACTTTCAAGGCTGTCTGATCACAATTTTGTTAACATCCAAAATATATGTTCACAAACCGCTACTGAATCTACGCATTTCTTTAACTAGTGCGGTGAATTTTAAATAAAAAAATTAAATTTAATCTAAGTATTAGTTAACTTATGCATTCTAAGGAAAGTAATAACTGCAACTTTGTTACAGACTGCAGTGGGTACTAACCCAATATCTTTGGCAGCACCTGGGGAAAATGATGACAGTTTTGTGCTAGACATGGCAACCACAGCAGTTGCTATGGGAAAGGTAAGATGTATGGTTTTTACTTTCTATATTACTTACCTATGCTAGGGTAACTAGATAAGTATTGACAAAACAAATTATGAATACCCATAGAAACTATCTTGTTTCTTGGAAGTTTGAAAACAGTGTTGTAAAAATCAATTTAAACCAAAAAGGTAAGTCAATTAATAACACTACTACTATAAGTGTTGTGTAGTGTTATTAATCAACTCATCTTTTTGGTTTAAACCCATAGAAATATTTGTTTCTGGCAATGTATGCAGCGTTTCTTCCCCTGGAACTACTTCTGGAAGCATCCACACCCTATTCTCGGCACTGCAGATATCCTTGCTTTGACTCTTTTGGGACTAAAAAATCCGAAGCTACTACTTCATAATTGGATATAGGAAGAAACTGTATGGTGCCATGTCTGGACTCTGAGATGGATAAGTCAGTAGTTTTGTCTCGGTTGTTACATTAGTGGTGTGCATTGATGCATAGCCATAAGGCAACAAAATGCCCCTTTGATAACACTTGGATTTTCTGAAACCCTTTCAGAAAGCAAACTTCTGTGTACAATTTTGTAGCACCTGTTGGCACGTGACCATTGGGGAGAAAACAGGCAACCATTCCTTCTACTCTTTTCTTGCACTCCCTGACCTCTTAACTCTGACAGATGATTCGTAATCAAGGAAAATATAAATGGAGGACTGACGTTTTGTTTCTGGACCAAACTTACATATCCATAAGACAGAAGCCTTTCCGGTGTTGGTTATCAATGATTTGTTCTCAGGAAATCAGCCAGGTCACGTTCGTCTACTCTCCAAGCTTTCGGCAACCCACTTTGTTGCCATCATCAACCATGAATTAATTATATATCTATGATAGATTTATTCATCCATATGTTTCGATTACACAGGACATATCATCAGAAGAACTCTGTAAACATGTATAACAATGTATAGTTACATTTTCATACCTGTAACAATATATGAAACAGCAAAAATTTCCCGGTTAAATCTTTGCAGCATTGCTTGACAACATTCTGTCCTGTATTGCTCCTGTGCTTCAGACAAATTATGGGGCATCCGCCTTGAAGAAATTTATTTATACGAAGGTGCTCATGAAGAATGGTTCAAACACTGGGCAAACTAATCTGCCTGCTCAATGTCCTTTCAGATTAGTCTTAGATTTCACTCCACAGCATAGAGGTGATGTTTTTCTAGGTCACTACTGTTGTTCTGCTACTCTTCCCTCATGTGTAAGAGATTGCAGCTTCTTCATAAGTTCTCCGAATCAGCGGAACACAGCAACAGGTGTGATATTTAACAGACTCTTCTTTTTTACTTGTGTTGTATACACACACATACATGCACACACACACACACTGTTCTAAACTGCTTTTTTGGAGTTCAGGAGCCTCAAAACTTGTATTCCTGGTGAAATTTCAACATCAATTTTTTTTTTTGGAATGCAATACTTCCTGTAAGTACTTTGCCCATGTCTACTGTTGGGTTTCTTGAATTTCTCTTTGTCCATGACTTCTGTCTGTAACTGCAGCCTTCGAGGACTTTTTAAATTACAGATTAAACAAAGGACTAATATTCAAATTTAAAACAAATATGTATTTGACTTTAATTCCTCTTGCCCTCAATTTTACACTTTCATGTGATGAATACATCCACCACAGTGATGTCCAACCTTATGCAAAAGAGAGGAGAGTGCATTTGCCGAGCTGACACATTCATGGGACTCAAAATCAAACCTCTCTAATGCTTGATTACCTAAGTGAAGGGGAAATACTTAATGGACAAAGTGAAGTGATGGACAAAGCAACATTAGCTCATAAGAGAAGAGGTTATTATTTATTATTTTTGTTACTATTATTTAAAGTGGCCAGCTATATTTGTTGAAATGATTGGATCCTACACTTCTGTGGATATTGAGAGAAATCTCTTGGCAATTGGCATCAATAGGCATTACAGCTTGTAGTATATAAACTTGTTTCAGATAGAGGTACAAAGGCGGAAGGGAGAGAGTATACCAGAAGGTTGGGCACTGGACAGCCAAGGACGTATTACGACTGACCCAGAGGTGGCTTTCAAAGCAGCACAAATGCTGCCCCTTGGTGGCCTAGAGGCAACTTCTGGTTACAAAGGATACGGTCTGTCCTTGCTCACAGACACATTTTCTGGCATTCTATCAGGTAAGAGCATGTTACTGAAATATACAGAGTATCACAGAATAACAAACTAAACTAAAGTTCAACTAAAGAACATATTCAAATTACGTAAGCTTTCATGGCCGGTGTCATAAAATACCAAATGATTATCCGAGCTTGTGGGCCATGGTGTAGTGGAAAATCTTGTTCCAGACGTTTTGTTCGAAGCTACGTTGAACATCCTCAGTGGTGTGACCGTAGTGATCTGGTAGTCTCGGCAACAACTGATACGGAGCCGTTTGGTTTCACAGGTTTTATACGCTTAGCATGTGTGGGTGTATGACGGTTGGTTTGGTCTGTGTTTATTGGTTCACCTGCTGCATGGGCTGGGCTAAAGTGGGGGCTGCTTCCATTGTCTACGATTGTTTGTCAATGGGCTGGCATTTACTGTGGTTGGGGCCCTTGATGACATATGATCTTGAATTTGTCTCTGGTTAGGGTTTTTTGCACGCTTTGTATAATGCTGGATGCCCAGCTTTATTTAACCGCATTGTTTCTTTCTTCCTATTGAAGTTACGTTCATATTTAAAAATCTCTATGACTTTGTGACTCAACCGAGCGTAATAATGAACTATGGAAGACAGGATAGCTGTGTCTGAATACTGTATAATGTGTTCCCCCGGTGCTAGTAATGTATGTTCTGTGACTGCAGACTTTTCTGTTTGTCCCAAACAGCAACGCCTTTTGTGTTCTGTAATGTGTGTGTTTACCGTACATGTAGTGGTCCCTATATACACAGATTATTTTAAAGAACATATTGTTTAACTTATATAGGAATGTAACTGGCAGCCTGCTGCTTCCATGAAACTGCTATATCATACTGTTTCTGTAGTAGTGGCAGATCACCTGCTGTGTCTCCCCAAATCCTAACTACCCAAAACAATATGTTTAGCTTTTGTTATAAAAGTTCTAAATGATGCCTCTCTTCATACATGCAAGGTATCTGTTTTACCTATTATTGAATGTTCACAAATATCTGCACATGAAATATTGGAAAACGCAAGCCACATAACTGTCTTCTAATTCGTCAGTTTGCTCCTAAACTTAATAACAATTACATGAATTTAGATCTTGAGAGTAAGCAAACCAGTCACATTCTGTCATCAGAGATGCTTGCAATGATAAGCAGTGATTTTCTGCTTCTTTCCATGACAGCTCCTATCTGTTTAAACTTTCTTCAGAATAGTTGGTTATCTATGTTTCTTTTTTTTTAACACACGCATTGTTTATTTAAGTTTTCCTACCAACCCACATACAATTGTAAATTTGTTAGAAATGATGACACCAGGGAATTCTATCAAAACTTAACACCACGCTGTTTTGTGGTACATTGAATGATAAAGATACCAGTAAATGTATCTAATAGAGAGCTTTACCTATGTTATTCCTACAGTTAGCCATGCAAAATAACTTTAGGATGATCTGCAAATGTTGTTAACCTCTATAGGTGCGTGAGCTATGTTACCACTGTGCGACATAATTCAACCCAAGTCAAACCTGGTCCAACAGTACCATTCTAAATAAACTCAATAGTTGGTTATGAGCAGGGACAAGAATTAAATGCTCTTATAATCCCTTTAATATGCATTTATGCAGTGAAAACTTCCAAAATATGTACATAAATATACCCATATAAAATATTCAAACATTATTAAGACAAAAATATCAAGATTTAAGTCAATTTTTAAGAAATCTGAAAATTAAAACATTGCAAAAACGAAAATGATTTAACTTGGCAAAATTTATCATTTATATTAAAGGGTCAGAGCATATTTTCCTTATATAAAAACTGTATGAATACTCAGATTTTAGTCTGTCTCAACTTCTTTTTTTGTTGCAGTTTACAATCACCAAATGTTTTACATTTTCCATTGTTAGCCCCCTCCTGTTGTGTTAATAAGAGTTTTCAGTTGTGATTTATTTTGTCTACCATCTAGCATAATGTTCTAGGATCCTCATATGGCCCATTTATCCGACACTGGCCCGAAGGACACACATCACCACCTGATCTGGGCCATTGCTTTGCTGCCATTGATCCACAATTTTTTGCTCCAGGATTTGAAAACAGGATGTCTAGGATAATGGACTATTTGCGAGAAATGAAACCAGTAAGTACTTAGGTGTATTGTACATTTGTCCGGTTGACTCAGGGGTCTCCGTCTAGGGGATATGTGAATAGCAACCACAAGGTACCCAAGCTGAGCAGAACATTACTTCCACTTACTGGTGTTTTGCTCCTCACTGTAACTTTTCTATCTGACCTTACCTTGGTCATCTCTTGTTCTCTTCCGACCCCGATGCTATTAGGGCTCCCGAGGACTAGGGAGTCTTTATTTTTCCAACCTCTCCATTTCTCTAATTTCTCTATAAAACCTTAACCCCTAATATGCTGACCTGTCATGGCATGTAATACGTCCTCTGATTGGTAATCAAAGGATATGGTCGGTGAATTTATTTTGATAATTCTCCCGGTCAGGTCAGTGAGACCCGTAAACCAACGACAGGTGTGGTCCTCCATACATTCTGGGGGTTGTGAGAGAGCGATGTGACCGCCAAAACATAAAAATATGGTGCTCTCTAAAAAGCGGTTACTATTACTGCTATTGCTCTCTTCAATATCATCAGTGAAAAATATTGGAGAGCAAGAGGATTAATGACTTCATTGTCAGAAATCCAGCATTAGCTAACAACATTTGTCCGGTATTTATTAAGTAACTTGTAATCAGACCAATTGTTGTTGGTTTTGAGCAGCTGACAATCTAACAAATATGCAACTTATACGAAGGTCACCCAGAAAGTAAAGAAGATTGCACATTGTGCTCTACGCAGACCCCCCACCACTGAGATTATGTTAGTATCCATTTCACCTGCATTTCATATCATCCTCTTCCTCACTATCATAGCTGGTGCTTGACTGACCACATACTTCCAGGTCTTCACTCTGTCCATAGGTTCATCTGCTCCCCGGCAGGCATCTGACCCTAGGCACTGGCTTTTAAGTCGTCCATAAGGAAGGGGGAGGGGGTTGATCAGGTAAAGAAGAAGAAATTAAAAAATTATTTTGTTCTTTAACGACGCTGTCAATTGCCAGGATCACATCAGCGTCGCCGGTGTGCCGGAATTTTGTCCTGCAGGAGCTCTTTAACATGCCAGTAAATCTACTGACATGGAGCTGTCATTTTTAAGCCTGGACCGGATTTGAACTCGCGACCTTGGGATCAGTAGGCCAGCGTCTAACCAACTGAGCCACCCAGACCGACCTAATAAGGAAGAAGAAGAAGAAGCATTGCCAGCATGGGTTCGACTCCCCCCCATCTCCCAACCAAGTTTCTGAAGCATAAGGTCATGTGTGTGTTTATTTGTTAGTTTTCTTTAAACTATGATTAACACTTGTCAGTACTTCATATCTGCGATAAATCTGTCCATTTCTGCAGAACTGAACTGGATGCAATTTTTTACAGAACAAGGGCCTCTTTATATTGTGACAAATGACAATTCCAGTTACTTTTTATGACACTTTATTTCCTCTGAAACTGAATCACAATTCACAACTCTTGATCTTGCAACTCACAGTTGTTCTATTCTATCGTAACCTTGACACAAATACTGTTCATCTGTCCACAGCTCGCTCTGGCAATTCCACTGACTCATTGACTAACTCACCGAAAACTGATTCTGACAATAAACTCGGAAAAACTGACCCAACACTAACTTCTCTGCCTGTGTAACTCGCTTATATAGATGAGAATAGGTACCAGCAATTTTTCTGGAAGTCCATGTTTCGCTTCTCACAACAAGCCCAATTGAAGCCTCTCGAGCAGTCTGGAAATGGTTTTTGTTCTGAGCCGACATTGTCGCACATTACCCAGCAATGTAATAGTGTGAGGTGTCTGACCTTTAACCTGTTTGATGTGCAGCTGGCACCACAGTATGTATAAATACAGGGCATGGTAACGTTGAACATTTCACGGGCTAGATCCTCTAATGTTTTGTCAAAAGGAAAATAAAAGAATAGACAATCCTAAAAAGGGAATTAAGAGCTAAGAGACTGAATAGACCTAGTTTCATAAAATGGTAAATAAGTATTTTTATTTTTCCTAGTCTTCCTCTCACAAGACTATTAAAATAACGATCAATAACATTAATATTCTGACAAATGCAACAAGGTGGGCAAATTTACAATATATTTCTATTTCCATAGCTTCATCAATTGATAAAATGCATTTTAATTTTTGTCAGATGACACAAAGCAGCTTTATTGGAACCAAAAGGGGTGGCATTAGTCGTTTTAATCCCTACTTATTACATCAAGCCTGAGTGTCCTATTTTATTAGAATGTTTTGTTAGTGCTATCACTAATACTGAAGTAAATTTTTCTGATTATCAATGTGAGAAGCTGGCACTTACATTTAACAAGTGGGACATACGTTATTTATGAGGTGTCCCTCAAGTAATTAATGTGAACCTAGCTCTAAAGCATGGTGTACTTGCAGGCAAATCCTGAACTACCAGTATTGGTACCTGGTGATCCAGAAAGAAACCATATGAAAACTGTGGATCAGCAAGGTGGAATTAAGTACCTCGAGAATCAACTCAAATGTTCCGTAAGTTCTATACTTGTTAGTTACATAACTTTATTCCATTTCATTTTTGCATATTTCTGATATTTGTTAAAAACAACTAATTTTCTTTCAGGCACTTCTGGCAAAAGAACTCGGAATCAAACCTATGGAAGTCAAATAATCATTAACATTCCTTGAGTGTAATTGTTTTCTTAAAAAATAAAATATTACTGTATTCTATTAGTTTTATTGTTTTGAAACAAGTACCAATTATTTTGGTGTCTTCCCAATCCATTGACCAAATAAAAGCTGTTATGCTAAAGTAAAAATACAGTGTGTCCATTATAGAAGTGCGATCATTACGTAAAGAATAAATTACACTCATCAACAAATTTTTTGAAGTTTCTGTTGCACAAGATTTTTTAATGGATTCTTAATGTCTTTGGTCTGCTAATTTCAAATTTGAAATACAAAAACTTCTAGCTCTGGAAACAATCAATACTAGATATCCCACAGAAGAATGGCTGCACATATATACTGATGGATCCTCGAAGGAAAACCTTACTGGAGCTGGAGTTACGTGTTCACATTTTTCCTTTTATCATTCTGTTGGCAGAGACACAACAAATTATGATGGAGAAATAGAGGCTATATACATTGCTCTCCAACAATTATTAAATCTTCCCTTAAATAAATTTAACAAGGCAGTAATTCTTTCAGATTCTAAAGCTGCAATTCAGGGAATATGTTCAAATACTACAAAGAAGTCAACAAAAATTAGAGAATGCTACAAAATGTTAACACAACTCCAAAAAGTTAATAAGACTGTTCATCTCCAATGGATTCCAGCACACTGTGGAGTCATGGGGAATGAAGCTGCAGACTCACTTGCAAAGAAAGGCACAACAATAAAACTAAAGTCTAAATTCAATTTCTCATATTCCTCAATAAAACGCTTGATCATTAAAAATTTTTGTCATTCATATCTACAAGAAATAGAAACAAATGCCAAAGATAAAAAATGGATTACACTACTTTCCAATCCAGATATAATCCCCCAGAGACCAAGGAAAACAGCTGTTGCAGCCTTCCGACTATTGACAAATCATGACTGCTTAGCAAGTCATCTCTACAGAATAGGTATCTCAGCCTCACCAATATGTGTCCTGTGTAACGATCCAGCAGAAATGAATGAAGAACACTTGAAGACCTGTGAAGCATTAAGATCAGAAGAAACTACAGTTCAAAAGTATTGGAAAGCAAGAGTGCTAATGGTTTCATTGCCAGATGCAAGGCACTAGAAAACAACAACAACAACAACTTATTCTTGGCAACCAAGATAAAACATGGGCCCCACATACAGTACATCACAACTGTGAGAAAATGTTGCACAAGTGAACAAAAGGAAAGTGTAAGAGTTTACCTTTCGAATTCTCCATGTCCTGGGGAGAACCAGTGGATCACACAAGTGACTGCTATTTTTGTCTCATCAATACAAAGGGAATTGGTAAGAAAAACAGACATAAAATATCATTTCCTAATATCCCCTCTGCAATCAGACCTATTATGCACTCTGATGAGCTACCAATTCCCGTTTTTAAAGGATTTACTCCATGTGAAGATACTGACAGTGATCAAATCCCGGAGAAAGGTGATGAAAGTGATTTGGACGTGTATTCTTCTGATCCCCCACAGTCCTTAACTTCTCATCGGCTTAACCAGTGTGAGTTGAATGACCTTGTGCATGATTTGTGTCTCTCCAAACTTACAGCTGAAGTGTTGGCCTCCAGATTGCAAGAAAAGTGCATTCCTTCTGGTGATACCGTAAAACTGTCATAATACCGAAAGTGGGAAGAGGCCTTTCTTCAATACTTTACAGAGGAAAATAAGTTTGTTTATTGCAATGAGGTCCCAGGTGTTCTCCAGGAATTAGAGATTACATTGTACAGTCCACATGATTGGCATTTACTGTACAAAAGACAGTTCAAAATGCAGTCCGAAGTGTGTTCTACTACATAATGGTAATGTCTATGTACCTATTCCAGTAGGTCATTCTGTGTATTTATGAGCGCAGCATAATGACATTAAGATTGTGATTAATCTACTAAAATATCATGAGCACAACTGGACAACGTACACCTCAAAATGGTTAACTTTCTGTTAGGCCAACAGAGAGGTTTTACAAAGTAGG
This sequence comes from Tenodera sinensis, assembly GCA_030765045.1. Classification (NCBI taxonomy): domain Eukaryota; kingdom Metazoa; phylum Arthropoda; class Insecta; order Mantodea; family Mantidae; genus Tenodera; species Tenodera sinensis. The sequence goes on along the minus strand of CM060965.1, from coordinate 180,548,404 downwards.
TATCCATGCTTTATTTGCATGTGAGACAGCTGAGCATGAGATATGTACCAGAACCCGAAGGAGTGGCCCATACATGAGGTTCTACAAGCCAGTATGCCAAATATTGTCGATGATCCAATGGTCAGGCGCCACTTGTTGTTGTAGTGTTTAACGCCCGCTTTTACTACTACGGCACCACAGGCGGTGACACTGATGATACATGAAGATGGAGCACCGGTGGAATGAGATGGCGGGGGAAACCGGAGTACCCGGAGAAAACCCGCCCTGACGCCGCTTCGTCCACCACGAAAACCACATGCGGGTCCCTGGGATCGAACCCGGGCCGCCTAGGTGGTAGGCGAGCGCGCTAACCGCTCGGCCACGGCGCCGCCTCAGGCGCCACTCCACATCAAACTCTGAATTAACAGTTTGTTAAAACGTTAGATAGAGACGGTGAATTCTTCCTCCATATGTTCTGTGCTCTTCCAGCTTTGTCCCTTGAGAAGATCAAGGTAGGAGTGATTAACAGACTCCAGATTCAGACACATGTGATAAAGACTTGATCACAAAGATGAACAGCAAGGGAAGGCCCGCATTGGTGTCATTCATAACTGTAATAGAAAACATTCTCGGTAATAAAAAGGCTGTTAATTATGAAAGTCTCATAGCTAATACAGGGCTTTCGAACTGGTTCTTCACCGCTGCATGGCCTTTTGCCTGTGTGAGTTTGAAGCTGCCACGGCCAGGTTTGCCGCTACTAACAAGCTGCACGTAAAACATGTATAAAAATCTTACATTATAGAAAATGCTGGAAATGTCGTCCCTCCTCCACTATACAGGCATTATATCGGGAAAACACATTCTGATTCACACGATTAAGTTGGGCAACTGTAATGTCTGTGATTTCATTTCTAATATTTTGTTTTAGTTGTTCCAATGTGTGAGGATTTTTCTCATAAACTTTGTCTTTCAGGTTACCCCACAAGTAAAATTCACACACTGTTAGATCAGGGGAGCGAGAGGGCCATATACCAGCACTAATCACTCTATCTTCAAACACTTCCCTAATTTTATTCATGAACTGTATGGACAGTAGCAGAATCTTGTTGAAACCACCCATATAATTTCTCTTCTTCTGTCAGTTCACGAAAAAATGGGGTCGAAATGTCATTTCGGTACCACTTTTGCTTGGGCTAATAAAAGATTTACAAAAGTTTTTAAAGAACATGGTTCTTCAAAATATAATATACAAAGTTTGCTGAATTTTTCTAAAAAGGATTTAATTCCAAATTATAAAAAAATCTGGCATTTATAAATTTGACTTTGGATTATGACAGGGTTTATATTGGTAAAACCAAACGTCATTTGGAAACCAGAATAAACGAACATTATAGAAATATTAAATATAAACTGATTCATAAATCACCTGTGGCAGATAATTTTTGGTCATTTATTCATAAAATAAATCCAAGGGTTAAATTATTAAAAGAATTAAATGGACTTCTAGATTTGATGGTTTGGGAAAAGATTTATTAATTTTGAAAAATAAGGACAGTATCATGAATTTTGAAACACTGCCAACTGTTAACAAATTTGTTTTGTTTTCAATGGTTGGTAACACATAGAAATATTATGTGATTTAGCATTCATTAGATAGGGACCAGTATAAACAAGAGTGGTGCTGATGATGCACTAGATATATTGCGAAACTAGTTTGATTTAATTTCAAGAACTTGGAGCAAATACAAAGATAAGTGAAGCTTATAGTTTCTAAGAATTACTTATATTCGTAGAATTGTATTATTTCATCGTTAATAGCTTCAGTTTTTTCAAAATATGTGAGTAGTTTCATGGTTCACACCAACTGTCACCTCTTCTTCCACATCATTCACTCACTGGGTAGTTAAACAAGACGTCTCCAATCCTGTGTAGTAACAGCACTCATCGCACTCAACTTAGTCAGAAAATAGTGCTTCTCCTCGTACCAGAATGCAATGCTAACTCACTCATTCCACAAGACTTACTTCGCCAGACCTTCTCACTTCACCACCAAAACTGCAAGACACTTGCTTATATAGCTGTAGGAACTTTCCAGAGCATTTGAGATGTCAAAACATCCAGAAGGTTCTACCTCTCTAGCCAGAGTGCTTATTGTGTTTATGCTGGGCGAGCACATGGCTTATCTTGTTTATGATTCTGACTGCCTGGCACTGTCCTCCCAATAACCTTAGGCCTTGCTTAGCAAAAAAATGTGCCACAAAAGGTTTGTTTTGTAAAAGGCACGATTTTTTTATTTATTTATTTATATGAATACATACTTCAATATGACATTCAGACCAGACTCTTCGTCTGTCATATCCACCCAACATAATTACTTACACATACATTTTACTTCTTTATAGCTAACACATAAATAATACCAAATATTGTTAATTCTGTCCTCTTTGTACAGACCAGTTTCATTTTTTCTTAACTTTACTTAAAAACTAATCCAAGTTTCGGACCTTTCTAAGAATTCTCCTAAATGCTGTTCTATCCCCCTTCTCTCCTTTCTGCCCCGGAAGTTCTTTCCTCCATTAAGTCGGTTCCTTGACACACAAAGACTATGTGCTCCAGATCTTCCTTCCCTCCACAAATGGGACACTGGCTATGAGGGGTACCCTTTCTTAGTCCTCTCAACCCCCAAACACCAGTTCTTAGCCATGCTATTGCCCCCTTTGTTCGTTGTTTACCTTATCAACATGTCTCCCTTTCCCACGTTTTCTTCATTGATTTGTTATTTACCAAAGACCTTTTTTTCCACTATTCCACCAAACTGTTTTTGGATTTCTATGTCTTCAAACCTCTTTCTTATTATTTTCCAGAATTTGCTATGATTATTCCTCTTTCCTGCAGTAATCCCCCATCCCATTTATTTCTAGGTTCTTTCAAATACTACTTGTCCATCCAGATACCCTAAGACTCTTTTCCTGGTACTCACACACTGCCTTAAATTATTTTTATTTAAATTGAAAATCCTATGCCAAAATTTCAGAGCTCTTTCAATAATCATACCCTTCCCATCTCCATTTGGCTACTTCTCTTGCCACCGCACTTGAAAGACCCAATACTTCCCTATGAACTGTATCTATTGGTTCCTTGCCCCCATATTTTTATACCATAGAGCATTTTTGGTTCCACCACCATATTATAAATTTTTTCCAACCATTTGACCCCTATATTCAGTACTCTGTACTTAAAACTTATTGCTGACATAGCTCCTATCCCCTTTGTTAGAGCTAATTTCTTTTGTAAAAAGGCACTAAGAAACAAGACACTGCAGCCAATTATGGAATATGGAGCAGCATCTTCTTTCTTGGAAGTTTGAAAACAGTGTTGTAATATTCAATTTAAACCAAAAAGATAAGTCGATTATAACACTAAACAACACTTTTTGGTTTAACATGGAGCAGTATGTTGGAACTCACTTAGAATTAGTCAAATTGATTCATTAGAAAAAATACAGAGAAGGACTATAAACTATCTTCCTTTCATAGAAGTTTGAAAACAGTGTTGTTGTAATTAATTTAATTTAAAAGGTGAGTCAATAACACTGAACAACACTTACAATACAATTTTCTGGAACGCGTTTCGAAGGTTAACTTTCCTCCATTATTGTCCGGTTGATAATGGAGAAAAGTTAACCTTCAAAACATGTTCCGGAAAATTATGTTGTAAGTGTTGTTCAGTGTTATTAATTGACTCACCTTTTAAATTAAAGGGCTATAAAATTCATTAAAAGGGGTAAATATTTTGGGCCTACAAAAGAGGTTGAGACTAAATGGGAGCTTCTGAAAGTATGGCACAAGAAACACATTAAAGCTTATTGTGGTTCAAATGCATGGATGGGCATTAGTGAAAGATTGGAGAACCTAACTATTACGGAAGAAATGCCCATTTATTTAAAATTAGGGGTAGAAGGCACAGAACCGATATAGGAAATTTTCCTTTGTTAATAGAACTACTGAGGAATGGACGGAACTGTCTGTATAAGCCTTTCAGGGCTGTTCCTCTATCCATGAACAATTTAGGACAAATTTACAGAGTAAATGTTGAATAATTTATTCCAAAGATTACTTATATGCATGTTTGACATTTTATAAACTAATTATGAATTAGTGGTAAATTTAAGGGGTACAATCAAGACTGAGAAATTCAATACTATAGCTGGGACTTGAACCACAAACAATTAGTGGTAAATTAAATTGTTTTGTAGATGGAACTGTTTTATTCATATTAATATTGTGTTACTACTTTTTATGCAATAATTAACTTTTTGTCTTCTGTAATCTTAATTGTACATTTAACTCTGCCAACTGGATATACCCATTTGCAGTGAATAAATGCATACATTCAAATTAAGTCACTTTTTCAATAAAATAAATCTCAAGTGGAAGTGCATAGTGAAAGGAGGTAACACAAATAGTTACTTGCAGTACAGAATAGGTCTTAGAAAAGGTATGTGTTGAAAATGTAAACAGGATATGACAGACAAGCTTGGGCTAAATGCCATTTCATATTCGAATCTAATCTGCTCAAAATGAATGAATAAATAAACTATCTACACTAACCATTAATAACATTAAATTAATATTATGATCAATTTACAATACCCAGTTTTTATTAATTTGTATTCTACTAGTTTTATGAAACAGATCCCAGCCATTGATAAAATCCTTTTCAGTCAAAGAGCAGAAATGAAAATTCTTTTGTGATATTTATTTAAACTTAAGATGGTTAAACTCTCACTGCCTGTCCATGAACAACAATACAATTACAGAGTGTAAGACAAAGAAATTAAAATTATTATTTTCTAATACAAATATCAAATAAGAAGGCAATTCAGAAATTAACATCCGTTATTAGGTAAGGGCAGGAAGTAGAGGAGATAGTGCTTGTATTTTTACGTTGCTGTGCAGTGTGATTTAGGGTTCCCAGTTGTGCTAATGAAAACGTCAAACTGCTATGCATCGCTCACTGTAATCTTACATAAGTGCCATGCTAGAAAATCCCTGCCAAATGCAAAGTGTATAGTGTTATAAAGATTTCTTCAAACAATTTGGGCGAGCCATTCAAAAAAACTGTTACAGTACGTTGAGAGTCGATGTTGTGCTTTTGCATGACAACACTCAACCTCTCAGTGCTCAAAAAACTTAAAAACCTTTCAAGATATTTAAATGGGACAGTTTGATCATTCTTCTTACTGCTTTACGCCAAGTTATCTTCATCTCCACAACCATAAAAAGTGTCCTAAAGCTTCTTTTTTAATTTCTCTACTACATATGTAAAGTAGAGGAAGTATTGTATTCCACCCAAAAATTCGATGTCAAGATTTCACTGGAATTATGTTTTGAGGCCCCTGAATCCAAAAAAATCATTTTTAGAAAAAAGGTCTGTGTGTGTGTAGCCTAACTCAAAAATGAAAAGTTAGTTAAAAACCAAAGTTAGTATTTATGTTTAATATCTTTCAAGGATGCGACACAAAGATTTTGAAGAAAATTGCTCCAACCTAAACTACCCTTTACATGGAAAATTTTGATTTTCTTGAAAATGGCTAACGATTTTGATTAAAATTTCATATATTTGACATATTTTTATGACAAATGAAATGTATATCTTGAATTTTCTGGCTAACGCTCATGTAATCCTGTTTACTCTGGGTGAATTTTGCATAACTGGTAAACCGTGAGCGGTAGACAAAAATCTTACTGCACAAAAAATGTAGATCTCGCTAAAACACACAACTTATGTCCAAATAAATTTTTTTGTAGAGTGAACCATTTTGGAGATATTCCTTATTATTTGTGTCAGTTTTGGAAAACAAACTTTCATCAAATGCAAAAGCTTTAAAAGATTTGACTATTGCTCAAAGCCTACTGTATTCCCATATTCCCCTTGTACCTACAAGAAGATAAACAATAAGGTAATTTGTACAAATATTTATCTTAACTAACACGAAGAAGATATAGGAATAAGAGTTTGTAAGAATGGTTAGTACAAGAGTAGAGAAAGTCATGTGAGTGCAAAACATCAGATTTTTTTGCTGACTTTTTGAAATAAATCTTCTAACACCACACACCTCACATTTGGCAGGGTTTTCAAGCATGGCATTTATTTTGTAATGTTATGATGAGCGAATACATAGCAGGCAATGTTCTTGCCAGCACCACCAGACATGTGCTGGGTTATGTTGCAGGGAATTTAAAAATGGCAACACTATTCCCACTTCTTCCTGTGCTATGTGACAACGGAGGTTAGTTTAGGAATTGTCTTGTATTTAATCAACTGGTTATATTGTACATTTTCAAAAACAACTTAATATCATACAATATGTAAATTCTGCTGCTTTGTAGTTTTTGTTGATTTGTACTGCGCTAGTCACTATAGGCAGGATTGTGAAATACAGTTAAACTGAAGGGGGGAGGGGGAAAGAAAAACACAGATGGTTTCTTCTTTCCTCCTCCCCAAATTAGTTACATAAAAAATAGCACATATTTTGAATGTGCACAATAAAAAAAGGACAATATAGACTACTGATAATAGGTGATTGTGATTTATAGGTTTATACAGAATGTGGAATAAAACCAAGACTTTTACTCTGATTATTCTTCTATTTATTTGCACTCTGATTTGAACTGAATATACGTAGTGTGTTATCTGCTCCTCCAGATACTATCAGCTCTGGATCTGACCAGTCACAGCACAATACGTGGCCATCATGTCCTCTTAAATCATACAGAGGTGCCTTGGAGCTGAAATGCAATAAAAGAACACAATATATTTTGCAAATTATAAACAATATATGACAGTGTGACATTAGGATTAGCAAAAGCAGTAATGATAATAAATGACTTGATGGATGGATGACTAATATGCCTCTTAGTACATGGCTTGGACTAGGTTATGTAAACATAGATTAAGAGCAATGAGAAAGGGAGTAAGCTTGGATATATGTCCTTTGTGTGGGGAACAAGATAATCATTTTCAGTATATATTAGAATGTGAAGAAACAAGGTTGTGGAGGGAACAATTTTTGCCAAAGAAATAGGTTAATAAGATTAAGATAATGAAGCTTAGTAAGGAAGGTGATATAAAGTTATTAGGGGAATTTATGGCAAGAATAAGGGAAAAACAGTATCGGAAACTGAATAGAAGTAATGTGGACCAGGGTGGGCCCAACCATATATAAATAACCATGGAGTTAAAATGTATGGTGGGCCAAAGAATAAAATTAGCAACTCTCAATGTAGGAAAAATATTATAAAATTGAAAGTAAGGGTATTGTAGATATGTTTTTGACGTATTTACTTTGTTATACGTTGGTTTAATTGTATTATTTGGAGCATAAATAAATCATTCATTCATCCTTGGACCTCAAAATCATTAGGCTGATCCAGGAACTCACTTTTGGAACCCCACACACAGAGACAACTACATACACAATAAAAGTTTCAATCCAAAATCCCACCAAACGGCAGTTTTCAACACTTTAATATACAGGCTACTTACTCCCCTGAGCAAAGGAGAATATAACACGGAGTACATGTATATACTCCACAAAGTGTCAGCCAATGGTTTCAGCTGTACACTATGCAACAAAAGGTCAAAAAAACTCAAAACCATCAATGAGATTACCACATTAAAATCCCAAAAAGAAATCTTCCAATATAAGAAATTTATATACCATCCTCGGGCAAAGCAGAGATTTAAGAATATATTCAGAAAACATCACAAAACAGATATAATTACAAAACTTATCCTTTCCTCCACAGTGAAAGATCAGGCACTTCTCAGATTACTGTGCAGACTGTGATCAAATATATAAAAGAAACTTGAGAACTAGATTAAAGAACACCTCCATTGCATAAGGTTCAAACAGATTTAAAAATTAGCCATATCAGCATATTTTTGCAACCACCACCTTGACATATAGGAATCCATCTTTCTCAGGACGACAAGTTACCCAACTGAGCTCTCAACTTGCAGAAACTTTTATATCACAAAAAACAAGGATGAATTAGGAAGTTGGACTTCCTGCTAACACGACAGCTTAGCAAGTTCATATTACCACCACCAGAGAGCTCTACCATGAGACACAGCTATGTCAACTAGTCGGTTGAAGCTAAAGGTTCTCAAAACATGTCTGAATTTTTACAAGTGAGGAAGAGTGTAGAGTATAACTGACACTCAATGTGGTTAACCTTACTGTTAAAGAAACTTCCAATCTTTAGTGAACTGACTGGTGTTGTGTATTCTCACACCCACCCATGCATGCACTGAAAGAAGATCCATTAGTTCACCACTGTAGCACCTGGCAGCAGATTCTTCAAAGATAGAGGTATTGGAAATGGCGTCAGAAGTATTGCACACTGGGAAAGACTTCAACTATGACATACCAACTGTTTCATGTGGACCTAACAATAATTGTATGTTTCTTCCTTGTAACTTATTAATCTGCATTTGGCTGGAAGGTGAGAAGAAACCAAGAACATTACAGTGACAAATATTATTCAGGAGGGAGGATGGGAGAGTAAGAGGGGAAAATTCTAACTTACCTTCGAGAATCCCATAGTTTCACCATCTGATCATTGGCTCCAGACACAAAAAGGTGCTCTTCTGTCCCTGACCATCTCACAGACTGTACCCATTCTGAATGTGACGAGAAGGTGCTCTTTACTAACGAGCCCTCTACAAAACAGAAATATGAATAGTTAGGAACAAGCTTCAACTGTCTCTCTCTGCAATTCCTAGTACAAGTACATTAAATAACAGAAGTAATAAGCAACAGAAAATGATGAAGTTAAAGTACAGGTACTGCAACAAGAAGCTTCTCCAGATCCTGGGAACACGAAACAAGACTTGGTAACTTTCAATCTCTTTGTTGCCACTCCCAGAAACTGCATAGGGCCCGGAAATTCATGCCCTAAGAAACTATGAAATATGCATGCAAATATATTCTAAAAACTTGAAAATATGCCAATAAATATGCACTTAAAATACGCTCTATGCAAATCTGTTCAAATGATTTAAATTAGGGAAAATATTTAATATGGGTCCTGATTTAATGATGCAGCCGGTTCCCATTCTGACAAATAAAAGCATCCTATCACTAGAGGAAAGCTAACCTCCGAAACATGTACCGGGAAAATTTAAAAGTGAGTGTTGTTTAGTGTTTTTAATCGACTCAAGATCCATATTTAATGTGATTCCAACAAGTTATCAACTTTCAGTATTATTAATTATCATTACATTGTTTAACACCTCCAAATTTACCATTGGTTCCTGCTTGTTAAGGGCACCAATCATTACACTTTAAATAAAGCTGCCTTCAGAATCTGTTGCTTCAACTATGGAAACCCAAATAAAGTCATTTTCTAGTTTATCTCGCGTCCTTGATATAACACTGTCATACAAATGGGTTCAAGTGTTTCATAATGTGCTTTCATAAGGTACATGAAGTGTGGTAGGTAAGAGAAGTAGAACTGGAACTTAAAAATTCAATGCCACAACTGGGATTTTTAAGTTCCAATTCTACCTCTCAAACATTACCCACACACGGTTTGTGTGTTTAAAAACACCAACAGTAAGTTTGTTGGCATAAATAAATAATAATTACCATGTCGTAGGTATGTTTATGATGAAAGTTTCTCAAATTAGGATTAGTCAGTTTTCAAAGCAGTACATAATATGCTAACAAGTGCTTCACATAAATCGGAAGAAAGTTGATCTAGTTTGTTCTCTAAACATTCCCCCAATTGCTTTTGCTTAAGCTCATTTTTCTCACATTTTTTCTCTTTTTTTTTTCCCTCCAATAATTGCGTATGTTTCACTGAGTTTACGTGTTGGGTAACTTGAGAGCATTTTCCACTTCCCATGTCTCTTTTTCTTTTTTCCCCCATATGCTGTACAAAACAATACTGTGCCATTTGTACAAATCAAGTGACTTTCCTGACATGTTTACAAGTGGCTCAATTTGGAGATTGCAACATTTCTAATCATGTATGGAAAAAATCGGTTTTATATCACAAAAACTCTAAAATGACGGAAATATGTTTCTATCAGAAAAGCCTAAATATATTCTAAAATAAGAACAAATTAGAAACTAAAAACTTCACTTATCTTAGTAATATTGCAAGTTCTTGGTGCAAAGCTGACTAAAGTTTCGAGTTGACTCCAACTCATTCTAAAAGCTATACAAACAAATTTGTTACCAAAGCTACAGATGTTGATTTTAATCACTAATCTCTAAAAACAAAAAACATAGATACTGATGCTCATTTTAATTACCAATCTCTGAAAACAAAAATCTATAAATACAATCTATAGAAGGTGTTTCAAAGTTCATAACACGGTTCCTGTTTTTAAAAATAAATATGTTTTCCCAAACCATTAAATCTATAGGTCCACTTAATTGTTTTAATAATTTAACTTCTGGATTAATTTCATTATTAAATGACCAAAAATGATCTGCCACAGCTGATTTCTCAGTTTGCTTATATTTAATATTTCTAAAATGCTCTTTTATTCTGGTTTCTAAATGACGTTTAGTTTTACCAATATAAACCTTATCACAATCCAAACAGCTAAATTGATAAATGCCAGATTTTTTATAATTTGGTATTTTATCTTTTTAGAAAAATTTAGTAAATTTTGTATATTAAATTTATTTTGAGGGACCAAATTTATTCTATATTCTTTAAAAATCTTTGTAAATTTTTTATTGGCCCATGGATGGTAAGTAAACTTTTTAAAAACACAATTATATTTTATTTTTTGAGGGTAGAAACCTCTTTAACAGCTTTTTGATACTTAAATTTTTCTATCTTTTTATGTATAAAATCTGTATTAAGAAGAATTTGACACAGAATATAAACACATTATTAACACTGCAGTAATTAATGGTTTAATACAGGTTGGTTTAAATACCTAAAGTGCGGGAATTAGCAGACAGAACTAAGCGATAAGTGAATAAAGTGACAAGCCTGTGAACCATTTGGTGAGCATGCTCCAAGTCAATAGTATCTTATTCTTCACTCGTGTACAGCTGTTTGTTTCTATACTTATTCTAACATGTATTTATTTTGTGAAACAGCAGTATGGGGAAATACAGAACTTACACAACAGGACAGGTTTTAAACTAAGAGTAATGCGTATCTTTCTATAAGCTAGTAACAGTGATGTGAATCTAAACTATAATGAAAACTGAGTTGGATTGAAACAGAGAACAAAAAAGCAGGAATCTATCAAATCATTTGCCCAAATTATGACCAGATTTACATAGGGAAAACCAAGAGAATATAGAAACCCAGCTAAAAGAACACACGATATTCATCAAATACAAACAGATGAATAAATCTGCAGTTGCACACCATTTTTGGACATCCAACTGCAACACTTCACCTAACATAAAGTTTTTAAAAGCTACAAAACACGCTGCAGAATTGGATGCTTGGGAAAAAATGCATATAACAAAAAACAAGCTCTGCGTAATGAACTTTGATTTGCCTCCACAAAGGTCTTTATGGAAGTTCATCAGCCCACTGCTAGATGTCATCTCAACCAACCATACATCAAACAATATCAACAAGAACCAGTTGTTTAATTCTGATGATGGGAGCAAGTTGGGCTCTTGAAACTGGTCAAGATTAATTATATGTAAGTGACGTTCTGTGTTTCAATCCAACTCAGTTTTCATTATAATTAAGAGTAATGCATTCGCAGAACAGAATGGTAATTGAGCTGCAGAAAGGGAGTTAGCCAAATTACAGACTTGTTTAGTAATCCAATGATGTCAACTCTAGTAAAAACGTGCATGCTATTCAACAGCATCATAAATGCTTTTTTAAGTAATAGATGAGTTTTAAAGCAATAAGTCCAAAGTCACATTTCTTTTTTTTTCCTTTCACTGGAGTAGGTGTTGACATTGCACCATCACTTTTGTTTCCCCTCCTTCCCCTCACAGTTCTTTTCAACTATGAACAGCGTAATGTGGCTGTGGTTTAATACCTCAGACTCACTCTTGCTAGCACTACCATACACTAGTTGCTGGAAGTTAGCCTTTACTTAAAAAAAAAAAAGATTAAAAATAGGACAATTATGCAATAAAATACAGTATTTGCATTCCATTTTATTTTTGTCCAAATCCAAATGTGTGAAGGTCCTACAATGACTGTACTCTTTCCAAATAAACCAAGTATGATGATCTTAGAAAGGCAAATGAATGGAATAAGTAATACAACAGATGAATCAAGAAAACTTCAGGATTTCATGAAATCTGTTATCTCGTCTTTTCTGGAAAAACAGAACTCCACAGTTCCCTTGCAACTTAGATCTAAACAATTGCTACAGAGACATAAATAAACATGTATCAAAGGAGAGCACACTGTGGGATTCACTGTCAATATCTACCTTTAGAGCGTGGATCATACAATCTCACATATTTGTCAGCAGAGGCAGTGATTAAAGTCTTATTTAGTGGCGAGTAGTGAGCATCAAAAAAGGCCTTATTGCCTACTAATTCTGTCTTGATGCCACCAATTTCCACATCCCACATCCGTAGTGTGTGATCCCAAGATGAAGTACAAATTTCTGCAGAATCTGTCCACTGCACAGCAGATATAGCTTCCTTGTGACCTTTTAGAGTCATAAGTGGTACCTAGAAATGAAAACAAAATGTAGAGCGGAATCTTCTTATTAAAGCTTTCTGAGTAATACAGTATAATTTATTATTTTCCAAGGGAGCAGGCAAAAAGAACCATAAATGTAAGAAAATGATAGATACAGGAAATGAACAAATCATGTGTAAAACTAATTAAACCAAAGTAAGAACAAATTAGAAACTAAAATCTTCACTTATCTTAGTAATATTGCACGTTGGTGCAATATTACTAGGATAAGTGAAATTTTTAGTTTCTAATTTGTTCTTACTTTAGAATCTTGTTGCTTCACTATTAATAGCTTCAATTTCCTTAATTAATTAAGACCATATCAACATTATATTTTACATCAATTTTAAATGGAAATTGCGTCATGATAGTAAGATGATAATATCAACCATATTTAACATTAACATAAATGCTGTCTTGGCTAGGTCATTTATGTTAATTGCATCACTTGTTCTGTTGAATATTCACATTGAGTTACTTGCTATACAACTGTAATGTTGTAATATGCGTTTGCATTCTATTTAAACATTATTATAGATAATTCTGTTCAATTATAGAGCACCATCCTCAGTGAAAAATATTGGAGAGTAAGAGGATTAATGACTTCATTGTCTGAAATCCAGCATTAGCAAACAACAACATATTTTGAAAAAGAAAGAAGGTTGTTGGAAGTTTAGAAGATGCTAGAAGCTTCCAACGAAAATAATTTAAATAAAAAAGAGGCGCAAAGCGCTGAATGACCGAGTAGAGTTGCATGTTTGCTCTGAGCCAATCAAAACAGCCAGAGTGGATGCTGTGTATTGCCAGTTGAGCTAATGCACAGTAAGGCTTGGATTCAATTAACCCTTAGACACAATGCGTGTCAGATGTGTGCATCAAGTTGGAGAAAATTATATAAACATTATCTGAAAAAGTGCATGTATAGAGCTGAACTGTATTGTTAGTCTGTTTGATGTGTTGGTAAATATTCAGTATATTCAGTACTGAAGTTAATTTTGTGTGTTACTCAAGTTCCTGCGTTATTCCCATGACCCTTAAGAATCCTTGCTCTATGTAAAAGTTAGCCAACGCTTAGAATTGCAAAGTTATTTCAAGGTACAAAACTGTTTATCTCCAAAGCAACAATAGCACATAAATATAGTATCCAGTGCTCATCAGGGAGTTGCACTTCACGACTTCACACAACGAATTCTACAACAAGGTAAACAAGTAGTCTTATTTATTGCTACAAAAGGCTCCTGTTCACACCTCAAGGCTTTTTTTTGTGATTTTTTGGCAAAAAACAAAACTGTTTGTTGCCTCAGCTACTATATTCAGCAGACATGGCCCCAGTGGCTTCTCTCTGTTCCTCAGGCTAAAGGAACCATTTGTTGCCACCATTAAGATAAAAACAGAATTGCTGAAAGACCGGAATACCATAACAAAAAGTGAGTTGCAGAAGCACTTCCAAGACTGCACACAGCACTGACATGAGTGTATTATATCTAAGGGGGATTACTTTGCAGGGGGCAAAGTTGATGATGATGATGAATAAATAAATATTAATTAAGAAAAACAAAAATTCCTGATTTTTGTTTACCACAACTTGTATTTCCCTTTCTTCGCTCTCCACCTTACTTGTTTTCCTCTGCCATTTAGCCCTCACTGAACCTACAGTTTCCTATTTCTGATATGTTTACTCCTTTTTTGCAATTATCATCTGACCACTAAATTCTTCTTCACCAATTTTTTGCTAAAACTCCCAATTCCCTCACAATCTTAGAATTATATACCATATTTTATCATGTTGGTTACACAATGTGTAGTTTCCTAGATCATCCCCTGCTTGTAATCATGTTCATGTAGATTCCAGATTCTACTCCTGTACTTTAATACTCTTTCCTTTGCTACCGAACGTTCCTAGTTCCACTTGAGCAACATATTGGATAAAACTCTTGGCAAACCCAAGATCACTTCACTGAAGTTTCTATGGAGCATTTTACATTTGCCCACCCTTCCTCCAAAGCCCAAATCTCCACCACTGTAAATTCTCTCCAACCATTTTATTGACAGTCCTGGTATCTTGTCTAAACACGCTCTGAGAGCAAGCTTTCCTTTGGCTATAATCATTTTCCTTTGCTCCTCAATCAACCATTACTATTTAATCTTATTCTTCAGTAATCAATATGTAGTAGTATCAATTACATATTTTAGTTTATGATAAATTTTCTAGTTTTTATTTATCTTTTTATTTTATTCTGTTGCTAATGGACAACTAAACATATGTAAAATATTTACAAATGACATTTACATATTTCTAAGATTTCAATATTGCTACAAAAGTCATTTTAAGTCACTGAATTAGTGAACCTATTAAATGCACCAGCACACCACACCAGGTGTGGTCCTCCAGACATTCTGGGGGTTGTGAGAGAGCGATGTGACCGCCAAAACATAAAAATATGGTGCTCTCTAAAAGCGGTTACTATTACTGCTAAGTCTCTTCAGTATTTATGTTGAAAAATATTGGAGAGCAAGAGGATTAAAGACTTCATTGTCAGAAATCCAGGATTAGCTAACAACATATTTTGTTGCTAATTTGATACTGCGATTGGCAAATTTCTTCCTGACAAGTGCAGGTTTTATATCTGATAAACTCTCAATTTTTAAAAGGTGTTTTGAAATGAGAAAGCAGGCTGAACTACTCCCCTCCCCAACCCCTCATGTGGCCTTACAAATTCAGACTTTAATTTCTCACTGCTTTCGAACAATGTTGTAATTTTGTTATTCTTGTCATCAGGGAATGATTAGGTGCATTTCCCAGAACCTCTATTTGATTTTGCTTAAACATAGTCAGCATATTCCTAAGACTTGTCACACAATAAAAAGAAGCTCATTGCATTAACTTACTCTAGTCTGAGAGTTGCCAAGTTCCGTCCTCTTCCTTTTTGGAACAGACTCACCGACTGTATCACTTGTCTCATGAACGTCTAAAACATAAAAAGAAATTATTATTTATTTATGCCAACAAAGTTACTGTTGGTGTTTTTAAACACACAAGCCGTGTGTGGGTAAAGTTTAAGAGGTAGAGCCGGAACTTAAAAATTCAATGCCACAACTGGGATTTGAACCACAGACCTTCCGCTTGCCGGGCGGACGCTCTAACCACTGAGCTATTGTGACAAACTGCCAGAATGGCATTAAATTCTCAAGCCAGTCTGTGGTTCAAATCCCAGTTGTGGCATTGAATTTTTAAGTTCCGGTTCTACCTCTTATATAAAAAGAAATATTTCAAATGTATATAATAGCAAATATATCCTAGTCCAACAGCTTTCTTTAAGAAAAACACACATTCAGATTTTAAGTTCGCTTCAGTTACTACATCACACACAAGAGAACGATGTTCTTGAAGTTGAGGTGGGTACGATGGAACTAAAATTTCTTTATAAGGTACAATGACAAATGAAAAATTCAATGCCCTAGTCGGGATTTGAACCATGGATCTTCCATTCTACATGCAGCTGCTCTTAACCACTGAGCTACTAAGACAACATGCCAGCAAAGCCTTAAATTCATCTGATTTGCATTTTCCCAGTATTAAATTTTTCATTTCTAATTCCACCTTAGAAAGCTTGCCTGCATTCTGTTTACATGTATCAGAATCAATTTGGGTGAGTGAGTGTGTAGGGCTTAAGGACCATAGCTAGGTCAATTATCACTCACTGGTCTGATATATGTAAACTAAATTTCTGTCAATCCAAGTACAGTTTGAGAGGTAGAATTAGAACTGAAAAATTCTACTTCTTGAACATTGCCCACACATGGCTTGTGTGTTTAAAGACACCAACAGTAAGTTTGTTGGCATAAATAAAAATTATCAAGTACAGTTTGTTCACCAGCTCATGGTTCCTGGCAGGAATGCAGCCAGCCACTATGTTAGTAAACAATTCCAGGTAAACAGCAATATCGTGAGCAGCAGTTCGCTTCTAATTGCATTTACAATGTTGCCAACCTTGGGATGTGCATTCACGCCACATTAAAGTAAAGAACTCACTCAAAATAGCACAACTTAAATGTTATTTTCAGCTCATGCAGTATATTTAGCTTACAAAGTGTAAACAATCTTTTCAACTACTCCATCTTTTTCCTCCACTGATCATTTTCTGCCTTTTCTATATTTTTAAAACACTGCCAATATGTTTCAGCGTCAAGTGATATGTTCTTGAGTGTTATACAGTGCAATTCCTGTAAGAATAAGTCACCTTTACATTTCTTAAAGTATTCATTTTACCTTTGCCCACATTAGTCCTATGAGATTGAGATCACACATGTATGGGGGCAAGTAAATGAGAGTGTGGCCCAATAAAACCAAGATAAGCAATAATAATGTTATATGCAACAATTAAGGAAGAATTCAGTCTAACAACCTCTCATTCCCTTGCGCAGGATCAAAGAATGAAGTATTAAATAGTATAGTAACTGCCCCTGCAAGTAAAGTAATGAAAGTAATAGAGGAAAGGCAGTAACACCTTTAAGGGCCTCTTTAGGTTTGATTCAATCATGCTATAAAAATCTGTTTTACACATAAAACTGTGACTCTGAACCCCTTTGCTCTCCAACACAATATCATAGAAGATTTCACAGCACTCCTAGGCGGAGGATTATCTGCTTCTACATTACTTTTACCATTACTTCTGACACAAAACTAGTGACAATAAGATTTTACAACTGGAATTAAGAGAAATTAGCAGCGAGTGAACATAGTGCAAATAATATTGGAAGTACGTTGGCAACATGACCTGCAGAGCAACGTTTGTGTGAAGTTTACAAAACTCAGGTTACACTGTGTAGAATGTCTCTCCACTAACCCTCATTCCCCTTACACCATGAGCTGGTGAACAGACAGTAAACCGGTGGTAACAGCTTTTATCATAATGAGGAATACCAGGATCTTAATTTATTCAATAAGACTATACTGAGTTCATCTCAAGTCATCTTGTCCCACTTATACACAAGAAATTAACAAGGAAAGACCATCTAATTCAAATAGGGCAGCATGCAGCAACTACAATAAGCTCTACTTTCATTGTACACTGCTATTCAAGTCAATATTCAGCAATTTCAATAAGAGAATAAATTACTTCCAAAGTATTTCACTCCTTTCATATACTCCCAGAGAAATTTACCACAAAGCAAATGTAGAGAGTGCCAGAATATAGCAACTGCTGTACTTTCAGTTTTCAAATCAGTTTTGTACTGAAAATATCCCAAAATAACAGAACAAACATTTATTCCTTGCTGACCATATGCTGTTTATCAATCAGAGGACGAATTACATGCCACAACAGGTCAGCATGTTAGGGGTTAAGATTTTATAGAGAAATGGAGAGGTTGGGAAAATAAAGACTCCCTAGCCCTCGGAAACCCTAATAGCATCGGGATCGGAAGAGAACAAGAGATGACCAAGGTAAGGTCAGATAGAAAAGCTACAGTGAGGAGCAAAACACCAGTAAGTGGAAGTAATGTTCTGCTCAGCTTGGGTACCTTGTGGTCGCTATTCACATATCCCCTAGACGGAGACCCCTGAGACTGCAAATTAACAATATTTTAGTACCATTTGATACAAACCAATTAGTCAATTATTTAATATTATTTATTTTAAAAATAAATTATTCTCTCTCATCATCCTGATGATGGGAGAGATACACAGTCCCGAAGGGTGTCTGCCTCACGTTCAAGAGGTCGCGAGTTCGAATCTCGCTTAGGGTAAGTTATCCGGGTAAGGTTTTTTTCCGAGGTTTTCCCTACCCTGAGAAGACGAATGTCGGTTAACTTAAAGCTCCATGGACCTTGGGCTCATTTGAGCATCATTTCACCCGTTTCATTTCATTCATTCGTCCGATATGACACAATGTTGGAGGACGTTAATTAAAAAAAAAAAAAAAAAAAAAAAAAAAACCACTAACAAAATGTCGATGGCCCTTCATCACTACACCTGGCTTGAAGCCCTAGAATGTCTAGAATACTTCAATAGATGCTCAGATTGCTTTTACTTAACACAAAAACACTGTGGTTACCACTTCTTTCATTTCCTGGCAGCTGGTTTGTACATCAAATATCTGAAACCTTAATTTCTTACACTATAAGCGGGTATAAATTCAGTGAATATTAATAATAGAAGCACTAATAACAGTGAAATATTCTTCATGTTTGAGGTCATTTTGAGTCACTTGTTTTACACTTACCTTCACTTAAATTGTTTTAAAAACTGGAAACGTTCTTGAAAATGTTTCCAGTTTTTAAAACAATTTAAGTGAAGGTGAGTGTAAAAAAAAGTAACTCAAAATGACCTCAAACATAAATTCAGTGGTTAACTGATAGAGGTATTAATGTGCTTAGCTCACCAGCAGACCATATTTTCAGCTTTGTGTCCCAACCACCAGTGGCCATCTTCGTGTGGCATGGACTGACCCCAACACATTCTAATTCACGTTCATGTCCTCGACACACGTGAACACACTCCACTGCATTGGAGGAAACACGCCATTCCCATAGCATGACTGTCTGGTCCTGAGACACACTGTAAAATTTTTTATGTCTTAACATTGACATTGTCCAACATGTATAACTGAATAGATAGTAATATATAGATAGACAGATATCTATAGAGATGCCTAAGCGATGCTTTTTGTAATCCAATGAATTTCCAGTCACTGATTCTACCACTAGGTGCACATGGTGGCAGGTGATTTGCCCACCACACATAGAACATGCCCCCGGAAAAAGAAGCAGGATGCTGCTAAACCTTTTCCTCAGGGAACTTCTCCTTTGGTTGCAAAGGAAACTAAGGAATTTTCTAATAAAAAGATGTATGTACAGGCTGGATGAAATATGACTAGATATAATATATACATTTTATAAGAAATATATTGACATATCTGATAACATATATTATTATTATGGATGAAATACATTGCATTACATGGGACCAACAGCTTCATTTCACTTCCCTTTCCTTCTGAAGACAAAATAGTTTTAATAGCCCAAAAATAAGAAACTATTCAATTCATTCTTCCATCATGGAAGGTGACACTAAGAGTGAAAAGTTACTGTTTTTAACCATGTGATCATTTTGTTCTATATCACAACTCAAAAATTCACCCACCATGTTGTTTCTACTTTGATGAAAATTGTTCTGCCAGAAGGCAGAGCTTCTTTCTTACTCCTACATCAAACTAATCTAAGACAGTTCTGTTGAAACTTCACAAAGTATGCAACAGGATTATTATATTTAAAATTAATGATACCTTACAAATGTTGCTGTATCATCAGAAATAGTAACCCATGCCACAGCTTTTACAGCGGCTGTGTGGCCAGGTATTGTCATGTAATGAACTCCAGCACGTGTCCAAAGATGTAACGTGTTGTCATAACAGCCAGAAAGAATCCTATCAAACAAATAAAAAGTTTCATTAGCAACAAACCACAGCAAAATGTGGAACAAAAGTCTATCCTTGTCACACTGAAGATGGATGATGCATTTTAATGCTTATGTTATTGAGGTAGGCCTCACTTACATTAGTTGTGAATATAAACATGCAAACGTATTATTTGTAGAAGTATTTGAGTTGATCTATAGAAACTTTTAATTTCAGTTGACTTTAATTTTTATCTGGATGTGTTTTGAAGGTCTTTATTATCAATGATTTCTCAATTGATGTTTGAAGAGGAAGAATCTGTTGTGATTGTGCTGCTATCTGGGTTGCTGGATGTAAACTTCAGGATGTCCTCTGCTTGTGGTATTTCAAAATTTTGTCATCTGAAGTTTGCATCCAGCAACCCAGATAGCAGCACAATCACAACAGATTCTTCCTCTTAAAATGTCAGTCGAGAAACCATTGATAATGAAAATGATGGTCTTCGAAATGCATCCAGATAAAACGTAAGTTGAGTGAAATTAGAAGTGTCTGTAGGTCGATTCAAATACTTCTACAAATAATTTAAAAAGTTTCACTGTTTATATCATGTTGTATATGTTAAGTGGAATGCCTGCTTCATGATGTCAAAGTTATGAGACACAACAAACTCCATTCCACAACGTAATATTCAGGATCTCAACCATTCTTTGAAGCATTACAATTAAACATATCTAGCTCTTGAAAATAAGAGTTTTAGATATGATTTATGTTCAACGCAATGCATGAGTGAAAATCCAAAAATCTACAGTTCTTCTGATTACTTTGATTTTTATAACATACCCACTGCATACAATGCACACAAAATTTTAATGAACTGTGTCAAAAAGTTACGATATTAATTTTTTTTTAATTCATAATTAATCACTTTTTGATAAAGTAATCTGAAATGCTTCTTGGACCCTATGGTTTATCATTTAACTTCTAAATTTTAATTTCACCTTAGCATACAAACACAATGAAAATATTGTGCAGACATTTCTTAATTTCAATTAGTTTAGGTGAAAATTGTTTTTTTGTACACATGTTGCTGCATTTTTTCAACCTTTTTAATGTGAGTTATGGAAAATAATTTTGAAATAAATACTCAATAGTTTTTAACTAGTGCAAGAGAAGTTTTAAATCTATAATTCCTGAAAATTTCAAGCTAATATGTGAAGCAGTAAATATGTATATATACATATAAAATTTGTCCCCAAATAGAATTAAATACATCATGAACTTGATTTATTTCAAACATGTAATTGACTTTGTATCACATCATTCTTCCATTGTTGAGAGGATTATTTATAGATATGGTAATTATTAAATACCGTATTTCAATTGTAAAGAATTAAGGGTTATTTTGAATATTTAATGCCAAAAATGTTAAAGAGATGGAGTAAAATCGCTTCCTTAGCATTTTTGGGATTATAAAGGTATGTGGAAAATGTCATCGAATGACGCTACTAAAGACGCGCATTAGCAATTGATACAGGTGTGCATAACTAAAAAGATGGAGCAATATCAATTTTTTTCTTCACTGATAACATCAGTAGAGCATAGACGTGTTTTATATGTCACGTCCAAGATCAGTAATAGTGAAATAGCTAAGTGCTTAAAGACTGTGAATTAGAGAAAAAATAAGTAATACATTGATTAACTTCAAGAAGTTAATTAGTATGAAGTGTACAATTTAGTGAAGAAATATAGGATCAATGAAATATAAAGTGATAGAAAATGCGTTTGGCAAAATATAGCTCTAAATCTTCAAACACAAAATCTTGGCGGTGCTAAGGAAATTGATCCAGTGAAATAAAAGATTTGTAACTGTGATACGATTTAAAGGGTGTGAACGAGAAGGTGTGAATAAAATAATATGCAAAAGTTTAACCCTGAGTCCACTATTTATTTCACCCTGTTCCACGATCTGAGATAGCAAAGACTCAAAGACCCAACGAACTACGCATTCTTTTTAAGACCGCACCATATGTTATCAACTGTGGTTGAAAGAGTATTTTGAACCGTGAGAAATGCTGAAAAAAGAAATTGAAAAATACTGAATTTAAAGTTCAAAGTTCAACTTTACATAAATGGTACCGGATCAATTAAATATATCCATTTATGACTTTAAAACAGCAGACATTAAAAAACCAAATGCATAACATAAAAGTGCATAAGTATAATAAAAATACAAAATGGAAAATCAATTTCATTTTTTTTACCAAATTTTGCTACTGCAATAATAATTTTTTTCATGATTTGTTGTTTAACGATGCTGTCAATTGCCTGGATCACATCAGTGTTGCAGGTGTGCTGGAATTTTCGTCCCACGGGAGTTCTTTTACATGCCAGTAAATATACTGACAAGGAGCTGTTGTTTTTAAGCAGACTTAACAACCATCAGTCTGGGCTGGATTTGAACCTGTGACCTTGAGATCAGTAGGCCAGCATCTAAACAACTGAGCCACCCAGACCGACTGCTAATGCATTGCTGCAAACCTGGCTAAGAGTGTTTAACTCTCAGGCACAGTTATATAATTCTCCCTCATATTCTCTCTCTCTCTCACACACCAAACACTACAGCAACCAAGATCACGACAACTGGTAGAAGTGTTCATTAATGGAACACTCTTACGCCAGCAAAAATAGTGTTAAATAAAATAACATTTGTACTTGTTTCTAATAGAGAGTTAACAAGTGTTAACATGTGCATGCACGTGCTGCAGTTATTACACCAGTTCCATTTTTTACACCATTGTTGAAAAAACACAAAATAAATAAAATAAAAAGACTCACTTTGTATTCAGATAAGTAGTGATTTGCATTATATGGTTTTACTGACTCACCAGTTCCCTTTAGTTTCCACTGCTGATACCCAGTCATCGTGAAGCAAGCAATCTCGTGGTTCTGGAGCAGTAACACGAAGGAAATACTCTACATCCACAATACTTTCACTGGTTATGGAATGTTCCTGAAAATGTTCACTTAGCGGCACACGAAGCACTTTCCCATTTATCAGAAAATCAAATTCAACATCCTCATGCTGTTCAATGGCGCTACCTGTGCACAAATATTGACACAAATATTTGTTATTCAACCTCCCTGCATAGTTCAATCAGATATATTTGTTTCTAAAATAGCTAGTGCTTCTATGGGCTAATTTTTCATTATGCGCTGATGTTTGGTTGTCTTGACTGATGATAGACCTCCTGCTTTCCAGAGAGCAATAGATGTTTTATTATTTTTAAGATAGAGACAGCCAAAATGAAATTCTTACATTCAGTAGCAGGCTACACACTTTTGGATAAAAAACACAGGATGGAAATTAGAACAGAGTTACACATATACAATATAAAAGACATAATACACCAAACAGGAACAAAAGTGCTGGAATATATACAAAGAATGCCACAACATAGATTATCATAGATTTTATTTCAATATCAACCCAAATAAAGAGTTGGACGTCCACTTACTAGATGGAGAGATTCGATTTCTTGATGGGGAAACAGGTCAAAGGCCTAAATACATGAAAGCAGAAGAAAAAGAAAATTTTGTTTTGCTGGAGTGCCCAAAATAGTCCCCACTCAGACATCCTATTGGTGGACTATCTTTTTATCTATATTTTACACTGGAAAACATATTCATTGCCAAACTTCAGTGTTGTTTTGGCAGCCTGTAATGATAATTCTAGCTGCAGAAAAAGAAATGAATGTTAATTACTGAATTATTACCCATTAATGTAAAACAACCATTTTCTGAAACTTTGATCCCACAAACTCAAAACCAACACGATTCAAAAGCCCTTAGGAAACTGTTTAAGTATTTTTATTTATGTAAAAATTGACAATTCAACAGCACTGCAACTGTACATTGTATTCTTCCAAAAATTCTGGGAAACAAATATGAAGAAGCAGCAGCTTTCAAATTTGGGTATGTAAGGCTACAGTTGAGATTCAAACATCTAAACCGGAGCCAATAAAGAAGCACTCAGAGTGAGCAGAAAGAACAGCAACTGAAAATCACTGATGCCAGAAGCCTGTCTTGTGATTTGTTCCTGTATTTATATACTAATTTTCTTGTTTTGATGAGATGACAGGCAGGAATGGTACAGCATTTAAATCTACCCTCTGTGTGCACATGGAGACTTGAACTCCAGCATGTTAGGATCTTTATCAGAATATCTGAAACACACCAACAAATGATGTGGTAAGAACTATACTAATCTCAAAGTGGTTCTGAATACTTTACTGTATAACTATTTTTGCTAAATAATACCGATAATTATTCTTCTTATAAAGTTTAAATAGTATTTACCTTTCTTCTTGTTCCCTTTTCCTTTTTGTCATACTCTTTTGCCTCCTGGAACCTGCAGAATGCTCACCTACAACTACGCTTTCTTCCATGTTCACAGATACAACTACACAAACTGCTTACAAAACTCACAATAACAGCAAGAATTTGTAGACATTGCAATCTGGTCAAACAATGAGATAGAATGAGACACATGTTTTTGTGATGCTGTGACAAAACAGGTAGGAATTCCTACGTGCGAGTCCGACAATGTGCGTAAGAAAGTGGACACTTTGTGCTTTGATCCAGTCAAGCCACTGGACATAACGCATTTTGCACCAAACCCACATGTTTGTTCTTGATTTTAAGGGATTTAAGGCGTGCTTTGAAGCAAACAGGAACATAAGCCTGATGCAGGACATGCTAAAGTGTTGAAATTCGCTTCAAACTAATTTTCAACCGCAAGTGGACTTATCACGTTTTGAAACGATACTCCTCAGATATTTCTTAAAGAATTTATTTATTTAACAATGCTTCAGGCATAAAGTACAAATATTCCAATACAATGTTCTTTGGTTTATTTTTGATGACTTCAAATCTGCATTTATTTGCTAAGCTTACCTCTCAGTATCTCATTTATTAAGGCATTAAGCTCTTTGCAACCAACGTTTGATGGAACTGAAAATGCATTGCCTGGAACAGCATACCTAAAAAACAGAAATCAGACCAACATGAATACCCTAATATTAAGTGCTCTTTTAGACTGTGAATTTTTAAAACATGTTAAACTGCTCAAACAAAACAGCTAAGGTAAAAGCTACTGGCTCATTGACTAGGCCACAATAAGTAAATGAGCCATCACTTTTTCTCTGTAAATGCACAATCTGCAATAAAATAACTGTAATAGGACATAAGTCAAATATTAAGTAGAAACTTTTAAACAGTGATGTGTTAGTAACATATGACTAACAGTAACAGCTGAAGCAAGAATTCACTGGTAGTGCCAGCATTACTTCGCAGAGTGTTTTTTTGAAGATGATTAATTAACTATGTAGGGAATATCTGATGGTACCGAAAGAAATGGTTGAAATGATGCTCAGATATTAATGCAATATATACACCACAACGACTAAAGTCGGTGAGAGCTAACCTGGCACTTGACAGCTATACTCACTCACCTGCGAATGAGACTAGTTCTATCTTGTCTAATCGTGTTACGAACACATTGTACAGCGATTAGTCGATTGGATAAGATAGGGATAGCCTATTTGCAGGTGAGTGAATCAGCTTAAAACTGCTCCAAAAAGGATGGTACTATTCTGCAATAGAAATGTAAAATATCCTTCCATGTTACTTAAAACTATTAGGCAATCCTAGTAAACATAAAGTCTTTAAGAACAATTTAAAATCAGTCGTATATACTCATTCCCCATATACTCTGGAGCAATTATTTCAAGAGGTAAATATTTATTTACTACAACCCCTCAATTCAAGGTAATCAGGGGGCTTAGGTAGCAACTGAATGCACCTGGATAATTCTTGGTGGATCTGCAGATTTATTTAGTCCTCCTAGCTAGATCTGATGGAGCCACTGACCACAGGTGAGGTCCCCTTGCATAATGGGGGTTAAAATCGGTTGATGTAACTGCCAAATTGTAAAAAGTGGTGTCTGTTAAGAAAACAGTTACATTTAAGCCACAATATCATGAGTCGTTCAATAAAATGATTTATCACATTCATACCTACAGGAAACAGAAAAAACTGCCAGTAACACATGGACTGCATTACTTTCAAACCTAGATATAATATTCCCAAGAGACTTCGGAAGACAGCAGTTTGCAGCCTCCAGACTAATGACAGATCACAACTGCCTAGCAAGTCATCTCTATAGAACAGGCATCTCAGCTACACCAATATGTGGTGTCCTGTGCAGTGATCAAGCAGAGAATGAAGATCACTTGAAGACCTGTGAAGCCCTATGTGCAGAATAAACTATAGTGCAAACGTATTGGAGAGCATGAGTGCTAATGGTTTCATTGCCAGATGTAAGGCATTCAACAACATTTGGACATATGGCAGATTGCATGTAATGATGACTGAAACTATTGTCTGGCATGTTGTGAAGTTCACTCTTGGAATGATGGTGACTTACAAATTTTCATTTGTTTTTCCTAATGATGAAGACAGAGGGGAAAAAAGAATATTTTTGGTGATAGGTATATCACGGTTATCCTGTAGCATAGTGGCCTCGACTCCTGTGTTGCATGGCCTAGCACTCCTACACGTTAATGACATACATGTTGCCAATGCTGGAACAATGAAATCCCCAGAAGTATGTGAATGTTGCCAACCACAGGAAATATGAATTGCCAAGAACTTTTTGCACCCAGGGCTACATTTTTTAAATTACGGTTATTTCTTCTTTTTATTTACTATTATTATTATTATTATTATTATTATTATTATTATTATTATTATTATTATTATTACGTAATCAGGTGAAGTGACAGTTTTTTTGCACTCAGGGCTATATTTTTGGAAATTCTCATTATTTGTTCTTCTTTTGACACAGTGCTGGTATTTTCCATGTGTTCATCTTTGATACGTTGGCCACACTCTCTCCCTCCATAGCAGAAAACAGTATTCAGTGAAACACGTCAGGTCGCTATGCTACAGGAAAACCTATATCACTAGTCATGATGCATGTTCCAAAGTGTATGATGTGTTCCATATCCCTGAGCTCTGCTCACAATGGGGCCTAATGAACAAACAACTTACTAACCCAGGATGAGTTTGCAGCTACCCAGGATTTCCTAAAGTAAGTATTCCTGACGAAATGCGCTTTTCGCGCATACTCAATATGTTATTGATCTAATGTGCACGATTTTGATCCATCAATTTTTCCCTAGCCAACCAATATAAATTATGTATCTTCCCATCTGGTACAGCTTTCCAGCTTTCCTCAACTCAACTATATGCGCAATCTTACGTGAAAGGAATAATGGTGGTGAAGTCTCATGATTTGTACAGCAGTGGTCGGAGGGGAAATAAGTGAGGTTAAGTATGCCAGTAGTATCCAAATGGGTCACTATTGACTCCTTCATTTTAATGTATGCATTTCTCTACAATACAAATTGTGTATGGCATGGACAGTATTCGTTTACAAGCCACAACATCGTTCTCTCGACTGTATCGCTTAGCGATGCTACACGTGGACGTTAACCTAAAAGCAAGTTTTGATCACCCACTCTGCTCTTCACTGCAGTACTTTTCAATTAAAAGCGAATTTATTTTCATCACTGAACATATAATTATACCCTTCGAGTATCTATACCCAACTAACATCAATACTTACTCTTCCAGCTTCGTAACAAAACGAACTTCTACAACTGCAGACATTTTCTTGCAATGATTATTGTTGTCACTTTACCAAAAGACTTCTTTTATCTGTAGATGACATTCAAGCACATTCTCCTTTATTCCCTATCCTCAAATTTTAACACAACGTATTGAATTTTTATAATAATTTAAAATTTAAGCTTTTGTTGCCAATACAGCAGGTAAACAAGCACTTCTATCATGTGTCGACTGTCAATTATTATCAGGTTAGCCAACAGCGCCAATACGTACTGAATTGAAAAAAGCCGCTCAGAATAGAAATTTCGCCGACATCCAAAATAATAGGAACCGGTGATGACGCCAATTTCCAGGCAGGAACACGTCGTACATGGCTTTACACAGGTAAATGCCTCAAAGAATCCACAAAACAAAAATTAGAAAATTACCATTAGAAGAAAGACAGAAAAGTACAATGTTAGCATAGGTTATAGAAACCACAGCTTAATATTTTGTTTCTTTAATTTAATACTCTCTTATGTGGAGTTCTTCTAAGAAGAAGGGTATGGTGTATAATCTGTGGTATGGTAACACTGAAAACTTCATGCGGGATTGTTTTTTTTAAATGTTTTTTAGTTTAGTACTCTATAGGTGGTGAATGATTTCAAAATGAAACTACCGACTATGTTAGATTATATAGCTGGGAATTTGCCAAATCCAGCATTTCTGTCAGGTTTGGCACTGGGATTATCGATTGCTTGGTTGCTGAAATTGAAGAAAGGCAATTCAGCAGAAAACAATGATATTTCAACGGCGGATGAGGTTAGTTACAATATACAGGCACATGAAATATAAAGTTCCCTATAGAGTATGGTCCCGGACTCGCTATGTAATGCCCATATACATGCCTTTATTGCACAAGGTATACACGTAATTAGCCACAATCATGAACCCTAATTCCAAGTGCGTGGATGCACACCACAACTCCGGCGAAGTTGCTTTCGTAATGTACCATGTGACTCCCCATCACAGCTTGAAAGTGGGCCATCTTTCATGCCGCGCGAGTGTCTCTAACTCACCATGCGTTGTTGTAATAAAGAACATCTCGAAAATGGTTCACTACATAAAATGTGTGCCTTTACAGGTCTATATTTTTGTTCATTAAGATTTTGTCTATCTCTTATGGTTTACCAGCCAGTCATCTGGGGATATTCTTTAGTTTAGGTGACGCGAGTACTTGGTCAGAATTTTGGCTATCTGGTAATAGAGGAATTGTATGGTCCCTACAACCTCCCACCACACCTCACTACAATAGCACGTGACCGCCCCCCTCCTTGCAACCTCCCACCTTGACCGCCCATTGGAATGAGGTAGTTGATACTGATACTGATTAAATATGATTTTATGTATTGTATTGTATTACATCTTGTTCTTTGGATCCTAGAATGAGCCAGGCTCAAGGATATAGAACACGTCATACAACCATGCAATTTCATACAAATTTTTTTTCCAACACCTAAACACAATCATTATAATAGGGTTAAACTAGTGGTTGAAAGAACTTATAGTATAGTATTCCTTTATGCTGTAAATAGAATGTGCTAGCAAAAACTTTCTCAATTCCTTTTTAAATCTTAAACAGTCTCTTGGGTTACACAGTAATTTTAAAGCTAAAGGAAGACCATTATATATTTGTATGGCGGAGTAGCAGGGACCTTTCTGATAAATGTGTAATTACATATCCTGTTTCTGTATATGCAGTTATAAGAAAAGTTAAAACATTGACAAATTACACTTAAGGACATTTGCACTATTTAGCTTTGAATGTATCGGTCAAGGTGGGAGGTTGCAAGGAGGGGGATGGGTGGTCACATATTACTGTACTGAGGTGTGGCGGGAGGTTGCAAGGAGGGAAAATGTGAAGTGAGTTGCAGTGACCATATAATTCCTCTAGTACCAAAATAACTTAAGCATATGGTATATTAATTATAATTGACAGCCATTTTTGGCCAAATCAATTTTTTCGAAAAATGTTCCATGTAAAGGATCAGATTTTTAAATGAGGTCCAAGATTGTCCATCATTACCGCAAACTATACAGAGAGCTTGAAGCCACAAGAAGTAGCTGAGGGATGTTTTTTTATAAGCAGAGGAGTGAAACCGTTGTGGTGCAATTGTGAAGTGACAGTAAAGCGTAGCCAAAACACCAGTTTAGCAAAAGCCTCTGCACCTGCTACACTCTTCTGCTTTAAAAAACTTCCCTCGGTTGCATTTGTGGCTTAGGGTCCTCAGTGTGTTACTCTATAGTTGTGGTTAATAATTATGTATATACCATGTGCAACAAAGAAATGGCACATATGCACATTGCATAGTGATTCTGGGACCATACTCTATACAGGATGTTATCTGTGCCTTATAAACCCTAGCTGGTAAGTATTTCCTGGTGATCATTGGGTTTTAGCTACACAGATATTTCAACTATGCTTTCTCATCACTGCTATGCTCCTCTGCTTATAAAAAGCATCCCTTGGCTATGTTTTATGACTTAGGGCTCTCGGTATACTTTGCTATAGTTATATTAGTTGCATGTATACCTTGTGCAACAAAGCAATGATGCAAGAGCATAACTATGTGGGGCTGAAAATGACAATATTGCTGTCTGTGCTGGTTGAAATGTCATTCACCGACTAAGGACATGCAGACTTTAAACCCTGTAGTAAAGGATAACCTGCAACTCAAGAGTGTACTATAAAACATTAATCACTGGCCTGACAGTTTTTCACAACTTATCATTGTTGTATAGTCGTATTATGAAACATCAAAATAGCATTCTGACATATCAGTTTGGCTTTAGGAAGGGATTGTCTACCAACAATGCCACACATAGATTTGTCAATGAAATATTAAATGCAATAAATAATAAGGAATTCATCATAGGTCTTAACCTTCACGGCTATCTGAATCACTTTGGCCGAGGTGCCTCGGAAAGGGATATCAAACCGGTTTAGGAATTAGAGGATGAATGGCATATGTAGCAAAATCTCTCAGCAGTGAAAGGGTTAAATGAGGGTCCTCTGTGCTCTAAATACCTATTGTCCTGTGAGGCAACATGACCATAAATGAAACTATGTGAGAAGATTACTAGATGCAAGTACTGTCCATGATATTTTGTAAAATCTAGTTACTTGTTACTTTCTCTACTACGTGTAGCAAGTGGAGGAAGTATTGTATTCCATCCAGAAATTTGATGTTGAGATTTCAGTGGAAATATATGTTTTGAGGCTCCCTGAATCCAAAAGAAGCATTTTTAGAAAAAGGTCTGTGTGTGTTTCTGTCAGTCTGTGGACATCATAACTCAAAAACGAAAAGTTGGTTAAAAACCAAAATTTGGATTTAAGTTTAACATCTTTCAGGGATGCAAAATGAAGATTTTGAAGAAAATTCCTCCACCATAAACTCCCTTTATATGGGACATTTTTATTTTCTCGAAAATAGCTGTAACAATTTTGATTAAAATGCCATATATTTGAGATATTTTTATGGCAAACAAAATGTATATTTTGAATATTCTGGCTATGGCCTATGTAGTCCTGTTTACTGTGGATGACTTTTGCATAACTGGTAAACCATAGGGGATAGACCAAAATTCAAGTGAACCAATCAGGAGGAAACAACACCTTGGGTGAAGCCCATTCCCCTCCCTCCTGCTGTCCGCCTTCCAGACCAATCAGTGGAGGCCACTCAAGGGATAAATACAGTAGCTCAGACAGTCCACACCTCAGATGCCACGTTAACTTCTCTGAGGAGACTACGATCGCACCACTGAAGATGTCCGCCACAGTTGTGGACGAAACGTCTCAGTATTTAAATTCCAGCAGACCACGGCATAACAGCCTGGAAATAACTCCTAGATATATTGACTCCAGCTCTGAAAGTTTGCATTCTCTCATAGACCAAATCTTACTATGCAAAAATGTTGTTGTTAGCTAATGCTGGATTTCTGACAATAAAGTCATTAATCCTCTTGCTCTCCAATATTTTTCACTGATGATATTGAAGAGAGCAATAGCAGTAATAGTAACTGCTTTTTATACAAAAATGTAGATCTTGCTAAAACACACTATTTATGTTCAAATAAATTTTTTTGTAGAGTGAACCATTTCGGAGATATTTCTTTTTATTTGTGTCTGTTTCGGAAAACTTGAACTTTCTTCAAATGCAACATCGTTATTCATTTTTTATATGTTAACCATGCAAAGTGAACAGAATCTCAAAGCTTTAAAAGATTTGACGATCACTCAAAGCCTAGTGTATTCCCATATTCCCCTTGTACCTACAAGGAAATAAGCAATAAGATAATTTCTGCAAATGTTTATCTGAACTAATACAAGGAAGATACAGGATTAAGGTTTTGTAACAATGGTTAGTACAAGAGTAGAGAAAGTCATGTGAGTGCAACACATCAAATTTTTACATACGTATCATGTGTGCATTTTTCATAAATAATTTCACTGGACTAATAACAAGACAGGAACAGGAATAAGAATATTCTAAAGTAATTCATACTCAACACAGATACTTGATAAACTTTCACTTTTGAGATGCACAATGATCAAACTCTAGTTTTTACAGCAAGAACTAAAGCCAGCAACTGACAATTGACATTCAGAGCTGATAAGTGCAGCCAGCCTTAAACAAGTCATTCACCGCTAGTGAGCTGAACTAAGTAAAAGGAGTGTTGCTGCAAAAAATACGTTCACTTTTGATTTAAATATATTACTTTTCTGTAGCTTTTTGAATTTGGTGGAGATTTATACATTTCAATGTAGGAACCTATATTTCTGGACCTATGTTTATATAACATTTTTTTTACCCTCTATCAGCAAGAAATGTTTTCCCAAGTTTTTGACACACCTTTTTGTTATACCTGTATAAGTAATGTGCAAATTTATATGATGCCTTTGGTTGTCAGATGTACAATACATTGTAAAAACTGACCTATAATCGGCGCCAACCAAAAAAGGGATTGACAGTTCACGGTGAGGGAGAGTTGACATTGCTGCTTATCACGATCATGGGGAGAGCACAGTATATGTGTACAAAGAAGATTGCACCTGGAATGTTGGGTGCATATTATTTATATTCGTATGCAAAGACAATATTAAAATACTGAATCTACATTCAAAAGGTGGAACATGCAAGTATATATTAGTCTAAAGATTTGCATTAAGAAAAGAGACATACTTGTGAGATATTGATGTTTATTCTAATGGGAAAATGCTCTTCTTACCGATTCCTACAGCACACGAGGTCATATCAAGTACATTAGAGATTGGAATAAGAGCCAGGGGGGGCTCTTCCATTTAATTTCTCCTGTTCAAAATATTCTCTTACAGAGCATATTATTTCCTGCACTTGTTCTTCAATTGGGATACAGTTTGCAAATAGACTCAATTTTTCGTATGGCAGCACTCTCTTTGTCAATATTTTTCAACATTGTTAAATACTCATTAAAAGTGTTAGCACAGTTGCAAAAGCTTGCAACACACACACAAAACATACTCGGGCACACTTAAGCACACAGGCAATCTCTAACTCATGCAAACATGGCAAGCTTGGACTGCAAGAAGGCATTATTTGTTTATATTATGGCGATAGCAGAACACAACACGAGCAGTTTGTTACTACTGGGTTCCTCTGTAAGCCACATGCTAATCATGTGTTACATATCGGCAACAGGGTCCTTCTTTTCATTGCTATGACAACTGCTATAATACATCCATCCCCTCCTGTTCATTTATATATTTCTGCTACGTGGTTAACATCTGTCAATCCCCTTCTTAATTGGCACAGAAGACAATAATAATAGTGCATGTTATTACTAGTTTTCATAGTAAAATGTTTGTATGTATTTTCATTTGTTTGGAAGTGATGTCCTATTTTCTTTCTTTCCTCACAAGTAGTACTAATTCTATAAACACTTTCACTAAATCATCTTGTTATTTTACAGGATGATGATGGTGAATACAAGTTAGTTCTTGTTGTAAGAAGTGATTTAAAGATGGGTAAAGGAAAAGCAGCAGCTCAGGTAAGGAAATAAACAATAATGCATATTACTGCTCTCATAATTTTTCTCTTTGTTTTTCTGCTTTTTGTATTGGACTTTGAGTTTACCTAGCAATTATTGTGATCTTCTAATTTTAATGACAATATTCCAGTAATTTTGAACGCTTAAATATAGCAACATCCAAATTGAACATTTATATGCAAAACTTGACATGTTTATCACTTTAACTTCACTTCCTACACCAGAACTTACTGGAACATTTTTCAGGGACTTGTCAGCATAGATACACTGCTGTAATTCTGGGTAACCAAGCCCCTAGGAGTCGGTCTGAATGGCTCAGTTTGGCAATGGTTCCATTGATCCCAAGATTGTGGATTCAAACTTAGCCCAGACTGATGGTTTCATGTGTGCTTAAAAACAACAGCCCCATATTTACTGGCATGTAAAAGAACCCCTGCAGAACAAAATTCTGGCACACTGGTGACAATATGATCCTGGCAGCTGACAGTGTTGTTAACAAACAGAGTAATTTATTTTATTTTTATTTTTTTCAAAGTGGTAATTGCTAGAGAAAATAATCTTTCAGTTGCCATTTATAAGAGCTTATTGGGTTACTAGCCATGTGATGTTAATAAAGTTGCTCAAGCTTTCGGCCATGTTTACTCTATGGCCTTCAGGAAGTGATGAGTTTCCCCTGACCAGGCGTTGTATGTATTCTCTGGATGGAGGGGCAGGGCTAAATGGCACCGTCCAATGGGGTACCAGTGCCTTGTAATTGGGCCAATGGAGAGGTGCTGGCGGTATATAAGCTATTTTCCCCAGTTCTCCAATGTTTGAGCATTTTTGTTCATGCTGTGCTCAGCCTTAGACCATTGTCTCTATTAAAACTGTTTGGCTATAACTTAATTTCAATTGTTTCTT
Organism: Tenodera sinensis; assembly: GCA_030765045.1. Taxonomy (NCBI): domain Eukaryota; kingdom Metazoa; phylum Arthropoda; class Insecta; order Mantodea; family Mantidae; genus Tenodera; species Tenodera sinensis. The sequence continues at coordinate 180,513,669 of CM060965.1, read as the reverse complement.
TAATAAACCTGTTATAATATCGACCACTATGGTGTAAAACTGTGGCCTTGTCAAATACAACCTTGTGGTAATTGCCTAAGCTGCACTAGGCCAGCTGTTTCAGAAATTGGCAGTGGCCCAGTACAGCTTAGACAACAACCACAGGATTTTAATTGACAAGGCTTTAAAAGAAGTGCATCAAATGAAGAGCTGACATTCAAACATAATTAAAATGTTCATCTGTAACTTCACAGAGTCAAGGATACAGTGTGTAAAAATTGCTGTGCAAATGCCTCTCACTGTTACTTGGATGTACCCACCACCTTCAAGAACCAAAAGGACAATAGAATGCAAGTGTCTCAGCCGTATGTGTTTAGATCTCAAACACAAATGTTACGCACATAAAAGTGGACACAAAGGCTACGTTTGTATGTCACCTATCTTAATGCGCTGAACATTTTAATCATTCTAAATTTCATGTCATCGCTTTGCTGGATGAGAAAAAGTTTTACAGCTTGCAATTTTAGGAAGTTGGCAAGTGTGCATTTGTTTATCTTTTAATTTAAACATATTTGTGTTTCAGTGTGCACATGCAGCAACAGCAGCATACAAGAAAGCAGCAAGAGGGGCACCAGCCTTGCTGAGAGCCTGGGAGGAATCTGGACAAGCAAAAGTGGTGGTCAAAGTTGATGACGAACAGAGTCTGCTAGACCTTGCAAACAAAGCTCGTGAATGTGGACTCATTACAAGTGTTGTGCAAGATGCAGGACGCACACAAATTGCTCCAAACTCTAAGACTGTTGTTGCTATTGGACCAGGTCCTGTCGACATGATTGACAATGTTTCTGGGCATCTAAAGCTATATTAAAAAACTGAGTAGACACAGTGCAATCAAATATTCTGTTCAAATTGTTTGGAAATTTCAATTTAGGCAACTCAGGTGTAAAATGCTTCATTTCAAAATAACTCATGCATCTATTATGTCACTGCGTTTGTGCCTTGTACATTTGTTTTTATTTAAGAAACTGAAACATGCTCTTCCTGAAATAAATATAAACATTAAACATTCTCAGAATTTATGTTTTAATTTGGTACGTTTCACCTTTTAGAGAATGTTTGTGTGTATTTTAATGTACAAATGGAGGTCTAGACTACATGTGTTTCACTACATTTGATCATTGGGTCGTTAAGGATGGTTCTTATAACCAAGAATGGAAACGAAAATGACAAAGTTAAAGTACATGCACAGTAGAGTCTCGCTAATCCTAGATAATGGGGGGGTGAGGGTACCCCGGTTTCTGGATAACTCCAACTATACAGAGCATCATGTGAAAAATCATAAAAGATGAACTGAAACCAACAACAACACAAGGTAAGCTTATTTATTATAAGGTTTTAAAGTCTGTCTGTTTTATTATTTATTTATGCCAACAAACTTACTGTTGATGTTGTTAAACACACAAGCCATGTGTGGGCATTGCCATCTAAAGGTTATTTAATCCTGGGACATAAAGTACTTATGATAGTAAGTCGCAGTTGGGGTGATTGTCTCTGATGTGAGACTACCTTTGTGGTCTACCGGGAGAAAAATGAATCGGTTGGAGAATTCAATGTCATTCTGGCAGGTTGTCACAGTAGCTTAATGATTAGAGCAACTACCTGGTAAGCAAAGGGTCTATTATTTATTTATGCCAACAAACTTACTGTTGGTGTTTTTAAACACACAAGCCGTGTGTGGGCAAAGTTTAAGAGGTAGAACCGGAACTTAAAAATTCACAGCGGAAGGTCTGTGGTTCAAATCCCAGTTGTGGCATTGAATTTTTAAGTTCCGGTTCTACCTCTTAAAGGGTCTATGTTTCAGATCCCGACTATGGCATTGGTTTTCTCAGTTCTTATTCTATCTTTGTGTTTTATTTAGAAAGAAGTTACAGTACCTGCATTTTCAAGTTATGTTTTTTGTAAGTCTTTAAGCATCTTCTGCTTCAGAATTCTGCATTTTTTATGTGGCAATGTTACCTCCTGCCTTCAGTAACATGGTGTTCACCTCTGACTGTTCCGCACAGCTCAATGCCACCTTCAACGCAACAAAACCCTCACTTAGTGCTCTCACTTGTAGGTCTTCCTCCTCGCTTTCTTTAGTTGGTTCATTCAACATTTCAACAAAAGTACGTAATAAATGCTTCGGGTACTAATTGGTTAATGTAGAGACTGGCAGTGAAGCAATAACCATCTTTAAAATATAAATATTTTTCAAGTTCCTCGTAATTGTGAGAATTTACTATATTATAATGCGAATGTTCACAATTAACGAGAAGCTTTCCTGGGCTTTGGAAGGGAAAGAAGACTTGGTCCCATTTTAGCTTACTTATTCTTGTTACCAGAGTTGACAGAACAGGCTCTTCACTGTAGAAATTATTCAAAGCAGCAGTGACATGAAACAGGTGCTAGAGTTCTCATTGGTGGCAAACTGGAAATATGAATGCAGAAGAAATTCCTGTAAATGTGGGTCCTGACACCTGAATATTGGTTCCTCTGTAGGTTAATAGGTTTATCTTGTTTCATGCCTAGAAAGAGATATGTTGAAAAGAGATGCAGATACACACCCCTCTGTCTCTGTTGTTATGGGGAAGGTGGGAGATGATTCAACTCCTGTCCAATCAGTGCTGGACTGAAGAGGCAAGTATAAATGGACTTCTGGCATTTCTGCCCACAAAATATATTTTCTATCCCTGCCCCTAAGTGACCTTCCACTTCCACGGTCCTTGAGACAAGCCAAACCGTCGCAACTATAGTAAAAGTATCATAGTTTCTTTAATGTAACTCAAAACTGGCTGTTCAAAAAACAGCAGTAGTAAAGTACAAAGGACAGCAAAAACGATTAGAAATCAATAAAGGGGAAGAAATAAGTTTAATGCACTCTATTAATAAAGGAATGATATTTTTGTAGAACTAGAGGAATCAGAAATAGTAATGGATCTACATGTAGAAAATATTTACTTTGTTGAATTTTGATTTTGGCTAGTCTGTATTAGGTTAGCTGAATTGGAAGCAGAAAAAAATATATTGACTTCCCACTTTGGTACTTATGTGCTTTGTGTTCTGGTTCCCAGGGTATTGTGAACTGAAATGTTTTATGGTGTTTTACTTCCCATTCTCATTTCTGTTTTCAGGCTTTTATGAACCAGGCTTTAGAGTGCAATAATTTGCTTCAAATAATCACATATTTGTAAATTGTGAAACCGTAAATGAATGTCTGTATATTTTGCTATGTGACAAAGTGGTATATGAAGAATATGAAATTACTCCAATAATTGAAGCATGCAAATGAATAATTGGTGAACTGCTAGATGATTGAAACTTGAGTTATTGGCAAAATAGTGATGCAAACAGCACAACTGTAATGTATATTCAGATACAAGCACAATGGCAGAAGGAAATAGTGTGCAAATTGTGAAGATAGTGCATTACTTTATATGTAGTGGTGGTTAAATAATTAGTGAAGTCCCAGAGCACCATTCCTAGTATGCAGTAGTCAAGCTATTGCACCATATTATCGCCTGTTGTCAACTTGTCTTGATTTATTATGTTGTTAAAAATTAAACAAGCCCAAATTCGGTGAATGAAATGGAAAAGAATACAGTGAAGAGAGGCAGCGCTCCATAATGAATGGAAGGAACTGAGAAGTGCAGGAAAACAAAGCTGCTGAAAGAATATGTATTGTTTTCCTAGCTAAAGAGCTGACAAAGCATTAGGAAGTGTTTTGCAAAGCATATTTTACAGCAGATTTTAAGCATGTTTTGTAAAATTTGGTTTGATGTGTTATTAAATACAGAAATGCTCATATTAATGATTATAATGTGTGACTAAGGGGTTAGATTTAGCCGTGTTTATTGATTCTTTTATGCACTTAAATTTGGCTAATTGTACCAAACTTGCTTTTACTGGTTACCAGACTAATGAAGCACAAGGGAAAATTTAGGTTAATGATATTAGGACCGGTTCCACCAACCAATACTGAATTTTAATACAATGTTAAACCAAGTTAGTTAACACCAATTCTGTTTCAATGAATAATGTTAGCTTTAACAAAGCGTTAAACTCTGTGTTAAGTTAACATTGCCATACCCTGTTGTTAAAGCATTTAACAAATATTACAAGCTGGAAAATGGCTGCTGCAAACCAAGCTGTTGATGCAAGTTTGCTGCATTCAGCAGTTTTTAATGCCATTCTTAACAGAAGAGCAGCCATGAAACATCATACATTTGAAAACCTACAAAAGGCATAATTTGTAAAGCAATACACAATGTTGTAAGGGTTCATAGACTGCCTGCAAAGTGCATTAGTAGCGCACCTGCATCTAGCGCGGAGGGGCGTTACTGATATGGGGATTTTTCCTCTGCTGGGAGGTCTGGCATGGCGTGCACTCAGCCTCATTAGGACCCTGAGTGACCAATTGAGGAGCTACTTGATAAAGAAGTAGCAAACCCAGGTCGCAAAGGCTACATAACTAACCAGGAGGGCTCGGTGTGTTGACTATGTCCCATTCTCCAGTTCTGCACCCTACTCATGACGCCTGTAGTGGGCAGAGGTGGAAGATGCAATGGTCAGGTGGTAAGCCTTGTCCCTTGAAGGGCTGTTGCACTAGGGGTTATTTAAAATGGTTCATAAGCAGGTTAATGGAAAATACAAGAGGTTAGAATGCTACCAATGGAAGCATGTCTCTTTGAATTTCAATTAAATTACTCACAGATGTTCTATTAAACTGCATTATTATCCTTTAATGTAAGTCTGTGACTTTTTCACACTCTATGCTTAGTAATCAGTTTTATAATTAATGCTGTGTGAGCTGTGAAACATTTCAGTTTACATCATGATTGTAACTTAATCAGGAATATCACATGGCAAGTAAGTGGCCATGTAGTTGCTGCTACTGACACAGAGAGTGCTGCCATACACAGACAAAAGCACATTGGACACATTCACAAGCTGTGTAGTACAGTTACTGCTTTCTCAAAAGCTATACCATTCACAGTTTTCTTTGATGTTAACTAACAATTGGCTGTAAAAAGTTCAACATGCTGGAGTTTTTACTAAATGTTAACAAACAAGGTGTTATATTATTTTTAACATTAGTTGGCAAAACTAGCCTTAACTGTGAAGTCAACAACCATATTTTTAAGTACGAACTTAAACTGTTAAATGATTGAGAGGGAGAACTGGAACTTAAAAATTCAATGCCACAGCTGGGATTTGAACCACAGACCCTTCACTCATAAAGATATAAATAAGAAAAATTCTAGTGCATTGTATTTAAGGCATGATACTAAATTACAATGTGAGTCAAATTGACCCTTGAATTGCTTTAGTAACAATTATTTACCATGTGCCATTGAGATGGCATCAGTGGTATACTGGCTCAAATTTATTGCACAAAATTATGCACTCAGTGACCATACGTGTGCTATCTCAAATTGTTCCCCACAACAGTACCTTAAAGTTATTCAGTCTAGTTCTGAAACACTGGTATAAAGATTTTTATACTATTGACATTTTGTATAGTTATAGTATTTCAAACATTAAAAGTTTCACTTTTTAACTGCGAAATAAGAGTAACTTTGTACATCCTACTCTCATTCTTGGGGAAAAAGAACATTTCTATTTCATAGTTAATCTGGAAAGGGTTGTTTGTGGGTGGAGGGGAGGTCATTCTCAGGGGAACAGGTATCATTACAGTTATGAATAAATTTCTTGTGCCATTCTTGGGATGAGACAGGCGAGTTTCCCCTTTTTCATGTTTAAGTGCATTACTGCTCTTTACCTTATTTTGCATCATATTGTGAAATCCCCTTCATTTGCAATGAATTCTGTATAATTTGAGAACTCAAATGAGTTAATGTTACAGTTTTGGAAGGCCTGCTTGAGAAGCAATTTTCTTAACTTTCTTTTCAGATTCTGCAAATATGTCAATATATACAGGATGTTTAAAAAAAGTGTCCGATATTGCAACAGGAATTGTGATTGGTCAAAACTTCCCCTGCTGGGAGGTCTAGCACGGGGTGCACTAAGCCTCATTAGGTCCCGGGGGAGGGGCAATTGAGGATCTACTTGATGGAGAAGTAGTCTCCTGGTCGAGAAGACCACATAACTGGCCAGGAGGGTTCGGGGCACTGAACACGCACCACCCTCCAGTAGTGCACCCCATCAATGATGCTTGTAGTGGGCAGAGATGGGGGATGCAGTGGTTGGACAGCACATGGGCTGTTGCACTGGCTTTTTTTAAACACCCTGTATTTTTAATTATTTCTAAATTATCTCATCATTATTCTTATACCTCAGCCTGTATAGCAGTTCTAGGGATGTATAAATGAATTTATAATAGGTTAAACAAATCTCAGACCTTAATTAATCTTTTTTGTAATTATGTCACTTTATATGTAATTTTTCAAAGATTTTTAAACCCTGATGATTAGCTTTGATTGCTTGGACACAATAAACTAATCATGCACTTTCGTAACAGTAGTAGATGAAAGCTGTAATTGTTATATTGTAATGATGCAGCTGAAAATTAAGATTGTACTACAGAAGTAAAAGTATTCAGTTCCCTGCTGCTGAAGAGATGAATTCAGTTTTTCCTGTACACCAGTGTTTCCGGCTTGAGGTATTTTTCCCCCGGCATGGGTATCTTTTAACTCAAAAGGGAATCAGGGAATTCTTTGGAATGAATGATTTGAGTACCAAATTTTAGACATCTTGGGCTACCCCTAAGTTGGGCCCGGCCCCTTTGTTCTCAGAGTAGCCCTTAGGTATAATTGCCTTTTACATGCACATTATACATGTTTACCTTTTCACTAATCTTACCCTGTTCCCACCCTTTAATTTTTATTTATGTTTTATTTCATCACCCAACCCAATTCACTCTCTCTTTCTCAACTTTTCTTATCAGCTTTACTTATAACTTTTATTAATCAGTTTACATTGTACATTTCACCAATCTTCATTATCACAATTACACTACTTCCTATAACCTCATATTTCACCGTGTATAAAAACTCTCTACTACCTTGTTTATGGATTACCAACCATTTTTTAACCTTGTTACTTTTGGTGAAATATCTCTTTTTTTCTCTCCTGCTTAGTTCTCTCTTTCCCCCCTCACCCTCATTGATCCCTTAACTATTTCATTTGATATTTTTTCTGTAGCTATTCCTAAATTCACACTTTTTTTCCCTTCCTCCCAACTATCCACCATTGTCATCCCCCACCTGGGCTCTTTCCCCTGTTTCTTTTGCACTCCACATTCTACTATATCCCCGCCTGTTGTTTTGCTCTATAATAAGTTTACAGACAAGAGTACAGTGTATATAACATATTGTAATACATTTCTTGTTGTGAATGCCATCAGTTAGCAGACTGCTGAGATGGTAACTATTCCATCAATGAATCTGATTGGTTCAAGTACCTAAAGCACAGGAATTAGCAGATGTGGCTAAGCAATTGGCAAATAGAGCAGCAAGGGTTGTGAACCATTTGGTTAGCACAAAGTCAATAACTATCTTATTCTTCAATTGTGTACAGCTGTTTGTTTCTACAGGTAATCTAATGAGTGCTTATGCATGTGAAATGTTCATCCATATCTGCTACAATGATCTTCACTTATTTACCTATTTTAACTTTTTTCCAGGACAGTTTAAATACTTTTTCAGTAATCTGGTAATATGGACTCCAGCAAATTTATCGTAAATGTTTTTGTAAATAATAGATGAATGTTAATGCAATAAATCTAAAGTCACATTTTTATTTTTACTGAAGTAAGTGTTGCATTGCAGCGTCATTTTTGTTTCCCCTCCATTCCTCTCCTTGCTTTTTAACTATGAACATAGTAATGTGACCGTGTTTCATATGCTCAGACTCGCTCTTATGCCTGGATTACGATGAATCTTATTTAATGTGATGGGGCATGACATGAAGCAACAAAATGGTGCTAAACTAGGAGGTTTATTACATTACATAAAGTCATATTATGTTAAGCTCATTGTTATCCCAGCATTACTCCCATTACTAAGTATACTAGTCACTGAAAATTAGGTGGTGCCGTGGCCGAGTGGTTAGCGCGCTTGCCTACCACCTAGGCGGCCCGGGTTTGATCCCAGGGACCCACATGTGGTATTCATGGTGGACGAAGCGGCATCAGGGCAGGTTTTCTCCAGGTGCTCCGGTTTCCCCCGCCATCTCATTCCATCGGTGCTCCATCTTCATTCCATGTGTCATCAGTGTCACCGCCTGCGGTGCCGTAGTAGTAAAAGCGGGCGTTAAACACTACAACAACAACAACAACACTGGAAATTAACACTGCTGGTCTCAAATAATTTATTCTTTGCAGAACGGTCACACTGTGTAGTTTTACTTCATGAAGAAAGCATAAAAAGCATGACAGTTATGCAGTGAAATACAGTATAACACTCCTAACATTATACAATATTATCTATCAGATCTCGGATCAATGTAATCACCAGCATGAAATAGATAACCTCAACAGAAGGCATAAAATCATCACGAGATGGATGCACATTGTAATAATTAGGCATTCTTGTTTTTTATCGAGGTGCACCATGGCTGAGCAGTTAGACCAGTTGCCTATCACCTAGACACCCTGGGCTCAATCCCAGGGACCCACATGTGGTATTTGTGGTGGACAAAGTGGGTTTCCTTCGTGTTCTCCAGTTTTCCCTGCCACTCATTTCACCAATTGCTCCATCATTGCCTTTCCATTCATCTATTTCGCCTGCATTTCATACCATCCTCTTCCTCGCTATCATACCTAGTGCTTGGCTGACCACCTGCTTCCAGGCCTTCACTTTGTCCGGTCCATAGCTCTACTCCATTACAGGCGTCTGACCCTAGGCACTGACTTGTAAGTTTTAGGGGCTGTAAGTCCTACATAAGGGGACGGTAATCAGGTAAAGAAGAAGTTTTATATACATGTGTGCTTACATGCACCCCAGGTTCATATTAGCAATTTCATTCCTTCCCATATAGTGATCACTGATTTTTCAGTGATGGCCCACCTCAGGATGTGGGGGTAGAATGTCTGCCTATTTTTTCTAGATGTTCATGTACCAATCCCACGTCTCATCTGTGACAATGTGGTAAAAAACTTTCACCTTCAAACTCAGAGTGTTGAACAAATGTCAGTGCTTCTACCATCTCATTATTTTTACTTTCTCTGCTGCTTACTGGTAGTAAGTAAAGAAAGTACTGCATTCCACCCAGAAATTTGATACAGGGATTTAACCCCCTCCCCCTCTATAAAAAAAAAAAAACAGTTTTGGAAAAGGTAGATATATGCATGCATGTTTGTATGTGTATACAGAGTGGTATAACTGAAAAACAAAAAATGAATTCAACACCAAAGTTTAGCAACTTCCCAGGATGCAATAAAATTGTTCAAGAAAATCCCCCCACTCCAAACTTCTCTTTACATGGAAAGTTTCTTTCCCATGTTTTTTATTTTCTCAGAAATGGCGGTAGTGATTTTGGTTTAACTACCACAGGTTTAACAAATTTTCATGACAAATAATATCTATACCTTGAGTTTTCTGCAAATAACCTGTGAGATCATCTTCATTCTGAATGATTTTGTGTACTTGGTGAACTGAGAAAGACAGACAAAATCTTACCACATAAAAATGAGATCTCGTTAGACATAGAATTTATGCCCAACAATTCTTTTTTCAATTACCAACTGCTTATGAAATATTCTTTGTATAGTATCTTTTTTATTTTTTAAATACTGTATTAAAGTGGAACCTTGCTTTTCATTTTTATTTTCTGCACTGCTTGCCTATATGCATAAAAAAGAATTGCATTCCATCCAAAAATTTAATACTGAGAATTCACTGAAAATACAAGTTTTGTAGCTCCCTGAATAAAAAAAAGGAAACAAAAAAAAACATTTTTAGCAGAAGTTATGTATATTTCTAATTTGCTTGCACCCCTTTTTATGTATCTTTCTTTTTCTTTTTGCCTTAATGTATGCTGTATGTGCAAAAATTATTCATGCACCATGTTTCTTTTGTGATAAGAAAACGTGTCTTTTCAACTCTTCTCCTCCCACCCCCAAAAAGAATCACATGAACATTATAGTGTTAGGCATTCATAATTAACTTCACAGCCTTCAATGACTCCCAAGTTAATTATGTTTGAATTGTAAAGCATGCTGAATGAGTTTAGCTATAAGTAATATCAATGGGAACTTTATATTCAAACAATTCCTTTTTGTACATCAAAGAAATTTAATTTCATTAGCATTTACCATTTAGTGTTATGATTGGGGTTCTGTAAACTATTCATTTCACGACTTTTGTTTTTATCAGAATGCTCAGAAACTTGTTGAATTTGACTTGAAGAATGAACACGGAGGTCCAACATCTCATTAATTTATGGCACAACATGATACCTCAATCGTATCATGATGTGGTACCGCCTGATTACACAGACCTTACAGCACTTACAGCAGCTCTTCTTGTACGCGTAGAAATCAAGAAGAATAAGAAGAATTGTATTGCCAATTTTAACAAAATTTAATAAGTGACATTGCCGCCTTAAAATATGTATAAATCCAAATTATTTATTCAACTTAAATTGTTTTAAATTTAATACCTTGTTAGCCACCTTAAAGATTAGGATATAACCAGTTATTAATTAAGGAAATAGAAGATACGAAGCTTCCCCCTTCAGTTGGTGGGCATGCATCCCTTTATTTTTTTTGCTGTCGGACACCAAAGTATGCACTATCTACATCAAACTGTGGAATGGAAGCAGCATAATTGTGCTATTTTGTAAATATTTTTGCGCACATGTTAATGAGCACATAGGAGTCGTGCGTTAACTGTAATGAAAAGGTTGGGCATTTTGTCCGCTCTTTGAGTACGTTTTTATGTGATATGGGATGTGAGAGCAACTTGACGTGCATTTGCGTTCTTAATTTGACAGATTAGTAATTTTGATCATATGTTGGTATTAGAATTTCATTGTCCAATATCACAGAGTAAGGCGCTATTTTAGCGCCTGCATGAACCAATAAGATCAGTACATTGTTGTCACGTGATTCAAGGACAGCAGAAGATCGCAAGTGACAAGTCGTGAAAGCCCTGCAGAGAGTAGAGTAGTTGTACAACAAGAGAATCATTAGTGGACATTGAATGGATGTATGTGTTTAAATGTGCAGCTGTCACTCTAATTTCGACATATCATTAACTGCATAGATTGCAAAACAACGGGCATTCATCTACATGACAAAATGTCGGGGCAAGGGTCTCAACGGGTCCGAAAATCTTCACCCTGTTCATCTTCAAAACAGGGTCCAATGCGAGCAACACTACCGATGTCTTCGTTATTAAGGCAAGGGAGTAATTTGCGAAAAAGTAAAAGTAATAGCCCTACGTTATCTCCAACCTCTGCATGGAAAACTGCGCTGTCTCCAGACTCTTCATTGTCTGGTCAAAGAAGCCCAGGATCTTTGAGTTACAAAGGTACTTACATCGACTTTTTGCTTTGAAGAAAATTGAATCTTGTATAAAAAGTGAAGTGCATCTACGTATGGTTTCCAGCTATTTTCTAGCCATTATTGTTTACAGTTTCGTTTCCATTAGTGGTCATTTCAAAGTCACGGTTTTGAGACAAAGAAAACCCCTCGAAATAAAAGCATTTTCAGTTTGTATTGCATTAGAGTGCATTGATATTCAAAATTATAAAATCTGGAGTAAAAATCGCAACATTGTGAACGCAAATTTACGCGAAATTACATAATTTTGTTACATAAAGAGCATGTCAAATAAGTAAAGTTAAATGCTAGCATTAATGAACTACATATTAATTGAAGTGTAACTTGTATTTCTTCACGATTACAGCAAAATCAAAAACATTGAATGCACGATCAAGTAACAGTTTTGGTGGTGGCAATGTGATTCGTCGTACAGCCTCCTTGGATACAATATATCTGAAAGGACAGTGGCCACGAGAGAAATTTTACATGTATTGTGGACAGCTGCTTGTTGACAAATCCACTCAGGTGAGACCGAAGTTTGTGCCACAGAACTCTTTAACAATTTGTTTTGGCATACAAATAATACTGTACTGTATTTTCAGACGGAAGAATGGTCAAGTGAACAGAGGAAACAGCACCGCTATCAAGATTCCAGCGGAAATGAGGACAAATTAGAAAAATATATAAGACACAGGTATGTTTTACTTATAGGTCTTAATACCTACATAGCTGCATTAAAACATAGCTTTGTATCTGAGTTACACAATTCTGTGTGAAGGGGAGGATGAATTTGAATGCACTTGCTGTTACTGTAATGTGATTATACTAACCTCATAACAAATTGGATAAGAATACAGAGTGCATAATAATGTGCTGAAATTGCAGTTTAAACAGCAGTGATAAATGGAAAAGAAAGCATTGTACTATCCTTGAGTTGCCTATCAATAAACAAAAGGTTCTCTGCAGAACTTGGGAGGTATTCTTTTGTATGACTGAAGCTGCTTAGAGCTAGTAAACAAAGAATTATTTACAGTATAGTAGTCTGCATCTAGGTCTGTTGGAATGATTTACATAATAGTAAAGTGATATGCGTGCAGTAGAAAACAAAAGATGTGCTTGGGTAGATCTTGTGTAGATAAATTCCTGGAAGTCCTAAGTCTTAATCAAAATGCCTTGAGATCAACATAATTTGCTTATTTTCACTTCCTGTTGCAATAGGGAATAACCTTTGGGATAATTCCGTACACCATGAAGTGTTTGTGTTAGGAAAGAGCTGTGTGAATCCTTTGTGGTGTTTGGCCATCGTTTAAAAACCATAAAAATCCTCACCCTTATTGGAGAGTATATTTATTCTCCCCTTAGCAATTTTGCAAACAATGATGGCTTTACAACACCTTTTTCTGCATAACCATAATACTAGGCATGCAGATGATCTGCACAGGTCAGTAAATGTATAGTTTAAAAGTATTTCAAAACAATGTTGTCATTCTACATACAATTTTATACTTAACATCCATGCTTTTTAAAGCTGTTAGGCAATGTCTTAAGAAGCATAAAATCTTAAAGAACAGAATTAAATCCTTATATATTATTCCCCATATAGTTTGGAGAAATACTTTGATGTGAATAATAGATAAAGGTGTCAAATTAGAAGTTCATGATGCAGGTATAGGTTAATACTTTCAATTTGTTCTGTTTTATTTAATGCTTGGCAAAAATTGAAGTGATGTATGTTTGTATTTGCTGATAGTGCAGGTATAACATGTTCAGTGACACTGGGCTTTGCTCACTGTGGATCTAACAAACAAAGCCAAATAAACAGAAGTTGTCAAAAGGGAGAAAAATTACTAAACTGCTACTGTTTTATGTATAAATGGGCAGTTGTAGCATTTGTTTTTACCTGCTGCAATACACATAGGAGCAGTTTAATGTAAAGTTCAAGTCTTGCCAGCTAAGCACTAAGTTTTGTTCAGCAAGTCGCTGTGATTCTTTAAGGTCTGGTATTGTAAAGGAGGTTTAAATCCCTGGTTAGGTTTAAACTGTAGTTTTAAGTTTTGTATCATAATATAAACATTAATCTTCAGTTTAAGTTGACTGGAACTCATTTATCTTCTAATTAGTTTAATGCTGTGTTAGATCCCAACTGCACACACTAATATTGGGGAGGTATTTGAGGAATTGCTGAGCAATGAAGTTATTCAGATAATTGAAATACCTTGGAGACATATAAGTTTCTTAAAAGCCCTGAACACTTTCAGATGTGGAATGACCATGGATAGTTACAGATGCACTTATCAACTACACATTTATTGTCAATAGGCTTTAAGTTTCTGACATTCTCAAAGCAATTACATAAAGAACACACATAGTTACACATATAAAAACAAAATACACATATACAATAGTTTGTACATTATTTCAGGCAATTAATAGTCAATATTATAGTTCATTTACACTATATAGTCTTTTCAGATTAATAATAATAAATACTGGAAGTTGAATACAGTGTTGTTGGAATCACATTAAAATAAGGATTTTGAGTCGATTAATAACACTAAACAACACTCACTTTTAAATTTTCCCGGTGCATGTTTTGGAGGTTATCAATGTCCAGTTGATAATGGAGGAAAGCTAACCTCTGAAACATGAGTGAAATGAGAGTGTTGTTTAGTGTTATTGACTCAAAATCCTTATTTTAATGTCTTTTCAGATTGTTTACTTTTACAGCCTTTCAAATAAATGAGCAATTTTTTATGCAACAAGTCCATTAACATGTAGAACCTTGTTGGAAATATTTTTATTGAAACCCTGCTAAAAATAGTAATTGTTATGTGCTGTATCATGATCGTGACTGTTGCCATTTTAGAGGTTTTGTTCTTGTACTGCAGAAGTTATTACTTCAAATACATGCAAGGAGTAATGTGCTACTATCCATTTTTCTTTGAATATTGTCCTACATGATTATGATTTCATATTATGTACAAATCGAATTGCCCTTTTGTGCAATCTATGCAGACAGTCCCAGACTTATTAGGTCAAATTCAAAGCCAGACATACAGTATACAATGAGAAGGTATAAACTGTAAAACAAGGTACTATTTTAGTATTGGATTTCAATTAAAATAGCAATACTTGAATTTGGAATGAGTCACACTATCTTTACACAAGTCTTCACTTACTAAGTTTTCAAAACTGGAATGTTTTCCAGGGCATTTGTCTGTAACAGCATTTAGGTGACCTCAATCTTAAAGTAGGCAGAATGAAAATTTACTAAAACAAACGTAGTGATCTCAGAATGTTGAATGCCTCTTTCAACAGGTGCATGGCCTCAAGAACTTAAGCTTTCTATAGTGGATCACAATAGTAACGAGTGGAAAAAATGGTTGAATTAAATTTTCAGTATGCCAAATCTGGTGTTCCCCTTAGTGCAGTGGTAATACTGCTGCTTAGCAAGTAGGGGAGCCTGGTTTGATTTCTGGTACCGGCATAGGGATTTTCTCCTGTTGGGAGACCTGTTCTGGGGTGCACTCAGCCTTGTTAGGTCCCTGAGGGGCCAATTGAGGAGCTACTTGATTGAAAAGTAGTGGCCCCCTAGTTGAAACGTCGGTCTGGGTGGCTCAGTTGGTTAGACGCTGGCCTACTGTTCCCAAGGTTGCGAGTTCAAATCCGGCCCAGACCGATGGTTTTTAAGTGTGCTTAAAAACGACAGCTCCATGTCAGTAGATTTACTGGCATGTAAAAGAACTCCTGCGGGACAAAATTCCGGCACACCGGCAACGCTGATGTGATCCTGGCAATTGACAGTGTCGTTAAACAACAAAATAATTTAATTTCCCCTAGTTGAAAAGACCACATAAGTGGCCAGGAGGGAGCGGAGTACTGACCCATGTTCCACCTCCTGTACTGCACTCCACTCATGACGCCTGTGGCGGGAAGAGATGGGGGATGCAGTGGTCAGGATGGGCTGTTGTTCCACGGGGTTACGTCTACGTATTCCAAACCTATGTAGATTGCAGAACTACATATGTTCATAACAAAGTTCAAATGTTTGTTTGTGGCTTTGTTTCTAGTCTTATTTTCCCTAATTAGTCCACACTTTGGCCAGTAGCAGGTACTTCGTGGCTCTGCTGTTCATACAGCAGGGTTGCCAATATCTGAGCAAAAAACTCTCCAAGGAAAAATAGAGCATAAAGTGAGCAAAGGCCTGTTAGGTTGTATTGAACTGCAGCAAATTAAGAGAATCCTCTGATTTTGAGATTTATTTGAGGTCAGGTTAAGGTTAGTGTGTGTATGTGTATAAATTGGTTTCAAATATTTTCACAGATAACACTCATATACTTGATCTCTTCTGCGCATGTGTACCATTAACAAAATGGAGTGTTGATCTAATGTGCAGGATTTTGATCCATCAATTTTTCCCTAGCCAGCCAATATAAATTATATATCTTCCTCAATTCTGGGCATTTCAGTAGGTGTTCTCCATTTAAAATCTTGTCAGCATTGCAGATCTTACATGCATTGTCACTTATAAAACCAAACCTACACAGATGTTCCGCCAAACAGTCATGCCCAGTGGCTAATCTGAAGTGAGCAACTGCTTCTTTCCTTGGGAAATTTATTTTTTGTACTATGTCTTTTATGTTAGAATAATTTTTATTGGAAGTTTCCTTGGTATTAAGGAAATAGTGAAGCAACAAGAATCTACAGTAAGAATAAAATTAGAAACCAAAAGCTTCACTTATCTTAGTAATATTGCAGGTTCTTTAGTGCTGCGCTGACAGTGTTTCAACTTGACTCCAACTCATTCTCAAAGCTATATATGGGATTTGAACCACAGATCTGCTTCACATGTGGTTGCTCTAACCCATGGCCAATTTGCCAGTATGACATTAAATTCCCCTATCGATTTGTATTTTCCCAATAGACCACAAGGGAATCTCACATCTGAGAGACCCCAAGGGTGACTTACAATCGTAAATGCTTTTTGTCTTACTTCAACAGTTGGCAAGCATCGGACTTATGACATATGAGCAGGAAAATACTGACAGAGCAGTCGGTGAGAAGACGACACAAGCAGCGCAAATACAGCAGAAGTAAGCACATATAATGCTGTGATGGCTGGTATTATTTTATTTGTTACTAAAAGTAATGTAATTCTAGTTGATTCAGAGCCCAATATGAAATGCTAGTTTGATGAGTTAGAATTTGTATTACTTTTGTTAATAATAAACACATTAACTGGGTCTTGATTCAGTGACGCAGCTTCCCAAGACTCCTGGACAATAGCTACTACATTATGTTTAACGAGCTTGAGTAACATTATTGTATATTGTTATAATATTGGTGTGTTTTTCATGTTTATTATAGCCGAAGAGAGGACTCCATTAGGATAAATAAATAGATAGAGATGGGGTTGGATGGATAAATACATTTTAAGTTTGCCAGCAAAGGTATCAAATCCTGGCTGTGCTACTGGTTTCTCAACTTGCACAATTACACAGTGTAAACGTTGCTACTGTTCAGTGGAGGGGTAATGCCTGATCCTCCCCTACTTGGCTCTTTGAAGCAGGTGCACTAAAAGCTTGTCACTACAGGAATCATGACTACCTACGAGATAGTTGAAGACTGAAATGGGATCTGAGCAAGAATCATAATGACGATGATACTGAAAAGTCGTAGCATAAACTGGTAAATTTTAATGATGCTGCTAGTGCTTTGTGGACTATCAAACATTTTGTGATGCGCCATAACATTTCTGAGGAAATAATGGCCCAATCTACCAGTTTGAAAATGCTGTTTACCATGGCCAACAAAAAAACAAGCCAATATAACAAATTACTTCCTAAAGTGACTCAACTTTCTTCATATTTATTTTTATTTGGATGCATTCCTCTTGTGTTTGTATTGTATCATATTGCTGATTAAGTTAATCCTATTATTCTAAAGTAAGCTTTGCACCAAGAACTTGCAATATTACTAAGATAAGTGAAGTTTTTAGTTTCTATTATTTATTTATGCCAACAAACTTACTGTTGGTGTTTTTAAACACACAAGCTGTGTGTGGGCAAAGTTTGAGAGGTAGTTTCTAATTTGTTCTTACTTTAGAACCTTGTTGCTTCACTGTTAATAGCTTTAATTTCCTTAATTAATCCTATTATTATTATTATTATTATTATTATTATTATTATTATTATTATTATTATTATTATTATTATTATTATTATTATTATTATTATTATTATTATTATTTCTTGTTGTTCACTTCCTAACTATAATCCATATGCTGTATAAATTTTCCAATTTTTATTTACTGACTTTCATTTATGCGCTTTTTACATTTATATTTTTTTTCCCTCTTTGGTCCCTTGGAAAACGTATAAACGAAGTTTTACTGTGTTAATGTATTTTTAGGAATTATGAAAAAATTGAGTCTGGAGTTGGATCACTTACATCATATTTTATGTCTTGACCAGCTTCAAGAGCCAATTATTCATTCATGTCACTGTTTCTAGCTTATTTAAATATTATACTTTTAGGATGTTTATCCCAGGCCAATTAATTGAAAATAAGTTATTTTGAATTTTTGGTTCGCATCACAAATTTGCAAAGGAATATCTGAGCCATTTTTCGACTATTCTGCTTTAACACCTGTAGTACTTTTGCCAATTGCCTCACCTGTGTTTTCATTAACTGAAGTAACTGTATGCTTTGTGTGAAAGGGTTCAAATGTCTTGAAAAATTTGCAGTCATTTGTAATATGATGCATAGTTCCATTGTTCGTGTATCATCTGGTGTTATCACACTTAGACCATTGTAACTGATGTGACCATAAAAAGAACCATGTGATACATTTCTGTTTGAAAAACCAGATATTTCTGTTGCATCAGTCTTCAGAGGTTTTGATGATCTTTCATCTGCTGTCCTTTCTGACATTTCTTAATTATATCATTTGGTTTCTTACATTAGTTGCAGATAATTTTCTTATACTGCTTTCTCTGAATTGTCCTGATGTATCTGTGGCAAGTACATCTTGAGGTAGTGATTTGGCTTCTTTCTTTGACTTTGCTTCTTCGTAAGTGCAAAGTTGATTTGTCAAATTATCAACTGTTCTGTCATTTTTAGACATCAGGATCTTGATGTCTGGATTTAAATGAAAAATATTTTTTGGTAATGTACCTATGTTTGGAAAGCGGCCGATAGGTAAAGCTAGGAAAATGTGGATGGATTCAGTGAAAGAGGACAGTTATCAGCTCCTAAAATGCAAAAATTGGCAACAGATAGCTCTGGATAGAGATGATTGGGGGTCTTGGATGAAGAAGGCCCAAGTCTGCTTTGGGCTGTAGCGCCATTGGAAGAAGAATGTACCTAACATTTTGCAAATCAAAAATAAATCAGACAATTCTGGATTCTTGTTTCCATCTTTGGCTATTGTGTTAAGTTATTCTAAAGATTCTTTAGTTCTGATCTGTGTGTTGCAACATCATCACTAGGATTTTTCTTAATGCAAAAAATTGCGTGCACAGGTCATACACTTCATCTTCTGAGAACCCATCAAATAATTAATCTATGCAACTGTTTCCAAGCTTCTTCGGATGTGTTACGGTGCTTTATGTTATATAAGTTCCTTCTATCATTTAATTTAAACAACACTGTTTTCAAACTTCTATGAAAGGAAGATCCTTCTATCATGTTTGTTATTATAATAAAAGTATTGCTATCAGCCTTCAAGTATGTGTCCAGTGTATTCTTATATGCAGCATTTTCTTACTAGTATCTTCCATAAGCTCATTAGGTTTAACCAACTTGCCTTCTACATCAAGTATCCTTGAATTCCATGTAGACAAATGCTTGCTTTCTGTTTTGAAGTATTCCACTTCGTTTTTTCTTCTCAAAAATGTGTTTATTATCCTAGTAGAGTCCATTTCTTTGTGTACAACATTTAGCTTCAAGCCAAGCAATCGTTTTTCCCCCTTTTGTTCCCTTATACAAATACTTTAAATGGAATAAAGCATAAACTCTACAGTATGCCTTTATTTGCATACTTGAGCCCATAATATGGTGATTCTTCATTATTTTGGAAGGAATATACTATATTACATTATTATTTCAGTATCAAGAGGAACATGTTTGTACATTTCCTTAGTTACACGCCCCATAGTGATATTTACAAAACAAATTTAGGTAACCTAGAAATGTGGTAAGTTCTGATTAATTACACATAAACACAAATCTGCTGTGTTGCACTCATATGACTTTCTTTACTCTTGTACTAACCATTCTTATAAGCTCTTATTACTTTATCTTCATGTTAGTTGAGATACACATTTGCAGACATTATCTTATTGGTTTCCTTATAGATACAAGGGAAATATTAGAATACAGTAGGCTGTGAGTGATAGTAAAATCTTTTAAGGCTTTGAGATCCTGTTCTCTTTACGCGTTTAACATATAAAAGAATAAACAACGATGTTGCATTTCACGAAAGTTTCAAGTTTTCCAAAACCGACACAAATAACAAGGAATATCTCCGAAATGGTTCACTCTGTAAAAAGTTTATTTGGACATAAATTGTGTGTTTTAGCAAGATCTACATTTTTGGTACAGTAAGATTTTGTATATCTCTTACGGTTTGCGAGTAATTCAAAAGTCATCCAGAGTAAACAGGCTACATAGGCTATAGCCAGAAAATTCCAAATATACATTTCATTTGTCATAAAAATATCTTAAACATATTCATTATAATCAAAATGGTTAGAGCCATTTTCAAGAAAATAAAAGTTTTCAAAAACTTTTCCATGTAAAGGGTAGTTTAGGGTGGGCCTATTTTCTTCAAAATCTTTGTGTCGCATCCTTGAAAGACATTAAACTTAAATACCAACTTTGGTTTTTAACCAATTTTTCTTTTTTGAATTATACTGTCCACAGACTGACAGACACGCACGTACCTTTTACTAAAAATGCTTTTTTTGGGATTCAGGGGGTCTCAAAACGTATTTCTGGTGAAAACTGGGCATAAAATTTTTGGGTGGAATACAATACTTCCTCCACTTAGCAGTAGAGAAAGTAAAAATACATTCAGAAAAAGGATTAGTCTTTAATACCGTGTCCAGAGACTTGAAATCATTTTATCCATATTGATTTGCTTTTCTTTTTATTTGTTGTAAAAACTGCTGGATAGCACATAGTCTTTCTGGCTACCATGTGCTAGTCCTGGCAAGTTGTTCATCAAATACAGTCTTGAGTTTTAAAAGAAGATACATGACAGATGTCAAGCAAGAGAGGAAGGCCATTGCTATGGAAATGTAAACAAAAGTTGTGACACCGATGAAGGATGTATTCCTGAGGTCAGTTATTGCTAGTTGTTTGTGAGAAACTGACCTTGCTTGGGCATTCAGTTGCATTGTATGTTAAAACTCATATTAAAAGACACAGTTATGGAGAGTTGGTGGAGGTTGTACATGTAGACCTAAGAAAAAGATCAACTTCTGGTCGAGGGTGTTACATTGTACAGCTAAGCTAGAGAATTTCTCTGTTCTCTTAACAAATTTTTCAAATAGCAAGAGAATGTGCTGCTTCACAAACTGCTTATTCCTTTCAACTAAATGAGATAAAGAACTGCACAGGCCTTAAGACAAGTGAGGTGACTGTTTAGATCCCCTGCAAATTGTAACTCGTGGAAAAGAGAGACCAAGAAGCATCTCAGTTATGCAACTGGACAGCTTTCAGTCAGGCCGTAAGAAGGCATATCTAGAGCTATTACACATGAAAGGAGCATCCCAATATGTGTAAATTCTTTTTTCTTTTAAAGAAGCAGAGCTTTTTAAGGGAAGCCTTCTCAGCTATTTGAACAAAATCTTAAATAAAGCTTGGCATCCAGCCTTATACAAAGCATGCAAGAAAACTGACCGGAGACAAATTCAAGATCATACACCATCAACAGCCTCAGCCACAGTGGAAGCAGCCCTCACTTTAGCTCAGCCCATGCAGCAGCTAAACCAATAAACAAAGACTGGACCAACTGTCAACCATCCACACATACTAATGTATAACGGCTCCGTATCAGTCGTCACCAAGACTAGCAGAGTACTACGGTCACACCATTGAGGATGTTCAATATAATGTCGAACAAAACGCCTAAAGGAGATTTTCCATTAGACCACGGCCCCCAAGCCCAGATAAGAATTTTTTATTTATTGACACTGGTTGTGAAAGTTTACGCAGTTTGATCACATTAGCAGATATCCCAGAGTAAGAAAACATTTGAAAATCTTGGCTATTCCTGCCACAGATGATATAGTTTATTACATGAAAGTGATAGATGAATGTCATATATGCACATCTTTCATGTGGACAGTTTTTCAGACTGATCCACAAGTTCCACTGTTGGGTGTAAAACTAAGTGCATTTAGTGATTCTACAATATGAGCATGGCTGTGATATGAGACCGGATTCAGTCATGCAATGTGTGTACCTCAGCAGTTTATCTGGTGCTCCTGATTAACCCTGGGGACACACCAGCGTAATCTTTACCTCTGCTTTTTATGTGTAATATTTGCACACACTTGGGATCTGAACACACCTGGTGGAGATGCTTGCATTTTGAAGGGAGACTGTTGCTTGCAGGGTTTCAAGACATAAATTTTTAAGATAGTGTTAACATTAAGAGATATGGCTACTCGATATAGGGATGCACTCTATTTTGTAGGTGCTAGTGAACTTCCATGGCAAAACAAAGCATGATCAGAAAAAAACTAAGAAATATGTATTAAATTTTGTTTTGGTTCATTTCCTGTAGCAAATGCTGGAAATAGCTCTTGTAATTTCATTCCATGCAATTCTTTGGGGGTTTATCCTTGTATACATCACAAACAGTATCCATCTTTGCAATTGCAGAAACACTTGGAGAAGCAGAATGCACTTCTTATTTTGTTATGTTGGCAAATTGAGTGTGCATACAGTATCTAGAGTATGCACATTCTAGCATTTCAATTCTGCTCCCTGCCAAGAGGCACATTTTGTGCATGTTTTATTTTCATGACCTTGATTACACATTATAGTAAAATCAGGCTGTGCAGCTGGTGATATAAATATCATTTGCATTCACAAATTTATTTGTACAACAGGAAAAAAATCTTTTGTGTTGCACTCACTTACCAACTCTTATTCCTGTATCTTCATGTTAGTTGAGGTAAACATCTGCAGAAATTGCTTATTTTCTTGTAGGTGCAAGAGGAATATGGGAATACAGTAGACTTTGAGTGATAGTCAAATCTTTTAAAGCCTTGGGATTCCATTTTCTTTGCATAGTTAACATATAAAAAAATTAATAACAATGTTCCATTTGAGAGAAGTATAAGAAGGAATATCTCCAAAATGATTCATTCTACAAAAAGATTCATTTGGACGTAATTGTGTACTTTAGCAAGATCTACATTTTTGTATACTGAGATTTTCTCTATCTCTAACGGTTTACCAGTTATGCAAAAGTCGTCCAGAGTAAATACGACTACAGGAGCTATAGCCAGAAAATTCAAGATATATATTTCATTTGCCATACATATATCTCAAACATATGGCAGTTTAATCATTTTCAAGAAAATCAAAATGTTCGAAAAATTTTCCATGTAAAGGGTAGTTTAAAGTGGGGGAATTTTCTTCAAAATCTTAGTGTCACATCCTTGAAGGACATTAAACTTAAATAATCAACTTTGGTTTTTTACCAATATTTTGTTTTCGAGTTATGCTGTCCACAGACTTGACGCGCGTATACACACACACGCACACAGAGAGACCTGTTTTTAAAAAGCTTTCTTTGGATTCAGGGTGCCTCAAAACATACATTTCCAGTGAAATCTCGACATCATATTTTTGGGTGGAATACAATACATCCTGTACTTTCCTATATGTAGTAGAGAAATCCTTCAATTTTGCGTCTACCATAAAAGTGCTGCTGTATGATTTTGAGCAAGGGTGACAGTCAAATGTCTAATAATGCAGCAAATTATGCTTCCGCTTCTGACTCTCTTTCACTAATTTACATATGCAAAATGTGTAAATTTGTTGATTTATGATCCTATTCCTGCAGTGTAAGTTATAGCTTTTTTGAGCTGTTTAAAAATATGAGAACTTCTAAATTAAAGGATTTTTTCCTTTATTTTGTAATTTGGAAGATTAGTCTTACTCATGTTCTTAAATTAAATTTTTGTTCCAAAGTTTAGTTAGTATCATTTTGACTACAAGATCACTTTTTTGTGTATATGCGTTCATTCTCTTGTTAGTGTAGTGGTAGACTTGAAGTGCATTGGAAGGTGATACATTGATGAAACCAGGAGGCTTTAGATCCTTAGTTTATCTAGATCATCTTAGCTGGGTTTTCTTAGTTGGGCAAATTAATCTTTAAGGAAAAATATCGATTTAATATGTGTAAGTTTAGCTGCTCAAAAAGGAACATTTTTGATGCTGGTCAAGTTTCTATCCAGAATGTGTGCTTAGGGGGTGGGGTTCATGTTCCTGTAAGTGATGTGATATTTGTGAATGAAATGATTCCACATAGCTTACAATTACAGAACATTTTTCTTTGGGTAAGGAAAACTCCAGAATAAGATCTGGTTCACAGTAATCTAAAACAAACCAGAACAAGAACAGCAATCTTTTTGTGGGTCCCAGCAGTAAAAAGTAGACTTAGTCGAATTTTAACTTCCTCACTCCTGTTTCTGGGGAAAGATTGGTGGAAACAGAATGTTGCATCCATATTGTGCATATTAGACTCTTAACCCTTACATGTTAACATCCGTCTCTTAGACAGATATCAAGATTCTCAATGCATAGTGGGCACATGTGCAATGTTAGTTTGATCTAATATTTGAGCTATGCTTCAGTTGAGAGTTGAACTTTGAATTGTGCAGATGTCACTGTTTTAGTTCCACAATAGTACTGTTTTATACGTATACACATGTGAGCCACACTGTCTCACACGCGGATATTACTGTAAAAGTTACATAGACTAATATTTGATTTTGTAAATTTGTATAGAATTTGAGAGGTAGAACTGGAACTTAAAAATTCAATGCCACAACTGGGATTTGAACCACAGACCTTCCGCTTACCGGGCGGCTGCTCTAACCACTGAGCTATTGTGACAAACTGCCAGAATGGCACTAAATTCTCAAACCAGTTCGTATTTCTCCTGGTCTGTGGTTCAAATCCCAGTTGTGGCATTGAATTTTTAAGTTCCAGTTCTACCTCTCAAACATTGCCCACACACAGCTTGTGTTTAAAAACACCAACAGTAAGTTTGTTGGCATAAATAAATAATAATTGTATAGAATTTCTTGCAACATGATGTAAACGGAATCAAAATATTAGTATTAATAATTCAAGCTTTTAAGTTGTTGGGTTCACTAAAGTGGACATAAAATGCAAGATTTTGTCATCTTAGTCTGTCAGATGGATGTTACTGTTAGCACCATTTTCTCACAAAGACTAACATATAATTTTGTAATTTTTGCATAATTTATTGTAATACATGATGTAAACAGAATCAAAATATTGGTATTAATAATTCATCAAGCTTTTAAATTGTTGTTGTTAACTAATACTGGGTTTCTGGCAATGAAGTCATTAATCCTCTTGCTCTCCAATATTTTTCACTGATGGATGGGGCACTAGAAGTGGCCGGGCATATTTGAAGGTGGTCTCGATCCATTTCCTCTTGCAGATCACATAGAGGACAGAGTGGTGAAGAATATATGCCAATTCTGTTTAAATGTTTTGCCAGACAATCATGTCCTGTAATCAACCTGAAGGTTGCAACTGCTGTTTTTCGAGGATACTCAGGAATTACTGTTTGAATGTTTGGTAATTCCCTTCTTTTTAAATTGTTGGATTCACTAAAGTGGACATAAAATGCAAGATTTTGTCAAGTTAGTCTGCCAGACGGCTGCTACTGTTAGTGCCACATTATCATGTTGCTATTTAAGAGTTAACTGCACAAATTATCCAAGGCAGCTACTAAAACACTCTAGTCACAAGTTGGGAAAATGAAACTGGAAGAAATTCTAGCAAATGACCATCATGACTCGCTCAAACTTAATTAAGCATTTATTGTTCTGCTAAAGCGTCACTTGTAGTTTGTTTATATAGAACTCCTAACTGGCTGCTGTCTCAAAAAACAGCAAAAACCACAAAGAACAAAACTGGTAGAAATTTATAGACAATAAATAGCAAATAACTTTGAAGTATGGTATTAATAAAGGAATGATGCTTGTTATGACTTGAGGAATTGGAAATATATATATATTTAAAAAATGTTGGTTGGTTGTTAATGTTCAGCATGTTGGCATTCTTGTATTGGAGTCCTTGCTTCCCAGTAGTGTAATGAATGATCTGCAGCTATTATATTTTTAACTTCTGTAGAAGAGTCATGTTCAATGTAGAATGTTTCTCTCTACAAAGTACACAATTTGGAGTGTGAAGAATGTTACACATACGTAGATGGACAACCAAATCATCAAGCCCTGTATGTAATCAGAAGAGGAGCAGTTTTTAATCATGAACATTTTGGAATTATTGTGTTCAATAAGATTTTCAGTGTTTGTACTTGAATTAAGCTTTTGTTTATTGGTTATTGGATGGTTTGTTTGCTGACCTAAGTGGCAATGAGAGAGAAGGTCGTGGAAAGTTTTCAGTCTCCTGACTAGGTCAAGGTGACTTGCTGACCAATGGTAGGTGTGGTCCTTCATTCACAGTAGGGGTTGTGAATGAGTGATGTAGCTGCCAAAGCATAAAACTGCTGCTCATTCCAAAACTATTACATTGAAGCTCAACAATGAGCATGTTTTAAAAACACTTAATTAAATTTTAATGTTACCTAACCTGCATTGGTTGACTGAATTGAAAACGGGTGGAAAAGTATCATTGGTCAGTTACAAATACCAACATGAGTAACTGAGTTAAGGCAAGGGCTGATGAACAGGAGGTCTACAGTTAAAGTTTTGCAAGGGCTGAGCTTTCTCCAGGTTTCCCTCAGTCTCCATAACTGGCTGTTGTGAACCAACACAACCATTTTTGACAAGGTCTAATGCATCGCATTATACTACTTATTGAGATCGCCAGACAGATGTCTGGTATAGTTAGGATAATATAGCAGAGATGGCCTTGCAGCAGACTAATGATCTACAGGTTCAGGTATAAAAGAGAGTCTGCATCCTTGGAGTTGCCATCTGCCACTGTCACAGAAAGGTGCAGATAAAACCATACAACATTTTTAAAATTACTTACCTCCTTTATGAAATGAGGTGCTGAAACTGGCCACTGTTATTCATACATTTTTGGTACCTCTTTAGGAAACTATCCATCACTTGCCATAGTTCATGTTGAGAAATGCGGGCAATTTCCTGGTGGATATTTTGTTTTTAATTCTTCCAGGGAGTGTGGGTTTATCTTGTAAACTTTCCTGGAGATAGAAATCACAGGAGATTAGGTCTGGAACTGAGGGGGGGTGGGGCTTAAATCTCTGCTAATAATTTTGTCCTGAAACACGCTTTCAATTGTTCTCATCAAAAGATTGGCTGTATGAGCTGTTGCAGAGCCTTGTTTAGAAAAGGAAAAGTCGTGCTTCCTGTCTGTTCTTCTTTATTTATTTTTATTTTTTATTTTCTTTACCTGATTACACCCCTAGGACTTACAAGCCTGTGCCTAGGGTCAGACGCCTGTTGGGGAGCACAGGAACCTATGGACTGGATAGAGTGAAGACCTGGAAGCAGGTGGTCAGCCAAACACTTGGTATGATAGTGAGGAAGAGGATGATATGAAATGCAGGTGAAATCGATGATTGGAAAGATGATAATGAAGCAATTGGTGAAATGAGTGGCAGGGGAAACTGGAGAATCCAGAGAAAACCTGCCCTGGTGCCGCTTCATCACCATGAATACCACATGTGGGTCCCTGGGATCGAACACGGACCACCTAGGTGGTAGGCGAATGCTCTAACCGCTTGGTCACTGCGCCACTATTCCTGTCTGTTAATTCTCAAAAAAAAAAAAAGGAGGGGGGGGGGTGCCCAAATTGTATTCAAGAATGCAGTGCGTCAATGGTGGACTTGAATAGAATTGGTCCTGTAACTCTTTCTCCACTAGTGTCGCACCATGCACCAATTTTTTCGACATGAAGGGCTACTTCATGAACAATATTACATTTCTCAGAACTTCAATAATCTCTTTTCATAAAGTTGGTAAGTAAAACCTTTAAAAGTAGTTTTAAAAATGTTGTATAGTTTTATCTGTGCCTTTCTATGATAGCGGCAGACGACAATGCATGCAGAGGTTGTGGATGGACATGCGGACACTGCGCAGCTGGTTCAGAATTTTTTTGACTATCTTGGTATAAAAGAGAAGTAATCAGTAACAGCATAGCTGCTTAACTGGGCAGTACCTCTTCTGACTCGCATTTAACTGTGCAAAAGTGCTTACTTCCTGAAGCACAGGGGCATCAATGTTTCATTGACAATTTCGTTCTGCTTCTTCGGGCTCATTAGAGTAAGAATGTATTATAGTCTGATTTTTAAAAGAAGATGCATGGCAGCAGTCAAGGAAGGGGGGTTAAGGGAGGAGGGGAAGGTCGTCGCTATGGAAACATAAACAAAGGTTGCCACATTAGCTGCACTGATAAATAGTTTACTGCTCAGGTCAGTTAAACTGGTGTGAGGAACAGAACTTGTTTGGATGTTCAGTTGCATAGTGTGTTGTTAGCCTACTTTGTTAACGTTAAGTTTACGTTAAGTGAATTCAAATTACTTTTTTCGCATTGAGAACAAATTACCTTTGTTTTGATAGTAGGCTACTAGAGATTACAAGTGCATGTTTTCGCTGCCGTGAGATAAACCCGAATGTTTATATGTCTCGAGTATTAAGGGTTATCGCTATCTGCTTATTGACAACACTGCAGCTCTCCACATGGAGAAGCTGGCATTTGACATGTATCTTCTTTTAAAAATCAGACTATAAACATTACTAAAAGAAAAAAAATTAAATACTTGATGTTCCAGTTTCCAAAATTGACTTTCCACTTTATCAATATGCAATACTGCTCTTTTTCCCAAGGTAGTGTGAACTGAAGGGCTTTAGCTGTTATGCTTCACATTCCTCTTTCCATTGCAATTTGTGTTATTGGGTTATTGTGGTTCAGCTTTAAACCTTAGCCAAGACGTTCCCCCACACTGTGAATGTGGACTTGGCTTTATGTGGTGGAAAGTTAGGAAATTAGTTGCATATAAAATGTGGAGTTAAGTTAACCTTAACACAAGCAAAAGGGAAAAGCGCTAGGGTACTCATCAGAGGATGCAAAAATAGGGTACTAGAATGTGCATGTGATAGAGCCTAAATTCCTGTATAGTATAAAAGTGTGGGGACTGGTTGGAGGATGGGAAACTAGACTGTCTACAGTAGGATTGCCAGATCTCCCGTATTTCCTGGGTTCTCCCGTATTTCAGCCTTATTTTATTGAGTCTCCCGGCTCCCATATTTTGGAGTATTTCTCCCTATTTCATACACTGCCATGAATTCTGAGTTTTAGAATTTGGAATATGTGATATATCGAAGTGGCAGTTCCTTTTTCCTAATGTTGGCAGCAGTATTTTAATTAGCTGTTGGTAACAGCAGGCATTCTTTTCTTATTGGCTGGTAGAGTGTAACCAATCCTTGAGCGTACCTGTGGTCATGTGATGTGTGATGTGAGCATGCGTCTCGTTCACTTGCGTCTTTGAATTGAAGAGAGGAACAAGTGAGACTGCCTTTGTGGTTTACTGGGAAAAATACGAACTGGTTTGAGAATTCAATGTCATTCTGGCAGGTTGTCATGGTAGCTTAATGGTTAGAGCACCCACTTGGTAAGCGGAAGGTCTGTGGTTCAAATCCCAGCTGTGGCATTGAATTTTCAAGTTCCAGTTCTACCTCTCAAGTTTTTTGTTTGTTTGTGGTTCTATAAAGCAAGTAAAATTTTGGAAGGCAATGGCTGCAAAGAACTGAACAGAACTCCATCCAAGAAGAAACCTATGTACTTGTGTGTTTATGTTTCCATCTGGGAAGATACTTATTTTGGGGCAGGACCTTTGAAGGGTAATAAGCATTACGCACATTGCTCTTTATGGCTTTTTAAAAGAGTGAAATAAGTGAGATTATGAAATCACCATTTTATAAATATACTCATTGGTTTATACAAATAAATATGTAAAACCTAGTTTTGTGCAATAAGCATACATCATCTAAAATCAATACAGAGAAAAATCAACATATTGACAATATGTTCAGGTATTAAGGAATCATTTTTGAAATCTCCTGTATTTTTACCTTGAAAACCTGGGAATCCCTTGTATTTTAGCTTGAGAACCTGGCAACCCTAGGCTACAGGGAAATACTAGGCTTACCTTGTGCACCTGCAAGGGAGGTAGCTGAAATTAAGAGAGGAAGAGTGGCAACTAAAGGTTGGAGAGCATGGAAATATTGGTACAGAATCCTAAATCTTTTTTCTTTTGTGTATTAATGTCCTCCAATGTAAAGTCTATCAGATGATTAATGAAATGATGCTCAAGAGCCCGAGGTTTATAGAGCTTAAAGTTACCTGACATTTGTAATCTCCAAATAAGGGGAAACCTCAGAAAAAACGTTATCTGGATAACCCACCCTAACCGAGATTCAAACTCATGACCACTTGGATGTGAGGGGGGCTATCCTAAATCTAAATAAAAATATCTTAAGGCAATGTTTATAGTATCAAGAGAAGAGCTTAACAGCCAGTGGATGGGTATAGTCTTTGAAATAACTTGGGATGGAGAAGGAAAAATAACGGTTTTGGAAAGTTGCAAGAAAAAAATTTGAAGAGATTTGCTGTTACACCAAAACCCGTTGCTGTAATAGCAGATAAAAACTCCTTGATTTTTTATGTTCAGGTAACAAGATCATGAGTCAGGGAAATACATAGGTGAGATAAATAAAGAGGAACAAAGAGGCATTGCATGGTTAAATGGTATATCGTAGGATAAATGTCCCTAATGTGGTAATAAGGATATTGAGCATATTGTGTTTGAATGTAAAGGGCAGACATGTGGAGCACTTATATCCAAAAAAAGGTTTAAAACTAGCAGAAAATGTGCTATAGGTGGTTTGTTCTGTAAAGCGAGCAAGAAATTAGGTCAGTTTTTAATAAAGTAGAAAAACAAGTTGAATTGGACATTGAAATGAGAGAAAACCAATAGTTACCCACAGTAAGTGAGTGGATTGTACTTACATTTTTTTATTTTGCTTTATGCCAACAAACTTACTGCTGGTGTTTTTAAACACACAAGCCGTATGTGGGTAGTGTTTAAGAGATTGAATCAGGACTGAAAAATTCAATACCATAGCTGGGATTGGAACAGAGATATGAGATTCCCTTGTGGTCTACCGGGAAAAAGTACGAATTGGTTGGGGAATTTAATGTCACACTGGCAAGTGGGCTGTGGTAGCTTAGTGGTTAGTTCAGCTGCATGTAAAGTGGAGATCCATAGTTCAAATCCCAGCTATGGCATTGAATTTTTCAGTCCTGATTCCACCTCTTAAAGGTTGTACTATATATTAAAAATGTATGTTCTAAAATGTAAAAGTATATGACAGGCAATAGCCTGGTCTGAAGCCATGTCATACTCGAATATGATTTACTCAGTACCAATAAATAAACTTGCATGAAGTTTGAAGCAAGATTGTTTTTGTACAGGCTGCAGAGAACAAGTAAAGAGAGTGGCAGTAGTCGAGAACGCACTGCAGCATTTGGTTTGATCCATCAGCCAACAACACCAACATCCTTGGCACCATCGTTGCCAGTAGTGCAGCAAGCCATTAGTGAAAATCAACACAGCAGTGCAGCAGTATGTTTACCTAGCACTGGAACCAATACTGCTTCTTGTTATTCATCTTCGTCATCAAATTCATCAACTTCTTCTGTCACTGCCACAGGTAAAATATGCTATTGATTGGCTTTGGAGCCTTTTAGAAACGTGTGGAGCAGCTAGCTTTAATTTTCATAAGAGAATACTCAGATTTTTTATTAAAACAATTATTTTAAAAATCTCGATTTGTAAAATACCATTAGGAAAGCTAATTTATGAACTAAAATTTGAAAAATTCTTGGATACACAATTTTTGGGGCTTGTGATCTCCAAAAGGTAGGATTTTGAACATGTTTAGGTATACCGTATTTTATCGCGTAATTCCCCCTCTTTTTTTTCTCAAAAAATTTGCTTAAAAACACTGGGAAGGGAATTATGCAAGTGGTGCTTCAAGGAATTCAGAAAAGAAGGGAAACCATGTAGTATTATGTAAAAGTTATATAGGTATACAGTAATTTGTGAGTGAACTGGATACATAGCCACATGGCCCATCTCCTGGACATGTATTGCACGATTTGGCTGGTAGTCGCATGGCCTGTCTCACGTTACACATGCATGGACATCAAATCGGATTACCAATTTTCAGAATAAACACGAAACATACCTTATCACAGGAGATGTTGGAAATGCTACCCATCTGCTTTGAATGGTCACCTTGAAAATCTCTTAGGTGTCTTGCACAAGACAAAATTAAAACAAAATATCAGGAGATAAATTAACACTATAACAAGTTGGACTTATGCATGTGAATGAGAATTTCCTTAGAAAATGCTGTAAATGTACATTTCCAACATCTCCTTTGATAAAATGTTTTGCATTTATTCTAATAATTAACATGATTTGAGATTTGATTTGACATCCGTGCACATGTGATGGGAGATGGACCATGCGATTGCCAGCCAAGTAGCGCAGTATGCGTACAGGAGACGGGTCATGTGGCCGCTGACCAAGCTTTATAGTAAACATACTGTACATTAAATAAAAATACAAGTTGTATGTGATAACTTATTCAACATAATTGTTCCTTATATAATTTTATTCTTGAATATATACTTTTACTTAATTCATGTTTGAATAACAGTTGAATGTTAACCCTTATTTGCCAGCCACTCTGGTCATATGTCAACATTTGACCAACAATGTTATCAAAACTGATGTTTTTTCAGTTGACTGCGAATATTTGGTTCAGAGGACAGCACCAACTAGTAGAATAAATTAGTACATCTGTCTGATTGTGCCATCTGGTGAGGAAATGTCAATTGATGGGTTTCTAGTGTAGGTCCTTATTGCATGAATCTTTCTCTTAGGAATCCCGTATGACCAGCTGGCAAAAACTTTTACCAGTGCATACAACTACTAAGGGTTAATTCAGTAAATCTTAACTTCAACTTAAATTTGCAAGCTAATTTACATCTGTTGTCTAAAATATAGTAGTATCCATCCCTTAAATACCACATCCCAAGAAGCTGTAAAACTGTCCCTCAACCTTCTTCTGCTGCTAATGACATGAACACATCTGAGAGGGTCCTCTCATTATACTCTTAGTAAAAGGATCTGCGGTTGTTAAGTTGCTTAAGCACTGTTGTGCATTCAGAGCATCTAAAAGGCAGTGGCATGAGGAAGGCCGTTAAGGCATGAGGATTACTGTACACAACTACTTTCCATACATGTGATACTCGTCATTCTCAGTTTGATGTTTGTAAAAGTAAAAATACAATGTTTTGTTTTCTTATTTCTTCCTAATTGTACTTTGCCATGTGTGAAAAGTTGTTACTGCATTCATATTTGTGCTGGCTATGTGGTGGTTTAGTATATATGATGTTATATTTGATAGCATCGTCACAAGCAAAAGCAGTCCCAGTGAACATTCCAGTGAAGCCAATGGTGCCTCGACCTCCCATGAGGAACTCGATAGAAGGGTTGAACCAAGAGATTGAGAGGCTAGTGCTGAAAGCAACACAGGCAGGGTCGACCCAAGATGCAGAGAGGGAAGAGAAGGAGAAGGTATAATCAGATTTATTCACCATAAGAAATTACACAATTTATAGGTTTTGTCAATAGTAGGAACTAGATGCATATACAGTGGTATATAAATTCAACTATAGGATTAGCAGCTACAAGGTAATGTAGCATAGTGATGTGAGGAAGTGGCAACGTTGCAGTTACCATGCACAACATAATGTATTCAAGATTGCCAACTGTGCAAGTTAAGTGAAAATTACTACTTCATAAACATGTGATATATACCCTATACCCTAAGTAAATGTGAAAATGTTGTTCAATGTTGAGTGATTAAATGCATTATGTACAGGCGTATTGTCTATAGCAAAGTTCAGCAAAACATAAATTGAAAAATGCCAATATTTCTAAATACATTGTGCTCCAACTTATTTGTAATTATGATAATCACAGGACTAGTTTTGGAGAGGGTTCTCTCCATGATTCTCATTGTTTACTGACTGATGGAGAGGACCCTCTCCGAAACTAGTCCTGTGATTAACAAAATTACAAGTAAGTTGGAGCACAATGTGTTTAGAAATATCAACATATTTTTCAATTTATCAATGTGCTCCACTGTTTTAAACACTTCATTTTCATCAGTTTTATATCAGCAAAACATATTTGTGCAATATACATTTTGTTCCGATGTGTGTAGTTTCAACAATAAAAATGTTTTCTCTACACTGCAAATAAGTTTTTATTGTTTTTTTTTTTTTTTAATTATTGATTTTGTGTTCAGATTACCTGGAATTTCAGATTTGCTCAGTTTGGATTAGTGGCATTGTGCTGTATGTGCAATTGAACACTATTGAAATGTTGATTGTGCAGCACTTTTCTTATTTGTGTTTTTGTTGTAGGCTACACCTGAAGGCCATCGGGCACCATTAGCTGATCTCTTCCGGTCCACACGCTCAGTAAACACTCAGACTCCGGCAGGAGGAGACTTCACTGGAAGCTCACAGTCATCAGGTATTGGCTCGGCCCTTTGTCTAGAACTCAGTATACCTTGAGGTAACCCTTGGGGAATTGTTTTGAAATTGTGTGCATTGGAACAATGGGAGGGTTGAGACATCTTCCTAATTACTTTAATGAAATTTTGAGCTTATGAGTTAAACATATTTCTAGAGGTATTAATAGTAAAGTGAAAGTTAAATTAATTGAAATACAGGATGTATACAGTAGATTATAGGGGTTTTAAACTTAGTTTTTCTCTGCGGTATGCAATATGGTTTTGAACCTTAGCTTAAATTGAAGAAACTAAAGAACTTTGAATTCTACATGTTTATATTTTGTTTTGTGGCTATGGTAATGAAATGCACAAAACCTGGCAACTTGAATACAAAACGGTTTTAGTGTATTGGAATTTGTGAAACATAATTCAATGGTTACATTTAGTGGAGTATAGGCAAAGATGAGGTCTTAACACTCCTTCTGGTGACAATATTGATAAGTGATACAAAGAAATGCAAGCTGCAGGGTGTCTGTGTAAAGGAAAGGGCACTGGATGACCACCAGATGAGAATGTGGAAAGAGTAAGCACTAGTTTTGCACACAGGCCTAAAAATTCTGTGTTGTGGGTGAGATGAGAACTAGCAATTCCAACGACAGTGTGAAAGGTGTTAAGAAAACTTGCCACGTCTACCTGCAGATGTACCTAAGTTTAGTGTGGCGAGAAATGGATTTATGCCAAATTGATCCTATAATGAACACATCATTTATCTTATGGTAACCTCCACAGTTTTTTGTCAGTTTAAATGATCATTCAAGATTATAGTAAATACTGTAGAGAAAACATGCAAGTTTAATACCCTATAATCATGATGTACACCATGTAGAGCGCCAGTGACATGTAATTCACTTATTTAAAGGAAAACATTTCAAGTACCCAATAATATTACAGTGAGTGGAGTTCAAATACTCAAATCTAGCTGAGGATGCAGTAACTACCCTGAAGACGTTTCTAGGTACACAAGGTAACATGTCATTTTAATGTATTTAAACTGGACTCTAAGTGATATTTTTATTATGATCACTAGATTTTCACATGTATATTTGATGCCTTCACCAACTGTCCACACTGGGTGCACAATGAAGCTCTTGAAGATATACAGTAGGGTCATGTTGAAATTCATTTTGTGGTCATGTTTTTAACTGTGTAAATCCTCTTCCACATGGTTATTTATTTTGTTTATTTCCTTATTTTATCTTCTAATAATGTTACATTCAGAAATAACTTAAAACCTGAGTGTGATTGTTATTTTCAAGTGTTCGCATTTAATGTTTCTAAAGTGTTTTTCGTTCAATTTTTGAAGTTCATCTTGAGTTTGTCTCTTTTGTTAGCCCTTTCAATCATTTTGGTGTAGTTAGGATATACTTTATTGTAATAGATTCCCTGGGAAATTTTTTTTGTAAGGTTCTTAATGCTATATTTCCTTGTGTACCACAAACACATGAGCAAGACATGCACCTGATTTTTCAAGTTTCCTACCCCCCCCCCCCCCCCTCACCATAAAATGAAGTATATGCATTAAAAAGACTAATTCCTACATTTGGTGCAGTTTTACATATGGTGGGTTGTTGAGCTTTCGATTCTTTACAATCTCGGGCCGTGGTACAGGGTAAAATAATTATGGACTCGGGATTAAGTCTTTGAGTTATTTTATTCGCACCTTGTTCACGGTATTTTAAATACGTATCACAATAATAACTCCTTTGTATTAGTGGATCGACTTTAACATCGGTCACCATCTAATGTACGAGTTATTTAGTGATATTTTGCTAAATGCATTTTCCATCATTTTGCACTTCGCCACGATATGTTCTTTTATTTAATTGTGTACTCCACATTGATTAATGTATTATGGTTAATCAATATTTCACTTAAAGATTTCACTTTTACTATCTTATAATGTGCACATATCTTCAATCGACGCTACTGGTGAAGAGAAAGACTGATCTTGCCATATCATTTTAGTTATGTGCGTGCATCCAGCCGTATATATGCGCATTTTAGTAACGTCCCCTATAATGTCATTTTCCA
Organism: Tenodera sinensis; assembly: GCA_030765045.1. Taxonomy (NCBI): domain Eukaryota; kingdom Metazoa; phylum Arthropoda; class Insecta; order Mantodea; family Mantidae; genus Tenodera; species Tenodera sinensis. The sequence continues at coordinate 180,477,186 of CM060965.1, read as the reverse complement.
TACACTTCCCTAATCCCAAAAATGCTAAGAAAGTGATCCCAATCTAACTTTCTAACATTTTTGGCATATTTAAAGTAACCCTTAAAAATTTTATACATTAAATAAAAATATGATTGTTAACAATTATGACACTGATAAACAATATTCCCAACAATTGAAGAATGAAGTAACACAAACAAAATTAATTATAAACAGAAAATAAGTCAAATTCATAACATATTTTGGGGACAAGCCATATATTCTGTTTCAATAATTAGCATAACCTGAGTTTTTTAAGTCCCTACAGATTCTGAGTACAAAACCCAGATTCTTAAAGGAGCTTGGTTATATTTCTAATGTCTTGGTTAAAGGAGGAATTCTGGATCATGGCAACACCTAAATCTGTGATAGAATATACTCTTACTAGTGGAGAATTACTTAAATAATATTGAATTTTAGTGTTGCTTGTGCTGGTATATGTTGGAGACCACCTGGAAATGACCACTAATGCTATTGCTAACTTTCTGTACTTGCAAACTAGAAATACGTATGTAGGACTAGGTAAGTCAAAAGCACTGCTTCAAACATAAATTCAAATAAGATGCGTGCCTCACTTTAAAAAACAAAAATTAAGATGTGTGTGGTACACAAGTAATTATGGTATTTAAAAGTGTGAAGCTTACATATGTTCAACAATTTTTGGAACTGCCATGTAGTTGTACAAATAAACTTCAGCAATTTCTCAGCAAGTTATTTTTAAAAAGTTTACACTTTTCTTCTGTTGCTTGTCTTTTTATGTTATAAAAACCTATCAACATAAATAAGTTAAGGGATAAGAGTTTTCTAAAATTAATATACAGGCTGAACCACACCATCAATAAGTTCTTTATTTTGGAAAATACAGCATTAAAACGTTAAAGACAAAAATCTTCATTACTGAAACGTGAACTTTCATTTCAGCTTGTTGTCATCAGTCAGCTATAACAGAAATGGGGTCAGTAGCATAACATTTTAAAAGTTCAAGTGGAAGTGGAGTCAAATAGGCTACTATTAGGGCATTGACAAAAGAATAGTATAATCAAGACTTTAAGGAACGAGCAAGACGGATCTGTGAATCAGCCATTCTAAAACAAGAACTCAAACACCTAAACGGAACCCTGCAGAAAAGTAGATGTAATTAGAAAGAAATAATTAGGGCATCAAAGAGACCAAAGAGGCAATGCAACCGCAAAGAGTGTATGGAATAAGATGGAGCATTTCTACTATACATAAGGTCACAGATTGCATTGGTAAACTACTAGAAAAGGCAAATATCAAAACTATTTTCATGTCGATCATCAAAATAAAACAAAAACTTAACTCAGCTAAGGACAAACGGAACCCGCTATCGTCACAAGGAGTCTACCAAATACCATGCGGTTGTACGCAAGTATACATTGGAACCACCAAAAGGAGTATAAACACCAGAATAAAGGAACACAAGAGTAACTGCTGCTTAGAACACAGGGAAAAATCAGCAGTAGCCGAATATGCCTTCTTAAAGGGCCATGACATCAGATTCAATGAAACCACAGCTCTTGACACCACAGCACACTTCCATGCCAGGATGTACTGTGAGGCCATAGAAATTTTTAAACATACTAATAACTTCAATAGAAATGAGGAAGCAGCACGCATTCACAAAGCATGGATATCAATACTGGCCGACACTCAGTCATACAGCCCAGCCAGACATAAAACTTGACACAGGCCACAATTGGCTGGGTGCAGCCAATGGGAGAGAGGGGGCAGTCTCGTCCCATCATATATAAGATGGACGCTTATGATGAGTGCCCTTTCACAAGTCTCCTTCCTCTAATGATGCTCATCGGAATGGCGGGCAAAACGTCAGGTGTTCACGCATCGACTTGACCACGGCCAGTAAGCCCGAAAACATTTTACTGGGTACTATTAGGGATGTTTAAAGCAAGCAAGTTTCGAAGAAAGTTAGTACACTTTCATGGAGGAAAAACGTGTATTTTTGCTGTGTTTAGGCTGCAGTTCTCCAGTTTCTTGTGCATGAATAGGGAGGTATTTGACAAGCATGTGAGATTATCTCTCTCGGCAGTGCTGAAATGTACACCATATTCACTCAAAACCTTCATTTATGAAAACCATTACTATATGTAGTAAAAGTAACACATATAATCACTGCTAATTTTCATACCCACAAAAATAAAGAAAACAAAACAATCAATTGTCATTTAATTGTGCTAGGCCATCTGAGCTTGTTTTGCTAATGTAACTTTCTTTGTGTAACATTTCTCAGGATGAATAATATTGCATCTGCCTATCTAGAGTTCAGATGCACTGTTTTTATAGGTTTCTCTCTGAAAGAGTGTGAATTAATAAAGAGTGTTTCCTATGAAACTTGGTTGTTCTGAAGAACTCTGTGTAATGATATTGTATTTGACCTCTTCCATTTGAAATTTGTTACATTATGAAGCAGCCTCTTAAGTCCTCAAATCATAGCAACAGGAAAAACAGAGGCATTAAGAAGTCAGACTTCACTGGTCGAATCAACGACAATGGAATATGGACTTTTATCAAGAAATACGATATAACCAGATATATAGAAAATAGAGATGACATATGTGTGTTAACTTATAAAACAATATCACGAAGTATCAAGTTCATTTATAATTAAAAGAAAGATAAACAATATAATAAAACAATTATTATTGTGTGTAATGTATGAATGATTATCCTGTGACAAAGGAATTAGAGCAGAAAGATACAATTTACTTCACATCAATCTGATACTGCATCCAGAGAAGAAAGGGATCATACTTTAGCAACTGAAGCTATGCCGAGGATAATATATTGTAACAAATGAGAAAACATCAGTTACTGCTAATCACAGTTTATTGCCTTCTAGTCAGTTAGCGTAGTGCTAACATTACACTTATATCACATTTGTACAAACTCAGAGCAACAGAACAACTGTCGAATCGAATCACAATAAAGAACTGTCAGATTGCTACTTGCACTGAAGTGCAGACTCATAGGTGTTGTCCACTGAATGCTTCCTAAACGTTTTAACTTACTCCAACACACCACAAGAATGACTGGACAACAACTACTGTTTCTGGACATGAGTAAGTGCCTTATATAGTTCTTTAGACAATCGAAAAGTTCTGGAAGTAGAATGATCAAGACTGGCTGTGAGAGAACAGTCCAGACACTGGGTCACCACATAATGGCTATTGTTCCCACATGCTCTTATTGTGCAGTCAGCAGATGGGTCTTTTATGGCAGATTAGCGCCTCTGACCCGTTCCTACTGCCGGGCGGAGATCAGGCCCTGACCAGCATTTCTTAACAGCAGCGTTTGGGCCTATGGTTGGTGCGACAATATATTTAAACCAGCTATAGAAGTGTGCCTCAATGCCATTACTAGCCTCAACACAAATAAAAAAAGTGCTTCATATGTTCCACCAACATGTGGCAAGCTAAAAGCATGACATTGTTGTATAAAATTCCGCTTCATTCGGGGACCCCATTTTTGGTTATGGCTGATTGATATGAAAGTTTGCATGAGCTTTAGTTATAAATCTTTTTGTCTCAAAAATTTTAATGTGTTATTTTCTGAAATAACTGATGCAGGTGGTCTAGTTTCACCCTGTACAGTGGAATTGATAGGAAATAAACAGTTCCAATAAACTGTGTAAAATACAATCATTTGGGAGGGGAGGGAAGTATGGAAAAGAAAGAAAGCTTTTCAGTAGTTAAAGGATTATCAGAATTGGACGTGTAGTTTGCACATGTATAATTCTGTCTAGACATCAGTATAGTGTGTATTGTATCATGTTCCACGATCTGAACCATGCACTAAGATATTGTATGAGCTGCATATTGAAAGGTTTCATTGTTTGATATTAATTATTAATGATATGCCTACTCTACAGGACCCCCCTCACGTGAATCATTTTCTCCCCTCATTCCTGGTTCTATGGACATCTCAAGGCCTCCAAGTGATATGCAAGGTACGTGTTAACAGAATAAAATGTTAGACACGCTGCCTGGAATTTTTCTGGTGATTTCTACCCAAAAAGTGGTTGCAGATCATAAACATTTTATCTTATTGTCTTTGTGATACTTTTAGCAAGATAATTACAATCAAACCTTGATCTATCGTTTTCCAAGGGAGCAGGTAAAAAATGAATACAGGAAAACGGTGGATTGTGAAAGAGTGTAAATCATGTACAAAAATAAAGCCAATATATAAGTAAACTATATTTGGCATCAATTTCACTTTCTTTTTAAAAGTTTTTTAATTAACATTTGCTTCTTTGCTGCTTTTCTTTCCACATGAAACAACAAACTTTCCATGTTCAACACATACTGTTGCTCGCTTACACTGTCATGGGCATAGATAAATGTCCATGCAGTTGTACATAAAAGCTTCTGCCAAAGTGAAGCATAGCTTTAGGTATTGCAACATCTTCCTCCTCTTCCATAATGACTGGTATGGACTATGCCAAAAGTATTAGGAGCTACTTGCCGTTTACGAATCCTGCTACAATTGAACCACTTACTGTGGAAAGCCAACTAGTCCAACATTTACAGTCGATGTCCAATTGATAATGGAGGAAAGTCAGCCTCCGAAATATGTTCCGGGAAATTATAAGTTAGCATTGTGTAGTATTATTAATCAACTCACCTTTTTGGTTTAAATTGATTACAACACTGTTTTCAAACTTCCAAGAAAGAAGATAATTTACACATTTACTTTTTTTAACGATTATGATTTTAAAAGGAATTTTGCAGATAGAAGCGAGTTCGTGATTAATTGGGCTTGTAGTTGTTCATTTAGCACCACCCAAAGGCACGTGTAGATTAAGGGATTCTACAGACGCAAACAGCTTTGCCGTAGTAATGAAGTGATGAGACTTCATAGATGGCATTTCCTCCATTTTGATGGAACAGTTATACCACTGTAACTCGGTCTCCAGGACCTCATCTGTTAAAGCGGGGTGCACCACAGCCAGGAAGAGGTTGGGATTTGGGTAGGAAAGACTATAAGAGGCGCTTCACATCCCTTACACTCCAAAAAGCTAATATTTAATTATCCAAGACATGAGGCTGTTGCAATGTTTAGATTACTGACAGGTCAAGACCTTTTGGCTGCACACTTCATAAAATTGGTATCCTCAACTCGCCAAATTGTGTATTGTGTCGCGCCGAGAACTCTATAATGAACAAGATCATCTACCCCATTGTATGACTCTCAAGATGTTAACCTTTGGATCAATAACGGAACTATACTGGGAAGCAAGAAAGAAAATGGAATATATCCAAGCAACAGGGCTAGCATTAGACTACTACTACTATTACTACTACTGATTTTAAAATGGTCAGTGAATTGTTCCTTAGAAAGGAAACCTTTCTGCACGTTAGTATGGCCCTTTATTCAGTTCTTTATATGTATTGTTAAATTAGGGAATGTGGATCTGTTGCCTTTCTGCAGTAAGTAGCTCAATTCTTCCAGCTTAAAAACAGTAGTTCGAGGTTAAGACTTGTTTGCAAATGTGGGGAATGGTAAATATGGATTTTATTTGAAGAAAAATGTAAACCAGTCAGGACTGCTTAAATTGAACAGTGAACAGTAGTTGTGGAAACAACAGATTGAAGTTCAACTACAATAATTATTTTTCCAGAAATAAAGACAAAACTATTAACTCTCAAGGGTTATAAGCTCTGAAAACAGCCAACAGATTTTTAACCACATACGGGTATGAATACATAGTAGATATATGAAAATTTATTGACTCTGCCATTAAAATCTCTAACCAACTCGCCACTGTGTGGTAACACTATTTCTCCATATGCCTAAAAAAGGACTTTGCTATGAGCACTTTGAATCTTCAGCCAACTTCTCTGTTCCAGTTTTTGAACATGTCAGAAGCAGCACAGATCTGTGTAGATGAGGGTAGTCCAAGAGTACCAATGTTACTTAGCCTGGTTTACTGTGCATATAGTTTTATAACTATTTACTTTTGCAAGGTATCCTGTCGAAGTTGAATGCTGACAGGCTAACCCTTAGTGGATATTATGCAGTTGCATAAAGTGTAGAAACATAGATCATAAGAGCCCATCTCAAAACGCTTATCTGATCCCTCCATATTGCTTAAATTTCTTTTAAATTCTGGCATATGTTGTACATATTTAATTATTCTTGTGTACACGTGTGTGTAAGCTAAAGTGAGAATGGGAGAATCAGACTGGAAAAATTCAATGCTATAGCTGGCCTTTGAACCACAGTTCAACTTGCCATGCCGCTGCTTGGACCGACTGCAGCTACCATGGCAGCATGCTGACATGACACTGGTGGTTTTTATTAATGTATTGGCAATGGGACTCCTATCTCTAGGGCAGTGATGGATTAGCAGATAAGAGATGACAAAGGCTTATATAGACAATTAATATTCAAGTTTCTGCCAAAATTAACTTTATTGCAATGAAGTAATGATATTGCTACAAATTGTTTCACCCTTTACAAATATAACAGTGATAAGTTTCCAAAGCTATTCAGTTTAACATTGTTAAATAGCTTTCTTCATACTTGTGTATGCCAAACTCAGTATAGCATTTCAATTTCTCAGCTTCTCTCATAAAATATTAAACAACTTAGTAAATTCTCTCATGCAATGCTTCTCGGAATATCTCTCGACAATCCAGTCCTCAATTACAGATTGCCGTTCTGCATAACTTTTTCTTATGATCGATGTTGACCAAGTTTCCCATGCTGAATAGCTTCAGATTTGATGCTGACGTTTACAAAATAGCTTCAATATTCATATAGCAAGGAATTTACACATATTCAATGGATATATGAAATATTAGTGTACATTTTCTTATCAGTTCAGACACAGAATTCCTGCTACAACACTAAATTTTCCAACTGACTCACATTTTTCCCCATAGTCCACAAGGCATCCTCAAGGTGCTTCAGAGGCATTTCATTTTTCTGTCGGATTCAACCTCATTTTGTACAGTACTTTGCATAACTGGGATTTCAAATAAAAGTGAAAAGAAACCTTGGAGGAACTACTATTTTATTAGTCTGTGTTTATTATCTCTCCTGAAGTCCTAAATCTTTCAGCTGTGGAGTAACAGTAGGTGTATTAAATTTCTACATTAATTTTATTTCTAGAAGCATTGTTCAACTATTTATACAACTTCTACACATTGTTCACATAACTGCAAGAATATCCATGTAGATTTTGCCTCTCTTAATCAATTGTATATACTCCGGAGAGGCATTTGTGTCCTTAAAAGGACAGAAACCATTTTCACAGTACTATACAGAACCACTCAACATGGTGTTTTTAACATTTTGTGTAAGTGAATGATCAAAGTAATACAGGCATTTCAATTTTGTAGCAAGATTATCAGCTTTCTTTGTGATTAGTCTGCTACTTGTGTATTATAAGTTAATCGTTTAAAAATAATTTTTAAGAATTTTTGGTCAGCCTTCCTGAATCCAAAAATCAAATCTGTTAAATAATACGTAATTCAGGTGTGTAAAAGCTAAAAGTCAATGAAATAAAAACAAACTGGCATAAAAAAAAGCAAACAGTATTTAGAAATGAAATTGAAAGTATAATAAACATTTTCTCTATGTTCACGCCATGTAAGTTGTCCTACATATGTTGCCGGTTCTGAATACAGGGTTTCTACAAAAGAACTTAGGGTTTTGAAGTTCAATATTTGTGGTAAATCACAATCTGAGTTAAATGTGTTACACATGACTACAAAAGTGATATTCTCAAGTGTTTATTACTATTTAGTACTTGAAGACCTGTGAAGCATTAAGATCAGAAGAAACTACAGTTCAAAAGTATTGGAAAGCACGAATGCTAATGGCTTCATTGCCAGATGCAAGGCACTAGAAAACAACAACAACATTACTATTTAGTTCATTTCAATGTTGTTGTTAGCTAATGCTGGATTTCTGACAATGAAGTCATTAATCCTCTTGCTCTCCAATATTTTTCACTGATGGATGGGACACTAGAAGTGGCCGAGCATATTTGAAGGTGGTCTCGATCCATTTCCTCTTGCAGATCACATAGAGGACAGAGTGGTGAAGAATATATCCCAATTCTGTTTAAATGTTTTGCCAGACAATCATGTCCTGTAATCAACCTGAAGGTTGCAACTGCTGTTTTTCGAGGATACTCAGGAATTACTGTTTGAATGTTTGGTAGTTCCCATCTTTTATTCTTTGATTTTTCATAGTAATATTTTGCAATAATTTTTTTGAATTCAGAGCTGACTAATCTTTTAGCTGCATAAAATGGTAGATTAACTATAGATTTTTATACACCGCTGGTACCCTTTTTTGCAAGAAAATCAGCTTTCTCATTACTACTCAGTCCACAGTGAGCTGGTATCCATTGGAAGACTAGGTGTTTTTGAAGTGCTGTTAGATGGGTAAGGATTTTCCAACATTCTATAATTGTTTGATTTTTTGGGTACAACTTGGAAGTAATTGCTATAATTGCTGCCCTGGAATCTGAGAGAATAACTGCTTGCTGAAAATGTGAAATTCTGTACTAAAGATTTTGTAGGGCCATTCGAATTGCTTCAATTTCTCCATCAAAGTTAGTAGTTCCATAACTTAAAGATTTGTAATAGGAAAAGAGGTGACACGTGACTCCAGCCCCTGCTCCATCTTGGTTTGATATCAATGATCCATCAGTATAAATATGGAGCCATTCGTGCTCTGGAAATCTAGTATGGATTGTCTCTAATGCCAATCCACCTATTGCCAAATCGAGTATTAAGTGCTTCTCGCACACACAAACTAAAGTGAGGCAGTGCGCCATCTTACTGAAAGTGAAGAAAACCCTTCTCCACCTCAATCCTACTGAAAAAAAAAAAAACCTCTTCTAACATGTCACAATAGATATCACCAGTTATTGACTTTTCAACAAAAATGAAGAGACCTATAACTCTGTCATGCATAAGTTTGCACCAAACATTCACTTTGTGTGGATCACGCTGATACTCGATCTCACGAGGCAACTGTGAACCCCATATTCTGCGATTGTGTTGACTGACAGTACCCTTCACATGAAAAGTAGCCTCATCAAATCGTTATTGTCGTCAATTTTGGTTTACATGTTAGTAGCAAATTATCTCTTTTCATTATCTACTGGTTTAATTTCATGCAACAGTTATAACTTGTAAGCAGTTAAATGAAGCCTTTTGTGAACTACCTTGTGAACAGTTGATCTCAGTATCCCCAACTCAGGACTGCATCATGTCAAGGAGGCACGACATTCGGATTCTGTCAACATTCCCTTCAGACACACAGCCTTCCAGGCAACTTTTATTTGCATGCATGTAACCATTGTGCTGTAGGTGTAGCACCACCATAAATGCGTTGCAAGTTCCTCTGTACCGTGACAACCAAATGAGTTTCTATGAGCCAAATAACACATTGAGCTTTTTGTGGAGGCACTGCACTAGCTGAGAACGACTGCACTAATGAGAACTAAACGATAATTGTAGCGACAGACATACTGCGTTAATGTCTGCTTCGGTATTGCAAGGTCAATGCTCTGCAGCACTGCCAACTGTTGCGATACTCACTGAGTGTTTTGTATTGTAGCATATTGTTTGGATGTGCCCACATTGAAATACACTAAATGGTAATAAACACTTGAATATTACCTTTAAAGCCATGTATAACACATTAAACTCGGATTGTGATTTAATGCAGATATTGAACCTCAAAACCCCAGAGTTCTTTTGTGGAAACCCTGTATTATGTTGGTTATAATTTTTGTCAGTTGTAAAACCTTTTGGATTGGAATTTTACATGCAGGATTTCTTATGATGGTAAGGTATTAAAATATTTGTTCATTAACTAAAAACAAATATACAGAATTGTGAAGCACGCTTTTGGTTGCTAAGATTGGAACGTGCATGTACAAAGAGAAGCTTTTGTACATGCTTTTCAGTTTTATAAGAATCATCTGCGCTGTAGAATTTGTATTTGAATAATCTTTGTGAGATATACTGTTCATTGTTCCAACAAATCTATTATGATGGAGATGTAACAATTTAGTTATACGTGTATTATGAACTTGATTTTTTTGAAAACTGCATGTTATTATAAACTGTAAACTGTTTATATTTGTACTTGCATACACTCTAAGTGCTTCTTTTGCTCACTGATGAATTATGGTTGAGTTGTTTCAAATGTTGTTTGTTATTTTTCCATAAATACGGTGTACTTTCAGTGTTTAAACTGTCAATTTGTAGCAAGGCTAATTAATTAGTCCTGTATTTTCATCTCGTTCTACTGTATAATCTTTTCTGTAGGGAAATACAATCTGGGATTTAACTAGATAATGGTCGCTGCCACATGTCATACCTCACAATACTCTTAACATTAATTTTGAAGTTTTTTATATTTTGTTTAACAATAATGTAATCAATGATAGACTTAATCTGCAATGTATTTTGATACCATGTATGTTTATGTATTTCTTTATGTGGAAAGTAACCATTTAAAATCTTGTGTATATTGTTCATATAGTTCAATCAAGCGTTCACCATTATCATTTACTTTATTCTCGCCATGTGTGCCAATTACTTTGATTTGTTCTTTTATCTGTGCTGGCATTAAAATCTCCTGCTAAAATAATTTCTCTGGAATTGCCAATTTCATCTATAACTCTATACTTCTCTCAACTTCTATAAAATTCGTCCTTAGAAGCAAAATCCTCATCGCATAATGCATAGACTCCAATGATTGTAATTCTATTTCCAAAAATATTCAAATTTAATTTTATTATATTTTCATCTACAGCTTCCCAATTAGTAACATATCTTTTATATTTCCTTTTTATTATTGATACTCATCTTTTAGCCCTTTCTTTTGAAATCCCACTATAGGAATGTGGATATGAACCTTGATTTTCAACTGAATTTCCTTTCTTCTTTGTTTCTGTTATGACAATGACATCTACGTAATCCTCTAACATTCCATGTTACAATATTCAAAGTCCTTTTCTTCTGCCAGTTTCATTGTTGTTTCAACCTGGCTGTATTTGTATTTGTCTTTTTAACAATTAGATGTCTCCAATATGGATCTCATGGCAGGGGAATTGGCCCTATGCATAACCCCCAACCTGGAGGACCAGGATTTTTCTGTTAGGGTAATCTTTCCTTGGCCTTTCAAGATCCCTCTTCAGCACAAGGCAGTGGTTCTCTCTTGATTAACCTATGAGAGAAGGTTGCCTCTTCTGCCAGATATACTGTACCAGAGTTCTACTACTCCACCATATCAGTTGAGGTCTTTACCATAACCCTGGCAAGGGGCCCTCAGCCAGACCAGCTGAACCCAGGTTTTTTTAACAAGTTTGTTACTCCTCCCTCTCACCCTTTTTCAACTTGGCTGGACAAGCTTAGGCAGGCTAATTAAGGAAATTGAAGCTATTAACAGTGAAGCAACAAGATTCTAATTTGTTCTTACTTTAGAAGCTTAGGCTAGTTTAAATACGTTTAAATAGATAATAAATTTAGTTAGTTGTTAAATTGACTCTGTTTGACTGCCACGTAGGCAGCCCAGATTTGATCCCAGGGACCCGCACGTGTTATTTGTGGTGGACAAAGTGGCATCTGGGCAAGTGTTCTCCAACTTCCCCCACCACTCATTCCTCCAATTGCTCCATCACCTTTCCATTCATCGATTTTGCCTGGATTTCATATCATTTCCTTCACTATTATACCCGGTGCTGGGCTGACCACCCAGGTTCCTGTGCTCCCTGATAGACACTGACTTGTAAGTCCTAGGGGGTGTAAATCCTACATAAGGGGAGGGGAATCAGGTAAAGAAGAAAGAAATTTGAATCTTGAAGCTAATCTATGCTATAACAAGTCTCTCTCTGTAGCAAGCTCAAGTCTCTTTTCAAACAATGCATGGACTGTTCTTTTAAATTTTATGGCAATTTATTATTCAATTTATTGCCTTATATGGCTGCATTTCCATTTTCCATCTTTTGTGACAGGTTTTGTTTGATTTTCATATTCATATTTATTTTTCATTCCATTGATCATATACATGGGCAATGTCGAATACGTATACTGTGTTATGAAGCATAAAATATGGACTAGAAATCTGAGTATGGCCTAGGAAGCTGTATTCTTTATTTTAATATGCATTTGTTGTGTGGTACCAGGAAGAGTTTCAGCTTGTAGAAAAGAGCAGTACTACCAGGTCATAAAGGATTCTTATAAACAGAATTCTTATTTATTGTACATGTAAGTTCTGTGCAGTTACTGCTCTGAACATTTCACTCATCCTAAATGTCATGTCATCACAAAATCATTACACATTTGCTAGTCAAGAAGTTTTACGGGTTTCAACCTTAGAAAGTTGACAAAAAAAATAAGACTAACAATGAAGTAGCACACAAAAGTTGTTTTAAAAGTGATTTAGTTGTGTAAAAGGTTATGCCTACATCCTTGTAGTTTTGTGATAGCTAGAGGTATTGACAACTGTTGTAGTGTTGTTGACAGTACATTGTAACTTAAATCTATGTAACTATTCTTTTTTTTTTTTTTTTTTTTTTTTTTGTGATGTCTTGTCTGGATATATTCTGGTAGTCTCTGATAAGCCGCACGGTAGCCGAGTGGTTAGACCATTTGCTTCCCACCAAAGCAGCCTGGGTTCAATCCCAGGCAACCGCATGTGGGATTTGTGGTGGACGAAGTGGAGCTGGGGTGGGTTTCTTCTGGTTTCTCCAGTTTCTCCTGCCATCTCATTCCACCGGTGCTCCATTTTCATTTTATGCATCATCAGTGTTGCCACCTGCGGTGCCTTATGCAGTAAAAGTGAGTGTTAAACACTACAAAAAAGGTCTGATAAAGACATCATCCCAGAATTTGATATATGAAACAGGTCATATTTTGGTTGTATGTAACTGTATATTGATAACAGTCTGTTACCTTAGTTTTTCAGGTAATTACTTTGATTAATGAAATGGATGTTTTGATTTAGGAGGCAGTAGGAGCTCCACCCCCGATCCTGAAACAGGCAAACTTGGAACCTCACCTCACATTAACAAGTTCCTCGCCAGAGAACCACCTGATGGATGCGAGAAAGTAAACCTTAAATTTGTTGAAGACACAAGGTAAGATTTTGTTTTTTAAATTTAGTTTCTCAGTTGAAAAGAAAAATCTTTGAGATAAGCACATAATTTAAATTACTGAAATTCTGCATTGTGCAAGTCAAAAGATGTTTCTTTGGTTGCAAATGAGCTCAATGTGTGTATTACAAATGTGCCAATAGATATAGACAGGGTACTATTGAGAGGTTACACATGTTTAAAGACGGTGTCCCATGGTCCAACATTTTTTACCAAACTTTTTGTATCCAGTGAAACTGCACACAAAAGCAACACTTTCACACTATGATGATTGGTCCAAAACAAATAAGTTCACGTAGCAAGCGTGAGAAATAAACATTGGGTATGTAAATATTAATTTAGCGATTGCTATATTAAGTATAGGTTTGGGATATATTTCCACGAGTCTCAGTTGGAAGAAAAGATGTATCAGAAGTAAAAGACGTTGGTGGACACGGTCATGGCTAGAAAGAAGAGAACAGGGCACAAGCCCTGTATCGGGTCTACTACAAAACGAATTGTGGTTAGAGGAACCGGAAAATTATCGAAATTTTCTCCGAATTGGTGAAGGTTTAATTCTCAACCTTTTACATCGTGTCGAATGCAAAATTACTCACCAGGACACAAATATGAGAAACTATTATAGTGCGAAAGAGATAGGAACAATTGTAATGGTTTTAAACTTAATATGAATGGACAGGAGATTTGAACTCATTTCATAACATAAAATTTAAACACACTGTTAACTGGATTTCTTATTGTTTATGAAATATAGCTATGTAATGACCACCTCAGTAATATAAGTTATTGGTCACGAAAAATCGTTAATGAATCTTCCAGAAAAAAATGAAACATTTTATTAAAATACTCATCACATTAAAAGTGCCACTAGCCGTACATACACAACAGCTGACTACATGTTGCCTGTGCAGTCTGCCATATTGTTACGTTACAGATGCTGATTGACTATTTTGAAGTTGTTGGATGAAAAAATTAGATGCAACTCAATCACATTGTATACAAGCAGGTTGGATACAAAAAAATAGGATAAAAATTTGTATGCAACAAAACTGTATCCAACTCTCAATGTCCCATGATGCACTTTTGTTGTACACAATGCTTTGGACCAAAAAGTTGAGACTGTGGGACATCGGCATTAGAATATGTGCTGGCTGTGCTGAGTTCTGCAGCTGTCTGTGCAGCTGTGGGGCAACATTTGGGTTTTGGGTGAAAAGTAGAGTAAGTTTTAGATAATGATATTGGTTAGGCTAAGAGGAGTTTAAAGTCAGTGTCCCACAGTCCAACATTTTTTACCAAGATTTTTATATCCAATGGAATTGTACACAAAAGAAACAATATTTGTCATACTATGATGCATTTTGGTCCAAAAACAAATGACAGTTCATGTAATAAGCATGACAAATATGGTGAATGCAAACATTAATATAGGGACTGGTAAATGAAGTAAAGTTTTGGGATATATTTCCATGACTGTGTGAAGGTATTTTATAAGTAGATAGGTGATGGGCTCTTTATCTGTGGGTCATATGATTTAGGTAGTAGATAAAGGTGCTAAGGGCTAATGTTCTTTTAGATTCTGCAAAGTTAACTTTATTTTAACAAAGATAACATGTAATCACAAGGTAATTATTATTTATTTATGCCAACAAACTTACTGCTGGTGTTTTTAAACACACAAGCTGTGTGTGGGCAAAGTTTAAGAGGTAGAACTGGAACTTAAAAATTCAATGCCACAACTGGGATTTGAACCACAGACCTTCCGCTTGCTGGGCGGACGCTCTAACCACTGAGCTATTGTGACAAACTGCCAGAATGGCATTAAATTCTCAAGCCAGTTCGTATTTCTCCTGGTAAACCACAAAGGCAGTCTCACATCAGAGACAATTACCCCAATGGTGACTTACTATTGCAAGTACTTTATATCCCAGGATTAAATAACCTTCACATGGTAATTATTATTTATTTATGCCAACAAACTTACTGTTGGTGTTTTTAAACACACAAGCCGTGTGTGGGCAAAGTTTAAGAGGTAGAACTGGAACTTAAAAATTCAATGCCACAACTGGGATTTGAACCACAGACCTTCCTTTGCTGGGCGGACGCTCTAACCACTGAGCTATTGTGACAAACTGCCAGAATGGCATTAAATTCCCAAGCCAGTTCGTATTTCTCCTGGTAAACCACAAAGGCAGTCTCACATCAGAGACAATTACCCCAATGGTGACTTACTATTGCAAGTACTTTATATCCCAGGATTAAATAACCTTCACATGGTAATTATTATTTATTTATGCCAACAAACTTACTGTTGGTGTTTTTAAACACACAAGCCGTGTGTGGGCAAAGTTTAAGAGGTAGAACTGGAAACAATTTGGTTTATTATCATTATATAATTTTCTTTTATGATTTCTTTATACCCCAAACTCAAAATGCATCACTATACACTTCCATAACTTCCTTTTCTAATCAGTAATTAGTGCTGTGGATGTAATTGCACAATATAATCATCCTATGCAATAGTTATCGGAGTGTTTGGTATCCCAATACTTGATTGTGAATTATTAAAGTGTTGTCCAATACTAGTACATGCGTTCTTACAAATCACCCGGAATGTACACCTTTTTGTAAGACGCTGGGATTGCAAATGTGTTGAAGGTCCAGTATTTATTTGCTTGGTTACCTGGCTAACAACCATTGTCTCTATTTCGTCCTTTTTTTTAAAATTTGCACTAATGGTTGATGTTGGCCATATTCTATTTTTACAGAATAGCTTCAGATTAGATAGTAAAATATTCAAAGAATAGATGCAATGTTAGGACGAGAAATTGACACATTTTTTATGGACATAAATTTGACACAGTAAATATTGGCATGAATTTTCCTGTTAATTTTCTCAGGCGCACAATTTGTCACAACTCTCAGTAGAAAGAAAAGATGTAGTAGGAGTAAAAGACGTTGGACTCGGTCATATTTACAAAGAAGAGAACAGGTATATTGGGTCTACTACAAAATTAATTAAGGTTAAAGACCTCAAAAACTATTGTAATTTTCTATGAATTAATGAAGATTTATTTCTCAAATTCTTAGATCGTGTTGAAGGCAAAATTACATGCAAAAGATTGCAGAACCATAAACAATGAAGTACTGCAGCACAAACTCAAACTCATACATACACAATAGCTGACTACATGTTGCATACACAGTTTGCCATATTGTTACATTATAGACAGTATTGGATGGAAAAAATTAGATGCAACTCATTCGCATCAAATACCAACATGTTTGGATAGAAATTGTATGCAACAAAATTGTATCCAACTCTTAACGTCTCATGATGCACTTTTGCTGTGACCAAAAAGTTGCACTATTGGGACATTGGCATACTTTTCAATTATCATTAAACTTGTCAAGCTTATGCAAGCTTTAAGCTTTCTCCAAAACTTCAATAATTATTATTTACCATGCTATTCTATACATACTTATTAAGAAAATATTATTCCTTCTATTCTGGAATTTCCTTTGGTTTGCAAAGTTAGCTAAGGTGGTATACCTCTTCAGAAATTGAAGTGTCTTTGCCCAAAAGTGATATTAAGTCACTTTCAATTGTAAAAGTTTGAGCAGTCAACCTTTGTTTTATTCATGAAAGGAATATAAAAATGAGAAGAGGTAGTAAGGTCAGGCTGACTGAACGGCTAGTGCTCTCATGAGTAGCTCAACACTTTAAACTTCAAGCATTTGAAAGCAGACCAAGATGTCAGTTTGGACCAAAACCTTTTCACTTCCAGAGAAGCAAATCACTCGAGACAGCTAACATTGCCACCCAGTGCGGTGCAGTGTTCCTTGTTAGTCTTATCTTAAGCAATTGGCACAAACTATAATAACTATTTAATGCTTTCTTCTGTACCATTTTTTTTTATTGGATACTGACTGTTTCAAGCAAAACTAGGAATGACACCTATTAGCGTGCCTGTCCTCTTATTGGAATACCTCTTTCGAAAACACTTTTGTTCATTTTCTCAGAAAGCTTTAGTTTTTCTTTCTTACTTTCATTATTTTAAGTGGAGTAGTTAAATAATAGTTACTCATGATACAAGGGTTAAAAGGAAGATTTTATTTTGTGAGCAGGTGTGATTCCGAAACGAGGCCGCGGGTCGAGGAGTTGAGGAAACCTATGAACAAAATAAAATCCTTTAAACCCATGCATCATATACTATTTTTTAGACAGTCCTGAATATTTATAGATATAGATTATATATAAATATATGGTATTGTTTTACCTTTCTCATGGCCATGATAGTTTTTGGGTTGCGATGTTCATTTGCCTTGTGTAGCATCAGTGTTGGCAACATGATTTTTACAAAAGCATAATATTCTACATAAGGGAGGCAGTGGAAATAATAAAATGATAAAAATAGTGTAACAAAATTTAATTAATTAATATTACAATTTTTTCTAAACTTACTCATATTCAAATTCAAATGGGCCGCCATTTTAAACAAGCATTGTGTAACTCAGATTCACGGTCTACTGGAATGAGGCAATGGTCATATTCCACAAGAAAACAAAGTTGGCATTATCAGAGTGTTAAAAACTTTTGAGCACTGAGTGGTAGAATTTTATACTTTTAACACTGTTGCGAACTGCTAGAAGTCTGACTTTTACTATCAACTGTCTAAAAAAATATTTAACTCTGATACACATACACAAACTAAACAGTGCACACGAAACAAGTAAATTGATTTAACAAGTGTATAATGTAAACAACTCACTGGTTTACAGTGCAACACAAGAGCATAATTTAGCATTAGGTAAAGATTCATGGAAAGGAATTAAGTCGTTGTGCTAAAGGAAAAACACGTGACATTGAAAGTTACGTCTGGCAAACCTGCGAATGTGCCCTTCATTGCTAAGGAAACCACTTGAGACAGCGTGCCTCTAATTGGTGCTTACAGTGGTTGCTATGAGACCAGAGTGATGTATTAATCCCCTCCCTCCTCCCTGCTTTGTTTTCAGAGCACATTAGCACATGGCCAGGAAATGTTAATCACCAACTAAGAGTACAAATCTGGGACTTTCTCACAAAATCGGGAACATCTTTCAGTTCTACACACATGTGTACAAATATTATCTCTGTGTAATATTAGTATTATAACAAATGAGAAAACACCAGTTTGCTAATTACACTTTATTGCCACTACATCAGCATAGTGCTAACGTTACACTTAGATCACTTTTGTACAACCTCAGAGCACAGAACTGTTGAGTCAAATCACAATAAAGAACTGTCAAGTTACTTGCCCTGAACTGCTACACAGGCGCTGTCCACTGAATGCTTTGTAGACGTTTCTTTCTCACTCCAACACTTCACCACAAGCACGACTGGAACAACTTCTACTCCTTCACTTCACTTCTTCCCTTTGGGCACGAGCAGGTCTCTTATATAGTTCTTTAGACAATGGAAATGTTCTGGAAGTAGAATGATAGGTAGAGGCTGTGAGAGAACAGTCCAAACACCGCACTAACAAACAGTAGCTACTGTTTCCAGAGGCTCTATTGTCCCGCTGGCAGCCGGGTATTTTGGGCAACTAAATGCCTCTGACCCGTTCGTGTTGCCGGGCAGAGATCAGGCCCTGACCAGTATTTCTTACCAGCCGTGTCCAGGCTGACGGCTGGTGCGACAGTATAGATGACTGCAAATTTTGAAGAGCTTGTTTCTACTGTGATGTTTGTATTAATTTGATTGCAGAAGACCAATGATAGACCTGAGCAAACTGGATTATTGTCCACTGAAGCCGTGTGTGACATTTGAACTGAAACCCAGCCTTGGATCAGCGTTCCTCCCGCTGCAGCAAAGTGCCAGGGCAGCAACGGCTGTGATGGATGTGAATGGCGAGGTGAGTTCCCTTGCTGCACCAATAGTGCCACAATCTCAGGGCGTTGACACCCCCTGCAGTAACGACCACAATGAACCTGCAGGGGTTTAGTTATATCATTAAAAGTTATTATTCTCTGTTGTTGGAGGTTTGTCTTTGACATCCCACCTTCCTTGATCTTATATCGGTAGATTGGAGAGTTACCAGAATTTTAATGAGGTATGCATATGTATTGGTTAGTTACGTGTCTTTTGGAGGCAAATGTAAACTGGCATGTTGCAATATCTTTTTTAAACAAGTGGATTTTACTCTAAAAGCCATCGGTGTGACAGAAAGCACTGAAATGAAAAGTTTTCATGTCTGCACTTAGGTCTGCAATGTTGAACTTTGTTACCATATTGAATTTTTATTTTTTACATAACATTATTAGCCCTCAATAAAAGTTTGGCGAAGTAAGTGTGAAGTATGAGGGGAATTTGGAAATCCATTGAGAATGCATTTGAAAATATTTATTAGTGTAAGATCAGGAAAGATGGAATATTAAGGAACCTTCTTAAGTTGTGAATGTTCAACTCCTCCTTCTCCCCCCCCCCCCCTTTTTTTTTTTTTCAAAGAAAACAATGTATGAAACCTTCAGTAGTCCAGATGCATTCATCTTGAGTAACCATGCTGTGTGCTGATTTCATGTTAAAACTTATATATTTTTACATTGTTAAAAGGTAAAGCATATGTTTAGGCACACAAGTTCTGTTAACTTCAGATCTTTGGTTATATATCAGTGCATTTTGAGTTTCTGTGCTTGGTAACTGTAATGTGTTAATGATTGTTCACAATTTGAGCAACAGAGTTAATTGTAATTATTCTTTTATTCATTCTGTTTGGTTTGTATTGCATCAGTGATGAAAAAGACTTTCAGGATAATTTGGCATTAAATGTCATACAGTATAAAAAATGGTTATAGAGCCATTGTTAAGCCAAAAAAAAGTAAAATAAATAAATAAAATTTTAAATATATATAAATATATGAACATATATGCATATATTTTATTTAGTATTATTTAACCATTCTTTTCGTTACTAACAATTTTTGATTGTTAGACATTTTTGTTGGTCAGTAGGTATCAAGTGACCTAATTGGTGCAACTAGGTGGGGGTGTTCAGCATGCGATTTCGGGTTTGTGAATAAATGCAGAGCTAGGGGTAGGGAAGCATAAGCAGACCCAAAAACACCAAGCAAGATGGAATTTAGCAGACTGAGACTGAGTTGGTCAATCAAGTAAAGGCTGTTAGGAAAGGATTTTTTGCATCCTTTAGGAAAGTAGTAAATAGATGTGCAATTCAGATAATTCACAGCCCCTTAGTTTAAACAGACCCATATCATAAAAGTGGAGTGAAAATTGGGTTTACTGTCAATTTAAACAAATGATGGTAACTTAATCATTAAGTAATCGTAATTTTCCCAGCCTGTGGTGCAAGATGCACACTTCAACTTTAAGCTTCACAAAGTGCCATTGTGAATGTACCTTTAACCCTTTAGTGCCATGAGCCAATCTACTTGTATTACTGAAGTTGGCTGTAGAGAGCTAAAGACCTGCCACACATTGTTGGTGTAAAATGCCATGGTTTTTATGTTGAAAGTTGTTAAATAAATTGAAAAATATGTTGATATTTAGAAACACATTTTGTTCCAACTTACTTGTAATAATATTAATCACAGGACTAGTTTCGGAGAGGGTCCTCTCCATTCAGCTGTTGGCCATCTGATTCAACATCAGGTAACTGCCCCCCTACTTCTCTTGTTGCCTGGTCTGTTGTTCTTCCTATTGGCTCATTGTAAAACATTGTCCATGATTGGTATGTCAAAATTCATTAGCCAATATGATATAAATATTTTCCCACACTGTTAACTTCTAATAATCTTTTGCTGGTTTTAAAGGTTTGATATTTCGGTTGATATCATGATTGGATGACCAATTTAGGTTAGGTTGACTTATCTGTTTCTTTGTATTTGATATTTCTGACATGTTCCTTCATTCTCTGGTTTCCAAATTTCTTTTTGTTTTGCCAATATATATCTTATGCAGTCTTACTTGGAGTTTATTTTGTAGAGGGTGTAAATTTCTAATACTATACTTGTTTTGCGGGGCCAGTTTTATATTATAATCGTTAAAAATTTGTTTGAATCTATTGAAATATTTTGGGTGATATGTGATTCTTTGGTATCGCTAATTTTGAATTTGCTGACATCCTTGATAGTATTTAATCTTCTATTTTTTTAATAATCTAGTTACGAAATTGCATTTAAATCCATTCAAATTTGCAACAAGTTTATTATGCCACAGTTCTTCATTGTATTGTCTATTTGTAAGTGGGATATTGGTCAGTCTGTGAATTAAGCAATGGAACTATCTTCCTTTCTTAGAAGTTTGAAAACAGTGTTGTTATAATTGATTTAATTTAAAAGGTGAGTCAATAACACTAAACAACACTTACATTTATAATTTTCTGGAACACGTTTCGGGGGTTAACTTTCCTCCATTATCAACCGGACAATAACTGGGTTTCCATGGTGTGAATGGTGATCCTTCTTCTGATGTTTCTTCTGGTAACGGTTAAAGGAAAATTATAAATGTAAGTGTTGTTTAGTGTTATTGACTTACCTTTTAAATTAAATTAAGCTATGGAAGATTGCATGCTGATGTGCTTTTGGGATGAAATTGTTTTTGATGTAGTTGTCTACATGTGTTTGTTTCCTATGTATGCCAAATTCTAGTCTGTCCATGTTTCTTGTAATTTTTAAGTCAAGGAATGGTAGCCATCCATGTTGTTCTATTTCAATTTCAATAGTAAATTTGAAAATCGTTATTATGGAAAACAGCATAAGGGTGGAAGCAAAATAATTCGCCAGACTGAAGGAGGTGAGAGAGTGGATGTAAATATACAAAAAATTCGAATACATTTTTTAAAATAAATGCACCGTTAACTAGATAACTGCATTTAAATTTGAGAGTATGTGGCAACATTGTGCCGCTTGTTGATCGCATAATTTATTCGAGCTCAACATTATTAACGAATCAAACACAACTTATACTTACGAAGTTTATTTATTGAATAGCAGGGACAGAACAAGACATTCATTTTCAAATAAATAGTAAAGCTAGTTTGCTTCCAACACCGGCACTTGGAGTGAACACATGAGGTACAGTTTTAATATCGTCTGCCAGACATATGTGCTGCAACTATTACAGCATTTCAAAGGTTGTGTTACTCATGTGTGAAACACCTCTTACATTATTAATACTGTTATTCTGTGTTGCATTTAACCATGTGGCGCTAATAATTGCTAAATGTTTATTAAAGCATAATTTATAATGTAAATTTACTATCCACTGCAATATGCTTAAACAAAAACAATTGAATGCAGTTAAGTAAGCATTCGCATGATCTACACTGATGTCGGAAGAAAGTAAACACAGTTGATGTGATGTTGCCAGTTCTAACAGAGTTAAAAAAGCAACAAATTGTGGATTCTTAAAACTTAATTTACACAAAAACTGTTGATTCGATTGAAATACCTCAAAGGAAAAGGTTGTCCGTTTATGCAATTTTCTATGAATATAGCCATAAATTAAGAATCTTTAATCAATAATAATTCAGCCAGGTGATGATAAATTTTTTTTCAAAAAGTATTTTTTCCTAGAAAAGTATAAACTTGTCAGCCTTTTGGTATAAGAGTTTTTTGTTATTCACAATACAAGAAACTCGCTGTTAAAGTCTGGCGGATTATTTCACTTCCACCTGTATTACTGTGCTCAGTGAATAAAGTGGCTAAGCTGTTTTTAAACCAAGCCCCATCGAGTAAAATTTCCACCTGTAACATCAGTTTGGATAACCTCTCAATAGCTTCTAAATATAACATTAAAGGTAAAGAATTTTTAAAAGAAAATTTTGTTTTCGCTTTTTCACCTTAAAAATTCTTATTCACACAAAATAGTATGATCTACATAAAAGGAAAGAATGATTTTCTTAAACAAAACAGCATGCATTGTTATCAGGTCCCGGAAGTTCATGCCCTAAAAAGCTAAAAAATATACATGTAAATATGCTCAAAAAAAAACTTGAAATTATGTCAATAAGTATGCACTTAAAATAATTATGCTTTATGTATATAATATTCTTTACTATAAAGAAAGGGAGATAAAATTGAACTTAAAATTTATTGTTGAGAAGTAGAAGCTTCTGATTCAGTGCCCATAATAAGCAATGAATTGCAGTTCACAACAGCCAAGTGGCGGAGGTTTTCAATCTTGAAAGAACGCCTGTTATCTCTGAAAATGAGTTTATCTTGAGAAACTCCTCTAAAGAATGATACTAGTGTGTACTTAAGCAAGCTAACTGGTTCACAGTAAAAGGCAATTCATGTAAGCTAATTGTAATGTTTCCATTTACAATGTCCCCAATTTTACATATCTGTTCATATCCGGGATATTTTGATATTACACCCTTTGCTTTGTTCTTCCACATTGTCCCTACACTACCGGAAACAGAATTTAAGTTGGATAGTGTTTCTTGAAATACTATTGAGTGCTTCATTTAAGGCTAAGGCTAGGATTACTGTGTCTAAGGAGGTAGCTCAGTATTTCCCCAATGTATTTACAAGCGGCTCAGTTCAGAGTTGCAACATTTCTAACCGTGCATGAAAAAAGACGGTTTTATGCTACAAACTAAAATTATAGACATATGATGTCGGAAAATCAGATCAGAAGATCAGAAAATCCAAAATACCATTTATATGCAACATCAAATTGGGTTTAACAAGCTTATAAATTGATGATTCATATACATAATTTATCACAATTGTAAGTATAACAAAGGAAAAGAATATGTAAATGCATGAAGTTCCGGGCTCTAATTATTATTCTTTATTTCTTTAATTCAGAAAATTATATGTTGTAGAAGTATGGTTTATCTAGATTTTTCTAGATACTCGCCAATAAATGGAAGTGAAGATTTATTATTTTAGCGTCTTGACACCCTATAATTATTGCTAAAAATTCTGCTGAAATACAAACGTATTATTCTCACGTAGCTGTTAGGACTGTTATTAATCTTTCTCCAGTATGAAATTACACTATTAAACACTATTAATAATAAACTGAATTGAACTGAAAGAGAAATTTGTAATAATATTTGGCATTGTTTTGTTGTCCCAACGGTTTGGGTAACAGATTTAGTAATTAACATACATAAAAAAGGCATTACCCTACTCTCAACTGTGGCCAATTATATGCCAACATAATTAAAAACAAACTATCAGTAATTAGTGCAGCGTTTTTGGAAGAACAATATGGGTTTAGACAGGGAAGGAGCACCACAGATGCTATATTTATACTACAACAAATTATGGAAAAAAGGAAAGAATTCAACTTTCCATTATACATATTCATAGATTATGAAAAGGCATATGATGATGGAAACTGAGACAAACTTTGAGATATGCAAGAAACATATACATCCACATTTAATAAGAACCATACAAAGCATATATCAAAACTCTAAAATCCAAATTAAACTACCAGATGGACAAAGACAGAGGTGTCTGACAAGGCTGCGGATTGTCTCCATTTTTATTCAATATATATGTTAATAGAATAGCTCAAGAATGGAAATATGCCATATACAATAAATAGCGGAATTCCGTTAACAAGAAATAAAACGGTCATATATGTGGATCAAGTTTTACTCTCAAATTATGAAGACAGCTTAGAAATGGCAAAGTATCAACTATTCAAAATTGCCAGCAAATATGATAGGAAAATTTCTACTTCAAAATCTAAAACAATGGCAATATGTGGAAAAATATATGTGTGAAAATCGAGATTGATGGAAAAATGACAAAATAAGTGTCTAATTTCTCATACCTAGGAAGTATGTATGCAGATCACAAGAGTGATATTGATATAAAATTACAAATATAATTGAACAGGGTAACAAGACATTTTGCAAACAGATAACGACCGATATAAAACTAAGCCTACATTATATCATATCAAAAGTCGCTCTCAGACACGGAAGTGAAATTTGGATTTTAAGTAACATAAATTCACATAAGCTTGAAGTAGTACAAATACGTTTCTTGCAATCACTGTTAGGAGTTACTAGATTGGACCACCAAAGGAATACGGACATCAGAAAATATCTTGGGAGTACCAAGTTTGACTAAGGTGATAGAAAAATATCAACGACAATGGAAAAATCATTTGATGAGAATGGAAAGAAGTAGACTCCCAAAATTGGTATTCCAGTATGCTCCAACTGGTCACAGGGACCAAGGAAGACCAAAATAGCGGTGCAAAGACCAAGACCGTCTTTGCTAGATTTATCGTTTAAGGCCACGTGGCCTAAAACAAGTTGTTCATGATGGTAATAATAATTAACAAAGCTAAACAGGGGCATACCTGGAATGATGTAATAAAAATTGATGTCACTAATTGATAAAAGCTCACCAGCTCATTACCTCAAATCAATTGAAATATTTTAACATCTTTTCCTTATCTACACCTGCTGCAAAAATCTTGCAAGGATCACTTGGCATTTTTACAGGAAATGCACAGCGTACAAACACATTTGGGGATTGTTTAATATTATGAAAGCGAGAAATAGCATTATAAACCTATCTATTGAAGGACAAAGGTTGGATCCTGCCAAGTGTTTGCATTCTGTCAGTACAGGATGTCACAAAAGTATCTTTAGTGTATAGTGTTTTGTAAGCCGATATATTGGTTCGAGCATTGAGGCAGCCGTACTTCCAGGGCTGATCACATTTAAATGCCTGAAAGCTGCTGTTTTTCTTGGCTCCAAGAGCATTAAATCATATTTTGCATTCTTAAAACCAAATATTTCCTTGGTGGAGATTCTCTTCAAAAAAAATGTGATGTGCTACACTCACATGACTTTCTCTACTCTTGTACAAACTATTTCTTATTCCTATATCTTTGTGTTAGTTGAGATAAACATTTTTACAAATTATTTTAATACTTATTTCCTTGTAGGTGCAAGGGGAAAGTTAGAATACAAAAGGCTTTGAGTGATAGTCAAATCTTTTAAAGCTTTGATATTCTGTTCTCTTTGCACACTTACCATATAAAAAAATGAACAACGATGATACATTTCACAAACGTTTTGAGGTTTCCGAAACTCACACACATAACAAGGAATATCTCCGAAATGGTTAACCCTACAAGAAAATTCATTGAGACATAAATTGTGTATTTTAGCAAGATCTACATTTTTTGTATAGTATATTTGGTCTATCTCTAAGGGTTTACCAGTTATGCAAAAGTTGTCCAGAGTAAATAACACTACAGGGGCTATAGCCAGAAAATTCAAGATATACATTTAATTTTTCATAAAAATATCTCAAACATGTGACATTTTAATCAAAATCGTTAGAGCCACTTTCAAGAAAATAAACATTTTTGAAAAATTTTCCATGTAAAGGGTAGTTTAGGGTGGAGCTATTTTCTTCAAGATCTTCGTGTCGCATCCTTGAAAGACATTAAACTTAAATACCAACTTTGGTTTTTAACCGACTTTTCATTTTAGAGTCATACTGTCCACGGACACACACACAGACCTTTTTCTAAAAATGCTTTTTTGGATTCAGGGGGTCTCAAAACATATATTTCCGGTGAAACCTTGACATTGAATTTTTGGGTGGAATACAATACTTCCCCTACTTACCAGTAGAGAAAGTAAAAAAGAACTCATAGCCGGAATTGTTCAGTATTTTGTAGGCCTGGAGGAATTACATTCTCGAGATGGAATAAAGGTATCTCCAGGTATCATGCACCATGGTTTCGTGTAAATGTATGGGCCAATGAGTCTGGTTGAAATCATCCCACACCAGACCTTTGATTTTGATTGCATTTTTTTTTACTAGTATCTTTGGATTCACATCTGATCAATGATGTCATTTATGGCTTCATAGGACCAAAGAATATTGTCATACAAATTGGCATAATCATCGCTCCAACTAAGCATTGTCTGCCAAAATTCCATCCTGCTATCATTGTCCTCTTCAAACAGTTGTTCGATGTAGTGTGGTTTCCAAGGTTGAAAGTGTTAGCTCACTGTTTAAAACAGTCATAATTATGTGACATGGCAGCCTGGCGACTTCTCTTGTTGACTTTGTGGGACTTCGTTGAAACATCTGACGAACAACATTCTTATTAAATTCAAAGGTAAGGCGATTAATAACACTAAGCAACACTTACTTTAGAATTTCCCGGAACATGTTTCAGCAGCACATTTTCCTCCATTATCAACCAAACATTAACTTGTTCTCTGTGGTGTGGCTGGCAATATAGTTTCTGAGTTCTCCTCGGTGGTAGTTCAAGGAACTTGCTGAACATATCTTTCTGGGGATGTCGAAATTGAATGCTGTTTCTATTCTTCAAAATACAATACACACAACGGAAAAACAAGATGTTCACATGGGAACAAATCTTCATTTTGAAATATAGAAACTGTTCAATTTTGACACCCCCAGAAAGATATGTTCAGTAAGTTCCATGAACTACCACCACAGGAGACCATAGAACAAAATTGGCAGCCAGCCACACCACAGAGAACCAGTCGATGTCCAGTTGATAATGGAGGAAAATCAGCCTTCAAAACATGTTCTGAGAAATTCTGAAATAAGTGTGGTTTAGTGTTATTAAGTGACTTACCTTTGAATTTAATGATTGCAACTACACTGTTTTCAACACTCCCAAGAAAGAAGATAACAGTCACATTGTCTGGTGATTTGGATGTCAAGGGTCGTCCAGATCGACGTGCGTCTTTCATGTTACTATTGTCATTTATTTCATATTTTATTGTCTTTGGGTTAAACGATGCATTACTCCTTGCTCTTGCCTCCATCATCTCTGAACTTGCATTACTGACCCCAAACTTCATAACTGGCAGTAACTCTTCTATACTGTTTTGACTCAGTCAGTTTCTGAAATAAGCAATGGTAAACCTCATATTAGTCAAATTTATTCACACTTATTCATTAGCAGAAGCTAACGTAGTTTCTCTGATAATCTAATCTAACAATAGGTATTGAATTTCCAATCATCCTGTAGTTCTGCACATACTTTTCAGTTATGCATCATGATAAAGCTTACAAGTATTTTATTGAGAAGCTATGCATTTTGACGCACATGTTTCTGCAAATGTATTCTGAAGGTTGTATGTAAAAGTAAGCTTACTAAGTATGCAGTTTAATCTTCTGAAGTTACCCTTAAAAGATCCAGTACCAAGAGATAAATAATTGGGCATATACAGAATTAACAGTAAGTAATGCAACAAATTTTATACGGGAAAAACAAAAAGAAATGTGCACACCAGAACTAAGGAGCACTTCTGAAGCAAGTGTAGACAAGAGGATAAATCGCAGTAGCAGCTCATTTTTGCCAAGAGTAGCATGAAATAGATACGCAACAGAACTATCTATGTACATGTCAGACAGTGGAAAACTCATGATTTGGGAAAATCTGCTCATATTAAAACACCAGCACTAAGTTTTCAACTTTGAAATTCCTACCAGAGACAACCTCACAAAATGTTACATTGAACCACCACAACACAAGTGTGCCACCCAGCAAGCAGTCAGAATTTGGTTGATAATAATGGAAGAACATGTTTCCAAAATACGTTCCATTAAAAAAAATGTAAGTGATGCTTTAAGTGTTATTAACTCATTACAAAAAAACATGAAATTTAACATTGCTTATTATTAATTTGTATTTCGGTATGTATGCTGTTTTATTTGCATAGAAAAATTACATTTCAGATGTATTTATGAGGTGGTCTTTTGCCAAACAGTACAGGGTATTTTGAAATCTACCTCCAAAATAAAATGAAACTACACTGTAGAGAGAGAAGTTAGTCTTCTCTTAACGACCGCTCTAAGCTGTTGTTTCATTGTGTTGACAAAGTAGGAAGAGCAATGACTGAAAATTCAAAGTGCCTATGATTGTACAGCACAACGTCACGAAGGTCTACTTGGCATGGAGGGAGATAGCATTAGGTGGGATGGGTTAGAGTGTAGAACGAAGAACGGATGGCTCAGCAGGGTTGTCCAAGTGTTGGTGAAGAGGACATGCAAGCTGTTTCCGCACTGCTAGACACAGATGATAGGTGTCTGCAGACGGAGAACAACCTGATTCCAGCATTGCGAAGGAAGTGTCCACATGTTTTGTAGAACCCTCCCATCACTAATGCTGAGGCTTACACGGCACATCCTTTAGCTGATCCGTACCATTGCTGGGGGTGGGAAGTGTTTCCCCATCCACAACATTCCTGGACTTAAACCCTGTGATTATGATTTGATCCCAAAGATGAAGGAACCACATAGTGACATTCAATTCCAGACAGTTTGGGATTCTGCAGGCATTAGGGCTGTCTATCAGAAAGGTCTACAGAACAGGAGCAGCTACAGATATACTAGAACTTCCACATCACTGCCAACAAGCTGTACATATTGGCTACTACATTGTAGAGCTTTCATTGATGTCACTTGTATATCAGCAATAAATAGTTGCCACTATTAAAGTGACAGCCTAAGTATTATTAACATGAACTGATGATTACTAAAATGCAATAAAAGCCCAAAAAGTATGCAGCTTTAGGAAGGTACTTTGCCCTTGCAACTGTGATATCCTAGGCAAGCTGTAGTGTAACAAATGGCAGAACAGAATAAAGTAGAATCATGTTTATATGTTTTTGCAAGAATTTGGAAGATTTGGAGTCATTAACAGGAAAGCTTAATAAAAATGAAAAACTTGCTGTAAAACGGCTTTATATACACATACTTAACAACTTTACTCATAATGGCAGCTTAGGCCATTTTATGACTGGCAAAGGAGACATTTTTATAGTTTTGTGGGCAGATTCAAAGTTTTAACATTTTTACCTCAGACATGACAAAGCATTAAATCTTATGCGACTTCAGATTGTGCCATTTGGGCTACAATGCTATGATAGGTTATCTGTGTCTCCTTCATTATGAATGTGGTCCCATTTCAATGGGTTGTATTAAAATGCATAGCAGATTTAAAGTAATGAGTAAATGGGCGAAGTAATGGACAACATGAATTATGTCATTTCCCTCATGTAAATATATCTTATTTCCAAGGAAAACAGCTGTTGCAGCCTTCCGACTATTGACAAATCATGACTGCTTAGCAAGTCATCTCTACAGAATTGGTATCTCAGCCTCACCAATATGTGTCCTGTGTAACGATCCAGCAGAAATGAATGAAGAACACTTGAAGACCTGTGAAGCATTAAGATCAGAAGAAACTACAGTTCAAAAGTATTGGAAAGCACGAATGCTAATGGCTTCATTGGCAGATGCAAGGCACTAGAAAACAACAACAACAACAACAACAACAACATATATCTAATTTCATTGTGTGACTGCGAGGTATGTTTCCCATTTTTTATGACAGTTCATGTTATCCAAGTGTAAAATATGGACTAGAAAGTGGTGTTCTTTGCTTTAATGCAGGTGTATCCAACCTTTTTTTGGAAAACGGCTACTGTTGTTACAGTGAATTGGTTTGCGGACCACATGATTCCATTTTTTACCATGTTAAATAGGATCAAAATTCTAAGATAAACCAATTAATTTACAAAATAGCTGACATATTCAGAGTTATTTTTGTTAAAATACTAATCATATATTAGTTATTTTAAGTGATAAGTACCTGGGCAATCGAGCTTCGCTCGGCTTTTCTTTTCCTTTTTTTTTTTTTTTTTTTTCCTTCCAGTTTTTTTTTTTTTTTTTTGGATGGGGGGAGGGGGAGAAGATACTTATTTAGATAAACTTGAAAGGCAAAATGTTAACCAAATATAAATTTTCATCGTAATTGTTGGAGCCGTTTCCGTGACGAGACCTTTAATATCTTTGCTTGTTTGTTAAAATTGGCCCATTAACAGAGAAATTATGGTCAAAATAAGGTTTAGAGTAATTGTGACTGTTACACCTAGACTAAGATAGCTAAGTCAACTTTCTTTAGGTTTTCAAAAAGCTCTTGACAAGACCTTTAATATCCTGGCTTGTTTGTTGAAATTGGCACATTAGCAGAGAAATTATGGCCAAAATAAGGCTTAGAGTAATTGTGACTGTTATGCATAAAATCACGTTTTTTCAGGAATAACACCTATATAGATAAACTTAATAAGCAAAACCCTATGTGAATACAAAATTTGATCGAAATCGTTAGAGCCGCTTCCAATTTGCGCAGAATATATTTATATACAAGAATTGCTCGTTTAAATATGTAAGATTATGGCTTCCAAGTGTAGCGGCAAGAAAATAAAAGTTTCAGACAAGTGAGTATAAGGTTTAAGGGCCCGTCGACAACTAGGTCATTAGGACCAATTTTCAGATGAAGGTAGATCTGAAATAAAGTGTATTTCCATTGGATATCAAATTTTTGGATGGAATACATACTTTTCGATCTACTTATAAAAAATCACAATTTCATATATTCTTCAAACCCAACACTAACTCTTATACTAGAATGTGAGTAGACAACTGCAAACTGGAAACTAACTTGAAATTTCTGCAAAATGTACCATAACCATGAAGCTATTGGCAGGCCAAGGTTCAGCCTGAATGATTTTGCTGCGTAGGGTTTAACCGTAGATAGGAATATTTATGGGAAAGGTTTTTAAGGGTAGCATGTTACTAAGTTTTGGGTGGTTGGGTTATAGAGTGAACCTTATTGCCCCTTGATGATTGTCTTTCAGGATACAGCAAGGTCTGCATTCTGGTGAGAGTAGAAATAAAGGTTTTTGTGAAATTTCTAAATTTTGAATTTTGGTTGGGAAAGTTTTGAGAGCCCAACAGCTATTAAGTGCAACTATATTAGGAGTTCAGCTTTAGCTGTTGGTGGATTTGCTCCTGGGTATGCCTGCAAGCTGATAATCATCTGGCACACACTCACCTTTGAAAGTAGTAAGGTTACTGCACGGTCAACAATGCACGGAGACTTCAAAGCGATGTGCGATAGGTAGGGTCATGAATAAAAACCTGGGCTGGGTATTTTTTAAAATGGGTGTGATTTCTCCTGTTTTGAGTAAGAGGATGACTGATGAACACGTATGTTGCAAACGGAAAAAGTCTTGCACTTTCAAGTTTATCTTGTTCCAAATAGAATGACATATTTCATAATTTATATTAAAACTAACAAATATCAGGACAGCCTGAATGCGATGTGATAGAGCAAATATCAGTGCAGGCTGCATACTATGGGATCGAGGGCTGCGGGTTGGAAACGCCTGCTTTAATGTGTGTTTATTGTGGCATAATGAAGTGTGTCAGCAGGCGTGGCAAAGAACCAGTACTATCAGTCTTTAAGGATTCTTATAAAACAAAATTGGTATTCGTGTTCTTTGGAATTTTTGTAGTATATTTACTGCATTGAATATTTTACACCTAAATTTCATGTCATTACAAAATTATTATGCTTTGCTGGATGGGGTAAACTTTTACGGGTTTCAATTCGAGGGAGTTGGTAAGTATGCATTTATTAACTAAATAGAAATAAAGAGTAAGGAAAATTCTGTGGCATTCACTGTCAATTATTACTCCAGTGTACATGTAAGGCTTATGGCAACAAGAATAATGAAAATATCTATATTTTACTTTCCATAGATCTATCAGTTCCATGAAGATTTTTTAAAAATAAAATTAATTTTTCTTTTAGTTTATATTTAAAAGGTGAGTTAATTAATAACACTGAACAACACTTACAACATTTTTCCGGGACGCGTTTCGAAGGTAACTTTCCTCCATTATCAACCGGACAATAACTCTTGCCTAAAGTTTTTGTGTTTTGAAGAGAAATGACCAGGCACAACATAGCGTAACTAGACAGCTTTATTTTGAGCTTTTACAAGGTTTGACAGGTTGTAGTTCTAATATATCATGTTGGTTTGTCTGGATTCAGAAACCAACCAATCATTTAAAATACTACCACCAAATATGTTGGCTTTGTAACTATCATTTGTAATTATATTGCTGTGGTTTGTCTTGCAATGTCCTTGTACAAAATCATAATTTTAATGAGACCTATATTTCACTCCACTTTTAAACTTTGAACACATTGGAATTCAGAGGTCACAGCTTCCATAAGGTACCTGAGAAACATAATTGTGCATCTATTTTGTTGATCTCTTGAATTCCGTAACTAACAGAAAAGACAGAATAAAGATTGATTACTCAGTTTACAGTCTGTTAGAAATTACGTAGCTCTTGTTAATTTACACTCATCTTGGGATAGCTCAGTTTTCTTTTCCACCTTTAACAGAATCAGGGGGAAAATGGATCAAGTACAAAAGTTCTTATAAGGCTGATTGTTTGCATTTGTAAGTCAGTATGGTGTATATTTAAACAGATTGCTAATGAACTGGATAGCTTGGATTTTTTTAAAACCTGAAGTTTTCAGGGAATACACTAATATTTTATCATCCAAGGACCATGGTGTGTGTTGGTTTTTGTCATGATTTTGTATGTAATAACAACGTAAGGCTGTAAATTTCCCAGTACCTTTTGTGATTTTTTTTATATACATATAAAAAAGAATGGAATTTAAAGTTTGAAAGGTAACTATACTCGAGAATGGGTATGGAACATGAACACCCCTACTGCTTAATCCTGTAACAGATAAGTTAAATCTTGAAGAATTAAAACTAAAGACAATGAAAATAATCCAGTGATTCTACATAGGTTTAAAATGTACGTCAATCAGAATATACCTGAAGTACTCAACAGTATCCTAAAGAAGGTTCAAATTAATTTTAAAGTGTTTCAAATATATTCCGGATTACTGTGATCTTCAGGATGTTAGCTTAGAGCTTATGGGATTAAGGATAAACTGGGGTTATATCCAGGTTGTTCCCTTCATATTGTAGTCACTGTGTTTCATTGGTTCTTTGCGTAATTATATGGTACAGAACAGTACAAATCAGCTCCAACTCAACTGCCCTTGCTTCTTCTGTGGAATATTTGATTTTTAAATTGAAAATGGGGAAATAATTTTAATTGTTCATTGTAAAGACTGAAAAAAAAACTCAACGCCTCAAGTTAATTCTTTTTGGAAACAAAATATTAACGATTGCTGGTAATAGATTTATTGTAAAGTTGCAGCATTGTTAGTTCAAATGCTTAACAAATTGTCAGCGATATAATTATTGCAAAACTCAAAAGTAGCAGGTCCCTCATGAAATACATTTTCCCTTTTCCGTCCCTCATCCAACCAGTTGTGAACTGTAAATTAAAAAGAAAAAAAAGAAAAAAAATTGTACAGAAAAATAAAAAAATACCCTAATGACTTTTAAAACTAAGCGTAAAATGAAATAAGAACCCTCGATTATTACGCTTAATCTGTGCAGGAACTAATATTGTGTTACCAAAACAAATATATGTTTAAAATGTTTTCATTTTTAGAAGGGGTCTGAGAGGCAAACCTAATTGATTCAGTGTAGTACTGTCAATGAACAAATTTAAGAAGAGCAGATATCATTCCAAATGCTGAAAGTCATTGTTGTCATTGAAGAGGAAGAAAAAGGTTGCAATATGACATTTTGCACTTCAGTCTGTATTATTTGTGTATTCTTTATTTGGCAGAGTTATACCACTTCCCCCTCCTCCCCTTGACTCCTCTCAGTTTGTAGCAGGCATGGGAAATATCAAGCAGAGGTGTACAGCTTTTTGATCTACTCCTGCCTCTGCCTGCTTGCCTGCTTGCATAGGTAACATGCACTGCCTAGCGCAGTTGGCCATGCTCTCCGTCCGTACAGGACCTGACATCTTGCTGGATGTGATGCAATAGTAACTGAGATTACTATTACCACACCTATGCCAAGATAACAATGCTTACTTTGAAGATTTGCCAGTGAAGCCAAAACATTCTTATTATGTTTTCATTTTAACTTAATATATGGCATGATATTTTATGAAAAGAAAGATTTTACATCATTTTCCACAATTTTACATTTAACATCTTGTACTTCAAATTTCATCAGTCTGGGTAGCTCAGTTTGTTAGGCACTGGTGTACTGATTCCAAGGTAGTGAGTTCAAACCCTGCCCAAGCCAATGGCTTTAAGTGTGCGTAAACGCAGCAGCTCTGTCATAAATTTACTCTGGTACACTGGGGCACTGATATGATCCTGGTAACTAACAGCATTGTAACAAAGAAAATATTTATTTCACCAAATTTTGTTCTGATTCTCACACTTGTTTATTTTTCATACCATTTTTTTTTTACTTCTTTTCAATAATGTTAGATATTTTATCTTGAATATAAATGTTTTGAACTTTTGCAATTTTAAATTCTTGCACATTTTCAACTCTCTTACTTGTTTTCATTGAGTTTAAAATGATGACTTTATGATAGAGGTCAATTGGTAGATCACTATGTGACGATTAACATTGGGGACACACGAGCATAATCTTGCATCCGCTTTTACACGCCTAATATTTGCATGCATTTGAGATCTAAATACACACAGCTGAGAGGCAAGCATTGTATCGTCCTTTCGGTTCTTGAAGATGGAAGCTGATGACATTATTGCTGTACTAGTCTTGCCTGTCTCACATTAAAAAAAAGGAAATAAGGAAGAAGGTGGTGGGTACATTCAATTAACAGTGAGAGGCATTTGCTCGGCAATTTTTACACACTGTATTCTCCACTCCGTGAAGATAGTGGCAACATTTTTAATTATTTTCCAATGTCAGCCTTATCATTAAATGAACTACTTTCAAATATAAATGGATGCTTGCCCTTCTATACATCACAAGCGGTATCCCGTAACACAGGACGAATTTCGTCCTCACTTATTAATCACTCTGTATCTATATTTGCAATTGCAGGGGCTCTTGGAGAAGCAGAATGCAAATGAAACATGCTGAATGTGTAGTGCTTCATTTGTTCTTGGCAGTGCTAGTGAGTTGAATGCACATGCAGTTTGCAGATAACATGCATTCTAGCATTTCAATTCTGATCCCCGCTAAGATGCAAGTTTACGCATGCTTTGATTTCGTGTCCTTGATTACATACTGAGCATGTGTGCTGTTCCATTAGATGCACACAGTTTAGCTTCACTAAGCATTTTATGTGCCTAAAGTGCACACAAAATAAATGCTCGTGTGTCCGCAGGGTAAAGGTGGGAAAAAACTGCAAATAAATAATTCTGAAATAACAAAAACACTTTAGAAAATTTTTT
This sequence comes from Tenodera sinensis, assembly GCA_030765045.1. Classification (NCBI taxonomy): domain Eukaryota; kingdom Metazoa; phylum Arthropoda; class Insecta; order Mantodea; family Mantidae; genus Tenodera; species Tenodera sinensis. The sequence goes on along the minus strand of CM060965.1, from coordinate 180,440,839 downwards.
CTTCTTTTTAAGAGCATATATTTTGAATCATTTTAAGCAAAAGAAAATTGTTATAATAAACTGCAAATAAATAATTCTGAAATAACAAAAACACTTTCGAAAATTTTTTCTTCTTTTTAAGAGCATATATTTTGAACAATTTTAAGCAAAAGAAAATTATTATAATAATGATGATAATAATAATTAATGATAATGATGCTTAAAAATGTGTATCAATCTGCAGGCTGAAAAAATTTGTAAATATTTCAAGCCACTTTCAAAACTTCAAAAAAGGTTGTTCAATGTAATGGTTGAAATAATTCCAAAGAAAACTTCAAACAGTTCAGTTGATGACATTTCATTATTTCATTAGCAGTTGGGAGCATATAATTGTAGAAAATACCTTTAATCTAACAGTAACAAGCACTAGAATGTCTTGTAAGACCATGCATCGTAAATTGCTTAGCCTGTCGACAGTATGAGAGGCAGGTTTCCCAATCCCACCTTGAAAGCTTCACTCCTGCTGGCACTAAGACAAGTTTTTCTTGACCTGCCCAGCATTGAGGAAAACTGCTGCTTATACATGGGCTGCCATGGCAGGCAGGTACAGGCAGTACAAAACTTAGAAACATACACCTCTAATGTCAACACAATTTTTGTTGTCAGCTACAAGGCTGCATGAAAGATCTAATCTATAGTCAAATGTGGTGGTAGGTATGGCAAGGTCTATATACCCACCTTCTTGTTTAGAATGAGTTACAATGTTTTTCTGGGGTTTTCCCTTGTCTTCGTAAGATGTATGTTAAGTAACACTCAGTTCAGTGGTCTCCACACTTATTTAAGGCAATGCATCAGTAAAAATCTAAAAACCTACACTTTTCTTTGGATTTCTGAAGAATTTTTTATCATATGCACTAAACGTTAAACGTGTGTCCAAAATTTTAACTAGTTATGTCAAACCATTAAGATGTACTTAATCATTTTTTGATCTGGCAATATGAAATGCTTCATGGACCCCATAGTTTGATATCGCTTCCAAAATTTTAATTTGAGCATAGTATACAAGAAATTGTTGTGCAGGCAACTCTTAATTTTAATTAAAGAGAAAAATAATTTTTTGTTTACATGTTACAGTGGAATTACGATAACTCGACCTAATGTGGACTGAGAGGTTGTCAAGTTACCAAAATGTTGAGTTTTACAGAATAATGGATCTGTTATTCATAACCCATAACATAACACTGCAAATTATATAAATATATTTTAGCACAATATAGGAAACAAAAGTATAATATATTCTGAAATATTACTATTAATATGTTGTCCTTTGTCCAGTTTCTTTAATACAATCAATTTAATTTACATTGTCATGCTAACTTGTCTTTTCTTCTTGTTTGACATTTTCACTGGCACAAACATTACTTAACACAACACTAAGAGTAAGCCTGAAATCTTGGAAGCTGCCAGAAATATGTAACTGACAGTCTAGCTTACCACATACATAGGTATTTTGTACACATGGCGATCGATGTTGCTTGAATGTGCACGAGTGACATCATGCAAATTGATGATGTGGGTAATGTCTCTGTTTACTTCCTTGAAATACAGAAGATATTGCTGATAATGTGAGATGGCACTGTACTTAAGCACACATGCCTGTGGAAGTTGGAAACATAACCTGACACCCCTATGGTCTTATAAATACAAAAGTGAACTCGATCATAAACCAATGCATTATTGTCAGTCTAAAAATATGTTTGTATATATTATATGTTTACTGGTTAAAGCAATAAACCTTCAAAATTTCCTAACAAGAGTTTTGTACTATGTATCCACATTATTACTGGCAAGCTTTGGTTTCAGGACAATGGTCTGGCAGTTGGTTACGTTCTGACTAGATGTCGAAGGTCAATACATGGTCAGTCCTTTTGTTACTGTGAGGGAGATTGCAGTAGCTTGTACACATACAGTAATTAAAATTTACCTATAATATTCATATTATATAATGGATAATAAAAATTATTGCAATCAAGTTTAACGATAAAACATTTTTTAAAAAAATAAGAGGTTGTCGAGTTACACGTAATGTCGAGTTATCAGGATTCTACTGTATTGAATTTTTCAACCTTTTGAATGAGAGTTATGGAAAATAATTTTAATTGAACTTGCTTGTAATTGAATAAGCTAGTAACAGTGACGTGAATCTAAAGTATTGTAAAATTGAGCCAGTGTTGAAGCACTTAACATCACTTACTTGTATTTGTCTTGACTGGTTTGAAGAGCTTAACTTGCTTCCATCACTAGAAATGCCCAACTGGCTCTTATGGATGCTGTCTGGTGTGTGGTTGTTTGAGTTGACATCTGGTGGTGGAGTGATGAACTTCCATAGTGGGTTTGGTGGTGGCAATTCAAAATTCATTAAGTGCAGTTTGTTTTTTATGATTAGAATTTTCTCCCAAGTATCCAACTCTATAGCATGCTTTGTAGCTTTTAAGTGTTACATTCGACGTGATGTTGTGATTAAGTGTTCAATGTAAGAGATGTTAAGTGTTTCAACACCAATTCAACAATTTTGCAATAATTTAATTGAACTATTTAATATTTTTCTAGTATTGCACAACAATTTTAAATGCTGACGGCCTCAGCCACTTTATGCCACTCAAATGCTATTACTACTAAACAATTTTTAAATTCATAATTCCTCAAGCTCTCCTGCAAATGTCAAGTTAATGAGTTGTAAACTGTGATATAAGGAGCATCTGGAAAATGCCGAAAAGAAGGAACTGGGGCAATGCTGTTCTTTACCCAAATGATAAAGGCATTAACTGCCATTTGGGCTTTAAAATTGTTGATATTAAAAACCCAAGTGTGTACTACGAAAGTATGAGTTATAAGAGTAATAAAAAGGTAGAAAACAAAAATTTGAACATTTTCATATTTTTTTACCAAAGTTCACTGATGAATTTGCCTTAAGTGTTATTCATTTCACTCGCTTACTGCAAAGCAAGTTGTTAAGACACTTCAATTCCTTAGATTATTTCTGTGTTTTTTTTTTTTCAACTATTACAACTTCATTTATGTGAAATATGATAAACAGTATGCAGCAAAACAAACAACACTGAAATGTTAATGGTGTTGGTACAGGATGTATCAAAATGTGTATTATCATGTGCCACACATTGTTAATAAAGTTTCTAAAGAATAATGAAGACATTGATGCACAAAGGTTGCTTTAAGGCCATGGAAAATGACATATCACATACACTGTGCAGTGGTTTCTGTTTAATGTCATGGAGGTGGATATGGATCCTCGCTTGTCATAACACTGAGGTACAATACTACAATCGAGTTTGCTCATCCATTCCTATTGGATGCTGACCATTTTGTATCTAGCATGCAGTTGTTTAAACATATACTACTTGTTTTGGAGATCCTCTGGATGTGGCTGTTTCTGCAGCAGCTGTTTCTGATGTCTGATGAAAATTACCCTGGCTGTTCATCATAATGATGCTCGGTGGAGAAACAAGTGTTCTACCTGTAACTGTCTGAGGTTGCAGATCTTGGATGTAGGAGTGATGTAAGGATAAACTATGTGATATATGTCGCACATATGAAGTTCATATATCGCCAGTCAATGATAATTGATGTTCTAACAGATGCAAACCACGTGAGATGTCCATTTTGTTTCTTTATGATCTGGCATTCCATTGAAGAATTGCTAAATTCAATTATGATTGCGGGGTTTCTTTCTTTTTCCTTTCTCTTCTGCCTATCTTTGAAAGTACTTCCTAATGAGATATGGAGTTGGTTCAGTTTTGCCTGATATTTCATTTTTTGGTAAATATTTTCTGTTTCCTATTGTGTCCGACACCAGACTTCAATTCTCTTATAAGGATCTTTACCTCTCTAAGCAGTAAGCTTGGTTCTACATGGAGCAGGTTTCTAATCTCTTTGATGATGAGTTTACTCGTCCATATTAGAACCTTTAATCTGTTCTTGGAATCTTCAATGGCCGTCCCTGTCTGGAGATCTGGTTGCAGGACTATTTGAACTATTTTAGCACTGTTCCATAGTGTGTGTATAATCATGCAATGGACTCATCAGTGATATTGGATGCACGTAATGAAGAATGAAGGTAAACTTGAGGTAGAATCAGAAATGAAAAATTAAATGCCATAGCTGGGATTTAACCACTGTGCTACTATGGCAACATGCCAGCCTAGCCTTAAATTTGTCATCTGATTTGCATTTTCCTGGTAGACCACAAGGGAATCTTGTATTGAGACATTTATTGCAAAGACAACTCATAATCATGTGTACTTAATTCCGGGCATTGAGGTTTTTAATTAATAGTTTCCATATATCAGGCTAATTCCTTGATTTGGCCTCATACTCAAACGGAGTTTCAGTGATGTTCATCATTAACTAAGCTTTTGGACAATTGTCATTTGTAGTGACCATTCTTGGATGACCTGTTGTCTCCTTTCATTGGCATAGGACTGGTCCTGTACGTCTGAACTTGCAAATGACAGCTAACATTGTTTTGTTATTTGGTTCCTCCTTATTAAATCTCTCTATATATACTGTTCTTTCACATGAACAAAGTCTGTTGTCTCTGCATGACCGGAAATAAGATTTCACGATAAACATTGCTTTTGTTGTGAGAACCATAGTTTCAGAAATCAACACAAAACTGAATTCATAACGTATTAAACTATGGCATACAGTTGATGCAAGGGTCTACTAGGACTTGAAAGTCCCCTTTTCAACCAGGCAAAGGGGGCAACAGTGTGCCACTCCCTTCTTTGGATCTTCACATTGGAGCAGTACTTGGAAGTTGGAAAATCCCACTCCCCCGCTGCTGTTACACAGGGATGGAAGTGGATATACACCCATAGGACAGACTACCAAAAAAAACTCAGTTGTGCTGCTGGACAGGTAGCATACCAGCTATTAGCTCTCGAGGTAGTACCGGAGACAGAGGCATCTCGTAACCCTGCCAGGCCATCACCGTCCAGATGTATCCAATTTCCCATAGGTATCGGGAACCATTACCCTGCCAAGACCAACCCAATCCAAACAGCTCTCCAGTGGGAGGGGCTCAAATATTTGGCATGATGTACTTCTTGTAGAATCTGTCTAGTCAATACGTATGCACATGTTTGGTTCACAAAGCAAATTTATGCTACCCACAATTAAATTCATCTCCACACTTCAGAAAAGGCAAACCTGTATCCCTGTCCTAGAAGACCAATAGCAACCCTGATTTTCAGGGAGTGACAGTTATATGTTGACTCCATGTAGAGTCTCAGTTGCCAAAATTCTGAATTCCAGTTCTTTTATGTTTGATTAGCTACAAAGGTTCATGTTAAGATGTTGCAACTGTGCTTGAAAGGACTCAAGAGGAAGGGCCCATGTTGTAAAAAGATTGAGAGTTCCTCAAAGGCAATGGCCAAACTGCACATGCATTAGAAGTACAAGTGCTAGGCATCTGCACCACAGCAGCTGAAGGGATCAGAACCACTTTTCCACAGAGCCTATTATATACAATAAATAAACATGTCATTGCTATGGAAATGATCCATAATCTCACTGTTTTGCTGCATACTGTACCTAATTTTACTAAGAAGGCCAATGATCATGGAATGTAGTGCCATACCTACCACTGCTGAAAGAAACACATGTAGTTTTGGCTTAGGTTCCCATGCCTGCCTAATTGCTTGTCTAATGGATTTAAGTGGTAAAACTGTCATGATGCTGCAAGAATAATACACAGCTATAAAAATGACATATAAAAACTGAAGTGATTTTATTTTGGTATAAATGTATTGGATTATCACTATTAAAGGACAGATGTGCTTTCCTGAATGGGAAAGAACTGTAAAATTTTATGCAGCAGGCTTCCATTATCTGTACCCTGGATTTTACATAATTGTCTTCCTTGAATTCTGAAACTTGTGCCCTATAAAACATATGACACTTCAAAGCAACAGCATGGGGCTTACACTCGAAACACTGTTTGCTTAAATTTTAATGAAGGAAAAGAAAATAATCCTGCAAAATGATTTGTGGGTAGGTATATGTATAAAATACTTGAGTATTTTTCTTTTAGAGCCACCTGGTTAAAAATAGTTTAAAGAATTGGATAGATTTAAAATAATTGGAAGTTGCAAGCAGTGAAGCAAGTAATTAAATTATGGAGAATGAATTACATAGATGTTTTTGAATTACAACAAAATTGTTACTAGAAAATTAAGTGCTAGATCATGAATTTCAGGGAGGAAATATTACAAACACTTCAATAATTGTAATACTGCGCTTATTGGCTTTGTAACCTTGGAATCCTGAAATATTGCCCATATGTTTTCAATTTGATAAAGTAAACCCCAGCGCCACAGCTCAAGAAGGACCTTGGCTTGACACCCAGCCACTGTGTCCCCCATCTCTGCCCACTGCAGGCATTATTGGTGGGGTGCAGTACTGAAGGGTGGTACATGGTCAGGTCCTGAGCCCTTCCAACCAGTTATGCAGCCTTCTCAGCCTGGGGCCACTACTTTTCCATCAAGTAGCTTCTCAGTTGCCCCCCCCCCCCCCTCGGGACCTAACGAGGCTGAGTGCACCCTGTGCCAGATCTCACAGTGGGGGAGAAAAATCCCCATGCTGGTACCAGGGATCGAACCCGGGTCCTCTGTGCCAGAGCCTAGCGCACTACCAACTGTGCTATAGAGGTGGTCTTTCAATTTAATATTGACACATATTTCTAACATTAAACGCACAAAACATATTAGAAGCTAAACATTGTTTCCAAAAAGTGAGTTTATCATTCATTAGTACAAATGGAATACACCAAGCTTTCATTTGTTTTTTATCTTGGACAAGCTTCTCTTTGTTTGTCAATGCCAAACTTTTCCTTCTCATTACATCAACTTTGGAGGTCGTGTGACTATTTGAACCAATCGTCGAGTAGTGCCATGCAGGAATAAATGTGCTTCTCTATGTAACTATTTGCATAGAAACTCTTGTTTTCTTCCTAAAATAGGTTATGACCATCTCCATTATACTTTGTTTAAAAATGTTTTTACTTCATATTTTCGTATATTCTTTCCATTTTTGGGAAGCATAACCTCTGATTAGAAAATCAAATATCTGCCATGTCTGCTGAGTAGAAGAATAACCAGTCGGAATCATTCCCTTATGTTAAGTACATCCTAATAGACCCTCCAGTTTCTTACTTCACATTACATCCCGTTACAGTAAGTCATGATAAGTAAATTTCATCATAATCCTGAAATAAAATAGATTCTCCATGCGTTCAACTTCCCTGTTCTACCACTATCATGGCGTCAGGGGTTTACCTCAGTCCAAGGCTTAAATCTTCCTTTTGAATCCGATTTTACTTATGGTGGCAGATTAGCCCAATGCTTTAGGTCCATTTTATCCCCAGGGTACTCGGGTAGATCCTCAGTTGTTGAGGTAGGGATTGGGAATTTCCTCCCAACCCCAAAAGGTTTTGGTTTTCCTGCCAACACTAGGGAGGCTGTTTGCAGTGGTTTCCCACTGGGCAATGGGGTCACCACTTTCTTACGCCACTCCATACTTTATTTGCCATTTAAAAATGTTTCTCTCTCCAAATTTTCGTATTCTTTCTTTTTATAATGGAAAACATAACCTCTTGTTTGAATAAGAGAGCTACTTTAAATATCCACCATGTCTGCTGAGCGAAAGAATAACCAATCAGAATCATTCCCATTACGTTCAGTGCATACTAATAGACCTGTCAGTTTCTTACTTCACGTTACGTCCTGTCGCGTTAAGTCTCGTTAAGTAAAGTTTGTCATCCTGGCATAAGTTGACACCAAATATTTTTAAAGAATACAAGGAGTAATGGAAGCCTGTTGTCATTTTCAGCATATTAAAAATAAAAGCTGCTTTAATGAGGGGTTTATTACAAAGAAAATGTGTTGCATATTACATTTGAAGCATTTTGAGTGATATTTGTTCTTGAAGTGCAAGAGGAAGAGGGCAGCACATGTCTTAACACATCGTGCTCAGCTCAGTTTCGTTCTGTTGAGACACGAAAGATATCAGGTTACTGGAGCATTTAATTGCACCTGCATTCACACATTCTGCTCCTATTGGCTACTTGACAAATCAAACCCAAAACTGAATGGACAGATTGTGTTGTGTATCAAAGAATGCATTGTAAATGAAACAGTCATTCCATATTAAAGAGGCATTTATTAGTGCATAATTATAGTAGCATTGCTTATTTAACCTCTGTGAAAATCACTCTTCAGGTAGCTGAACACCACACCGCTAACACTATTAAGATTATTGTAATACAAACAGAATCAAAATATGTTCAATTATGATAAATACTAAAGACAATTTTGTATTAAATCTAAAAATGTTGCTGTATGTGTTAAAAATAATGCAGCTAATCTTGTACTCCCAAGAGTATGGTGTAATGCTCCCAAAATTTGCCTTTGCAGTTGCTTTTCAGGAGAAAAATGCAGGTGCATGCACATTGAACTTAAAACTCAGTAGAACGTATATGCCTGAAGTGATAGTTCCTTTGTTAAATAAACAATATTTTGATGATTAGTTTTTGTTGCATTGTTGCTGGAATGTGTGAGCACAGGTGGAATGATTATTCTTACACATAATAGAAAGCAAAAAATGAAGTATGATCTCTTGATAATGTATGTATTAACCAGCATGTATGTATGTGTGTGTGAGTATATGCATAGGTGTGAGAGGCATTATTAAAAGAGTATGTTGTATGTAAGCGTGCGAGGTGCGTCGTGGTTTGTCATGGATAAAAACAAAATAACGAATGTTACGGCACTTGAAATTATTCTTGGTATTATATTAATAGACATTAAACAAAAGCACTGACAAAGTTTGATAGAAAATGAATAGGATAATGAATGTACTAAAATTTTCTTTATTTCTCTCTTTTGTGGACAAATAATTATAATGTTAACAAAGAGTGAATGACAATATATCAACCATAGTAATTGATTTGTTTCAGTTCTGAATGACCACATTTCAACACATGGCAAACCTTTTGTTTCCATTTTTTGTTTTCAGCTCCTTAGCAGCTGATTCGAAAATGAAATGGCATTGTATACTAGTTCAACTTTATTTGTATTATTGAATGGGGTTATTTTAAGTCAAATTTTATTCACTACTGTGTGTTATAATTTTTGTATTCCCCATACAAATAAAAAGAAATGAAATTATTGAAGTCATGCTTTTAACTGATTGCATCCTTAAAATCCATATAATTTTCTACCTCATTGCTGTTAGGGATTGGTAAATCTAATGGCATAACAATCAAATAAGTTTTTCTTCCCAGAGAGCTACAAGTACACCTGAAATGCAGCAGAAGTGTATTTTAAATAAAGAACACTGTGTAAGAGTGTTTTAACCCTCTACTGCAGTGATGTGAAATGCTGTGCTTGAGTGCAAGCGCACACTTTGGAGCTTAGCAGGCCCACGCTTCCCGTAACAGCAGCACCTGTGTCATTCTGGGCCATACAACATGCATACCATGGAAAAAGCAAAGCCACTTCCACATTTGCAGTCCCTTAACATAAGCACAGAAATTAATAAGTAGGTATTATGACATATTGAATGCACTCTTAGAACAATTTGATGGAAGATTTTCAGACTTGGAAGCTCTCAAATCTAAACTGGATCCCTCTTCCTTGCCTTATTCTATTGATCCCGAGAAGTTCCAACTGAACATCAAAATTGTCTGATGATAACCTTAAGTTTGCTTTGAAACTTGCTTCTGTAATTGTCTCCCAAAATATGAAGATGGTGGAAAAGCACAGAATGGACGTAATAAATATGAAAGTAAGTTCAAACTGTGACCACAAGTAGCTTTGTGGAGCTACCTTTTATTTTATGTAGCAAGACCAGTTTGTTTCCTTTTGAATTATAAACTTAAAAGTTATATAAGTATGCCTTATCTTTTGTGGTTTTAATGTTTTGTTTTTGGATAATTACATTTTTAATTGTAGTTCATTTTAAAATCTTAAGATCACAAAATTAATGTAAATAAACAGTTTTAAACCAAACAAGAAGAAACAATAATAAAAAGAGTAGGCTTCATTTTTCTTTGAACTTTGTGCACCCATGTTTTGCTATATGCCGCCACTACCTGTGTGTACATCAGTCTGTCTTAGAGCTCTTAATGCTCACGAATACTGTCAAGGTCACGAATTCATGCTTCGGTTGACATAGCTGCTCTAGTGCATGAATTATGCATGAATTATTTTGCTACATATGTCACTCCTCTTCTAATTCCTAAACCAACATAGGTATCCCTATCACAGGAACTTTAATGATGTGATTTGAATAGCCATGTTTGTTAAAGCAGGACGAAATGGGACGTCCATTCATTCAAAGTTCATCATGAGTTTGAATGCCCACGGTTGTAGTTGAATGTGCCTGTGGTAAAGAATGGGAAGGGCCCACATAAAATAACCAGTGTGATGGCATACATGGTTGATGACAGGGTCACAATTGACTGCAGTTGCATAAATTTTGCATTTAAAAAAAGGGGTAATGTTGCCGAATATGGGCTTCTTGATTCACAATGTCACTAAATCTTGCCAACTTGACATGAAGATATACACTACTGGACAAAGAGGTTGGCAACTACAAATCAGAGAGAAACACAGGTAACTGAACAGAAACACAAACTAAATAGTGGAGTAATGTAAATGGAGATGTAACAATAGCAAAAAGTGTTATGAAATGTTCCTCATTCCCCTTTAGCTCTTATTATTGTAACAAAATCGGCAAAATGTGAAGTCCATTTACTTTTTCTAGCACTTTATTTTCCTCTAAATTTGACTACAAATGCACAATTTCCATCTTGTTGCTAACACAGTTTATAGTCTTCTCTACTATTACAATTCACAGTTCTTCCAATAATCGTTCTCAGTCTTTCAATGTCTTTCCCCAGTTTCACTGTCGCATATATCTTTACTATTACGATACTGTCGCTCGACAACACATACTCACTAACAGGCTGGCCAATGCACTTTCGTAATTAAAACTAACTGTACACGATGACTTAAACTACCTAAAACTACTCTTGATACCCAAAACCTGACTAACTCTAAAAACTGACTGACTGCTCAATGTCTGTCCTATTTATACTGGAGCCAGTGTAATGTAACTTCCTTTGAGTGCTTTACTTGTGCATGTGTGCATGACTCAGCAAAGAAGCTTCTAGAGCTTGCTTGGTGTTATTACTCTGTTCAATTGCATACACAGTCACTCATCCTGTAGCCCCAGACCTCTTTGGTCATGCACACACATAGCCACTCGCCATATACAAGGTAACCTGGCCTCCTCCTCCCCTATATTGTTGAACGACCCAATGTCACATTATTAGTGGAAATCCCCATTTCTAATAACGTTGAAATCACTAGTAATTTGCAACAGTTATTTCCAGTAAAATCTGATATTTGAAGCATTCCATTTGTCAATCATCTACCACATTTAACTCTTATAAGACTTTGTATTTGTTTCATAAACATACGCTATGAAATATATTTGTATGGAACAGTCATATACAGTATCTTGTGCACAATTGCAGGAGATATCAGTTATTTCAGGTTATATGGTTTATACCTCCAAAATGCAACTTTGTATTTCTTTCATAAACGTATATTTACAGCTTGTCCGAAGAGTCCTGACATTCCCCCACTCCCAAATCAAAGATGTGTAATAGCACTGAGCAGTCGACTTGCACGAAAGAGAAGTGGGGGTCAGTCTTCAGCTGTGGTGAGAGTGATAAGTTCATGCATTGTTTATGTGACTGCCTCCAAGTTCTGATAATCTTCTAGTTACTTGCTCCCCCACCACTCTTGCCACTTCTCCTTATTTCTCCTCACTAGCGCATATGAAGTGTCAAGACATTTTAGACGAGCTGTACAAAGAGATTCACATTTAAGTTTATCTACCTCTACACTACTGTATAGACTTATGATTTCATAGTTTTTTCGGGTTATGTGATTCATAAATTAATTTGTTTGATCATAATATGAAGGGCTTCTCATTTATTCTGTAATTGTGGTGCTCAGTGTTACATTTGGGAGATTTTTGGGTTGAATTGAGGAATGTATGTGTAAGTAAAATAGTTTGCCGCCTTCAAGTTACTGAAATTTGTCATTGTGAAGGAGAATGCAGTTTTTCGCCTTCTTTGTACCTACGTCATATATTTACATGCACTTGCAAGAAGTTATCTCCATTCTCATCTTTACGTATTGCAATCTACACAATTCCAACGTCATAGAAATTGTTTTTTATTAATGCTTGCTACTTTAATTTCTCATATGTTGGTGTCCTGCATTACATGGTTCCTAAGCCCGTATTTTGGCCACATTACCAAAAACATCTGATGTGATGCACTCACATGACTTTCTCTACTCTTGTACTAACCATTCTTACAAACTCATTCCTATCTCTTCTTCGTGTTAGTTGAGATAAATATTTTCAGAAATTATCTTACTGCTTATTTCCTTGTAGGTGCAAGGGAAATATGAGAATACAGTAGGCTTTGAGCAGTAGTCAAATCTTTTAAAAATTTGAGATTCCATTCTCTTTGCACAGTTAACATATTAAAAAAGTGAACAATGTTCCATTTCACAAAGTAGTTTCCGAAACTGACACAAATAACAAGGAATATCTTCAAAATGGTTCACGCTACAGAAAAATTTATTTGGACATAAATTGTGTGTTTTAGCAAGATCTACATTTTTTGTATATAGCAAGTTTTTGTCTACCTTTTACGGTTTACGAATTATTCAAAGGTCATCCAGAGTGTACAGGACTACATAGGGTATAGCCAGAAAATTCAAAATATACATTTCATTTGCCATAAAATATCTTAAACATATATCATTTTAATCAAAATCGTTAGACATTTTCAAGGAAATAAAAATTTTCCACGTAAAGGGTAGTTCAGGGTGGGGCTATTTTCTTCAAAATCTTCATGTCACATTCTTGAAAGACATTAAACTGAAATACTAACTCTGGTTTTTAACCGACTTTTCGTTTTTGAGTTATGCTGTCCACAGACGCGCGCACACACACACACACACCTTTTTCCAAAAATGCCCTTTTGGATTCAGGGGGTCTCAAAACTTCTTTCCAGTGAAATCTCGACATTAGATTTTTGGGTGGAATACAATACTTCCTCTACTTACCAGTGGAGAAAGTAAAAAGAAAACAAAAAGTACCTCAGTAACACTGAAATAAATTAATATATTTATAAAATATGATTTGAAGCTTTCCTGGCGGTGAACATATTCAAGATATTCTTGGGCTTCGAGCCAGGTGTAGTGATGAAGAGCCATCGACGTTTCGGGAGCACTGCTTTGAGAAAGACCACAGAGCTAACTTCAAAGAAATGACCATTGTGGCAAAATGTAGCGGTTTCTGGGAATGGAGGGATAAGGAAGCTCTGTCCATCTCCTCTGAGAAGAGCACACTGAACCGGGACGCTGGATTGCAGGTTAGTCCCTCCTGGAAACCAGCCTTAAAGTTGGAAATCAACCAGCTCAGAAAACACAGATTCCAACAGAGCCTTGAACCACCTCCACATTAGACTTCATGTTTTCTACTCAGTACGTACTAGCGGACAGTACATATACTGGTCCCTTCACTCTTGCTAGTCATTCATCATCCTGATGATCTGTTATGTTGCCACAGAAGTCCTTGTTTATTAACGTGTTGTAGAGAGGCCAACCGATAGATTTTAAAACAACATTCTGTTTACATGCTGTATTAATTAGTTAATCTGTGGACATACTGCTCTGCTTGCGTGATTTTGTCTTGAATTCTTTTAGAACAGTATATGCAGTTATATTTAGGTATTTTTGTGTTCGCTACACAGTAGTGACAGAACAAGATTTGCCGAAGGTGACTACGTTCTTGTGTTGTGTTGTAACGACGTACAAGCATTATTATCATTTGAAAGCATAGTACTTTAACCGTATGATATTTAAGGTTAGAAATGCCTTTATTATGTACGCTAGCAGGACTGCTTTTTGGGATACTTTTGTCTACTGTTTAGTGTAATGTTGGCCATGTTGAACTCTGGGGAACTGCCGATAAACTGTGTCCACTATATCATGGTATGATCCAAAGTTTAGAATCAAAACCATTAAACATCCAGAAAGCTTGCTGGTATGGGGTGCCTTTAGTGGTAGTTATGGTAGTCTGCAGCATAACAGCCTTTTCCGAGCCAAGACCTACCACCTGGCCACTGCATCCTCTATCAACGCCCATTACAAATCTCATGGAGGGGGTACAGTCAGCAGGAGAAAATCCCCACACTGGCACCAGGAATCAAAGCTGGGTATCTCGCTTTGAAGCAGCAATGCGACCACCGTACTAAGGAGATTACCCATAATTATGGTGGAGGGAGCTAATATTTCCTCCCTGTGAATGTCACAATGAAGGCAAATAACTACATAGAAGTGTTGTAACAGCATTTGCTGACATTTTGGCCAATTCCTCAGAATCAGTACTTCATGCTTGATGGTGCCTCTGTGCATAGAATAAAGACAGTTCAGAAGTTTCCTAAAGTGATACAATCTGTACCTAAATAGCCAGATAACTCTCATTAAATCCAATAGAAAATGCTTGGGATGTCATGAAAGATAAAATTGAACATTTACAACCATTGAATATTAAGGCAAGAGATGTTGAAGTTATAGGTAAAAGGACAAAAGAATATTTTGAAAATCTGGCCTAGAAGACTACTGGAAGTAATTAAAGGTAAGGAAAGTATCACCAACCAAGCATTAATTGTAAAGAATAGTGGAAATAAAAACATGCTGATTAAGTATTTGTTCTTCTTATTCCTTCTTCCTGCAAAATCAACATTTCCTGATAACAACTGTAAGCTATCAAACGAATGGTGAAGTGTATTAGCACATAAAAAGGACAATCAATTATAACCAAAATGATTTGATGACATACAAAAAAAAAAAAAAAAAAGACAGCCGATATAATTTCTTCACAGTATCAAATCAACTTTATTGCCAATAATACTCTTACAGAGTCTCAAATTTGTCGATAGTTACAAAATTAAAACAATGTATCAAACAAATAATTATTTATTATTAATATACACTTGCTATGTCATTAATAGATTATATAATGTCACTAACAGATTTATAATTCCTCTAACCTATAAGGACAGTTTGGCAGCCTGTAACTGTGACAGGAAGATGTTAAAATAAAAAAAGATCCATTTCAGCTCTTAAAGGAGATTTTTCTCATAAGGTTGATCACTGATCAGATAGAAGGAGGTCAATCATTGAACTAAATTGAAGGGTGAATTACTTGGATAAGGTTTGTTTCATTCTATAAAGATGAATGTCTGGGAGTCCTTGAGCTCTAGAGCCCACAGGCTCATCTGAGCATCATTTGCTGTCTAATATCACCTACCTGATTAAAGGACATTTGTGATTTAACATTTCATATGAATAAACTTAAAAGAGAGGACTAATGTTTACTTTCTCTACTGGTAAGTAGGGGAAGTATTGCATTCCACCCAAAAATTGAATATTGAGATTTCATCAGAAATATATGTTTTGAGACCCCTGAATCCAAAAAAAGCATTTTTAGAAAAAGGTCTGTGTGTGTGTGTGTGTGTGTGTGTGTGTGTCAGTCTGTGTGTCTGTCAGTCTGTGGGCAGCATAACTCAAAAACGAAAACTAGATTAAAAACCAAAGTTGGTATTTAAGTTTAATGTCTTTCAAGGATGCGACACGAAGATCTTGAAGAAAATAGCTCCACCCTAAACTACCCTTTACATGGAAAATTTTTCGAAAATGTTTATTTTCTTGAAAGTGGCTCTAATGACTTTGATTAAAATGTCACATGTTTGAGATATTTTTATGACAAATTAAATGTATATCTTGAATTTTCTGCCTATAGCCCCTGTAGTCATATTTACTCTGGACGACTTTTGCATAACTGGTAAACCATTAGAGATAGACCAAATCCTTCTATACAAAAAATGTAGATCTTGCTAAAATACACAAATATGTCTTAATAAATTTTCTTGCAGAGTGAACCATTTCGGAGATATTACTTGTTATGTGTGTGAGTTTCGGAAAACTTAAAACTTTTGTGAAATGGAATATCGTTGTTCATTTTTTATATGTTAAGTGTGCAAAGAGAACGGAATCTCAAAGCTTTAAAAGATTTGACTATCGCACAAAGCCTACTGTATTCTAATATTCCCCTTGCACCTACAAGGAAATAAGCAATAAGATAATTTCTGCAAATGTTTATCTTAACTAACACGAAGATGTAGGAATAAGAGTTTGTAAGAATGGTTAGTACAAGAGTAGAGAAAGTCATGTGAGTGCAACACATCAGATTTTATGTTAAAAATCACTGGCATTTTGCTTTTTTTTTTTTGTGCAAAATAAGGTAATTTTGCTTCAATCTGCACTCATCACTAAAATTTGCTAAAATAATATTAATTTATTGTCAAGATGACATAATTCAGAAAGATAATGGGAAATTGCTTTAATATATCTGTTGCTTTTATTGTTAATGTGAAAAAACCGTGTCCCTATTCATAGGCCATTCACAAAAAAATCAAGATATACTTCTCATTTTTCAGACTAAAGGAACACCAGGGAAGCATAAAAATTAAACAAGCAGAGAAGTTTTCTGTATGACACCATTTTTGAATAGAAAACCACAATGTTGGCCACTCGTCTAAAATTGTTAAAATCACTTACTTCATCAATAAAATTGAACATTTGGGAAAAAATATATATCATCAAAAACAATAATATTGTAATGAATTTTGAAATCCTGGCAGAGGAAGAGAGCTTTAGTTACCCAATGGTTGAAGATCAAATGATCTTGAATGTGTTACAGTATTTTCAGCAAAATAAATGTAAGGTGAGTTAAAAAAGTGGCTCAACAAATCAAACTCAAACATTTCTTTTGTATGAGAGGTAGAGCCAAGACTGAAAAATTCAATCTGGGATTTGAACCATCAAGTTGGACATGGTAGCTCAGTGGTTAGCACAGCTGTGCATGAAGTGGAAGATCCGTGGTTCAAATCCCGGCTATGGCATTGAATTTTTCAGTCCTGATTCTACCTGTCAAACATTGCCCACACACGGCTTGTGTATTTAAAAAGACCAGCAGAAAATAACAATTTCATATGTATGTATGACTAATTCATAGAGATATTGTGAAGGCAGGATAGGTATGTTTAGCTTTCTAAATAAATTTCTGCAAGAAGTTTTGGGACCGACATATGTCATTGTATAATTATCTTTTCTCTGTATCTTAAATATTTTCTCCCAGCCTGTTATTGTTCATCTTAAGTTAATGCCATAATATGCCATGTGAAATTCCTTGAGTAGTTGCTCTCTTAAACTGCCTGATATCTTGTGAGGAAACATATGTAGGGTGGAAGATTGTGTGGTAAGCCACAAGTTTAGTGCACACAGGTTTTACTGTTCCAACTCGTGCATGAACAGCTGCAGGCATCTACTGATGCACGTGCATATGTGACGGGTGCATAGTACCATTCATTCTCCATGTCCAACTAATCTGTATCGCATGTGAGCACATGCAACTCTGCTCTCGGTAATGTATGCCAGATAGCCAAATGAGTTCAACAATGGGTTGTGGTCTACGTGCCTTGGTTCTAGTAATTACTATTTTATAAGGAAATAATGAAGCTATTAACAGTGAAGCAACAAGAATCTAAAGTAAAAACAAATTAGAAACTAAAAGCTTCACTTATCTTAGTAATATTCCAAGTTAAGATTTAAAGCTTTCACGCCGCGCGTTATTTATTACAGCTTCATGGGTGATCAACCGTGTGAGGTTTAAAAACATTGAGCTTTCGGCCATAGAGTCTACAATGGCCGAAAGCTCAATGTTTTTAAACCTCACACGGCTGATCACCCGCGAAGCTGTAATAAATATTCCAAGTTGTTTGGTGCTAACAAGTTTTGAGTTGACTCCAACTCATTCTCAAAGCTATACAAACAAATTAGTTACCATAGATACTGATGATAGATACTTGAATTCCTTTTGTGATTCCATGTTGAAACTTCTATGGATTATAGAATATATTTATCTCTCTTTAATTTTAAAATTTCATCCAAATTGAATTGAATTAATTTTGATTCTAATCTTATACATTTTGGACTAACCCAGTCCTTTCGTTTTGCGCAGCCCTCTGCAATACATTGTACTTAATACATTTACATTTTGTCATTTGATGTATTTGTATCCTGCCCATCTTTGCTATTCTTTATCTTTTAATTTCACTTGCTCAACATTCCATTATTCTTTGCCTGCTCTTCATTATTTCCCTTCCTCTTTATATCCTTTTCCTTGTTTCCCCTAAAATGTGAGTTAAAACGGCTGAAAGTTAACTTTTTATGGGTGAGATTTTACTAATTTGCTTGTTTTTATTTTCGGACTTCGGGCCCTAATGACCTAGTTGTCGACGGGCCCTTAAACCCAACTCACTCACTTGTTTCCCACCATTTGTTATTTTCACTCCCCAATTATTTTGCACCTTTCTTTTTTCCTTCTCCAGTTTCCCTTTTTCATGAACACTTTCTTACTTGCTTTTCACTGTTAAAAAACCCTGTACTTAATTTAACTTTCAATTTTACCTATCTTTTCCCTCTACTCCTTTTACAGGGGAAGCAATTGGGGTGATATATTTTCTTGAAGACAAGGAATTGATTTTCTACTTGGATGTTTTAAATGGAGTAATACCTTTCATTTAAATTTTATGCAAGAAAATTACAATAGTATATGTGAAAGAGCATCTTTATAAATTTATAGCTGCCATCAATGACATTAGGAATGAACTAGCAAACACACCAGATGATGGTTATGACGGTAACACGCCCAGAAGGGAACAAGAAGTGTTAATCAGTGTGTGCTGTTGAATACTCTGATATAATTATTCAGCGAGCTGAAGAAAGACTTGGTGCAACTGAATGCGTAAAGTGTTTCAATTAAGTTAATCCCACTAAATTTAATGACAAAGTCCAAGTTTCTTGATGACTGTCTCAATTACTTCCCTTTCATAGTAGAGAATGTACCTTGTTTCAGTGAAGAAAAGAATAACAAATGTTGTCAGTGCACTGTGTTCTATCTTCATTAAAAACAATTTAGAGAACATGTTTTCAGAAACAGTAAAATTATTGGATTTAGTTCTAACAAGCCTAGTGGCGACAGCTGAATCTCAGAGGTATTTCAGCACCCTAAAATGTGTTAAAGCTGTTTAAGAAATACAAAGAGACAAAAAAGACTCAGTGCCTTAGCAATAAGGAAACAGTGGGCCTTAGTGGCTCATTTGGTTAGGTGCTGGTTTACCGATCCCAAGATCGTGGGATCAAACACGGCCCAGACTGATGGTTCTGCTTAAAAATGACAGCCCCATGACAGTAGATCTAGAAGCCCTATTAGTATGCACTTAACATATGGAAATGGTTCTGATTTTTGTTATTCCATTCGGCAGACATGGCGGATATTGGAAGCATCTCTGTTTTTCTAATCAGAGGTTGTTTTCCAAAAATGAAAACAAAGATAATAGGAAAGTGTGAAGTAAAACATTTTTAAGCGGCGAATAAAGTACAATTAGGAGCAAAATAAAAGAAACCGAGAGTCTTATCATTGTGTAGCTCCCGTAATTACCAAGCTGTCGATGGGCCCGTGAACACGACACACTTGTTTTCTCAAATGGTTACCCTCACGGCATTGAAGGGTGCAATAAGATTGCAGGTATTCAGTGTCGCAGAAAGCAACGTTGTCACGTTTTCTCCAAGTAAACATATGCCTTACAAGCATGGGCAATAAATGAGTAGGGTGAGAGAGAAAACAGCGAAGTAGTTTACTCCACGTGGATCTATAATGCCTGTTATTTGTGATTTCTATGCATTCATGGCTGAAGTGACACACTCATTGGTGCAATGTGAAACGTTGGCGACTTCTGAAAATAAGCAGTGCGTTAACTTTTTGGACAGCACGATTATAGAAGCACAACTTATTTCTGCATAGCACTTACTCGCCGATTGGTTCAAATTAGTCACGTGACCTCCAAACTTGACGTAACGTGAAGGAAAGTGTGGCATTCTCTTACGTTACCTGTGTACGTTACGTTACTTCACGTCAAGTTAAGTCACTATATATTTTGTTGTTTAACGGCGTCGCCGGTGTGCCAGAATTTCGTCCACTGACATGGAACTGTCGTTTTTAAGCACACTTAACCATCGGTCTGGGCCGGATCAGTAGGCCAGCGCGGGCCAGCGTCTAACCAACTGAGCCACCCAGATCGACAAGTTAAGTTACGTTAAGTCAGGGGAAGACAGGTATCGCTGCTGTGACGTCAGTTCACTCAGCTCATATGCCCCCGTCCAAGGTCAGTTGAACGTGTGACGTCACAGCGGGAAAGAGGAACTCGGTGCCGGACATCGCAATTTTTATGCTGACGGTTTCAATTACGGAATAGTCACAGATTATAAATAATTACATATATAGTGTAAATTCTAGTTTATGTGAACAGTCATGTTATAACGCAAATAGAACAGGAATTATAACTAGTTTGCCTGAGCTAGACGAGAGGTATACAGAACAATTAGGTGGACATTTTCCGACATTTGCCGTTTCGCTTTTCTTTAACTAGTTTGTCAATGTTAGGGCGTAATGTACGGCACATTTGTAACCGAAGACTGCATGTTAGATTGTGATCTGAGAATATGCTTCGGGATTTAGACTTAGAAGGGTTCATAACAGAAAAGAATTGTTCGCACACATACGTGGAACCAAACATACATAATACCCGTGCAACAAGGGCATACAACCTCAGAAATCTGTTTTGAGGAACATTCTTATAAAAATCAGCCAAGTCTTCCTTGTGTTTATATTTGTCCTTTAGCAAATTGTCGCACTGTAAATTTATCAATTCAATTTGCTACCTGCTAGAAACATTGTTAATATCCAGTGAATACGGGGTCGCAAAGATCTGAAACGTAGTTGACAATGTTTCTACATCTTGAAGCCTGGTCTCAAACTGGTGTGAAACACGGGGAACTGAACACATGCGCCGCTGATCTAGGCAGCCTAGCAATACTCTGCTCTCGCCTGACGTCACACGAACGTACAAGCTGGCTCTTCTTTTAAATACGTCACACGGCCCGAAGTTGTCTTCCCCTGCGTTAAGTCGACCCTAACTAGCTATCACAGAACACTCTCTAGCTATTTAATGTAATGTGTTAGACTTTCTCGTGACGTCAAGTCGCGTTAAGTCACTTTACGTTAAGTTCATGGTAATCCCGGCATATTAATCCTACCAAATTGGATTAAGTTTCCTAATGACTATGATGTGATATGTTACAATGGATGAATAGTATATTTTGACAAATCTTGTACAATTTTTTTTACAGTGGTGAATGAATATCAAGCAAGACATACATATGAACACCATGAAAGACTGAATGCCTCAGCAATACTTTTAATAGAGAATACACAGCCAACAGAGAGCTTTAGCGAAAAGCTGATAGCGTTTGGTGAGCAGAAGCATAGTAGAGTTCCTGTTTAAATAAGCATTAAATAGCTTTTGTAAAGTGCAACTTCAGTAATGATAGTTTGTATAATGACTTTATAATGCGAAAATGTAATGGTTCTACTCTTATATGTGGCTTATATTATAAATAACATTACTTTTATTATAAAAAATTAGCCCCGGTCAAATTTAGCTCACGAGTAGCCACCGGTTATTGTGTAGAATGCACGTAGAATGCAAGGCAAGGTAACTAGAGAAAGAATGTATACAATTGGTATATAGGTTAGAGGGATAGGTACATACTGATCACAATACAAACCAGAAACGCCAGAAACCAATACAAATCTTAATTGGTAAATTTTGTTTTTCATAGATGGCTACTCTGCCACAGAGCGGCAGAAAGAATTATTGTGAAAGTGAGTGATGTGAAACATGCTAGAATATGTGCTATTTTGAGGTTAGAAGTCGGAACAGGTAGGGTTTGACTTACATCTTACCAATATAAAATGAGCGGTAAAATGTCATAAAAATAATTTGGCCAAATTCCTTGGCGAATTTGACGTTAGACCACAAGTAAATTGTAGGTTGACAGCGTAAGCATTGGTTTGGGATGAAGGTGTTAAGTGCTGCACTCATATAATGTAATATACACCATAAGTACTTATATACTTCGGGGACATGAAGTGCGATTAGACAGTATGCTAAGCCTGTGAAGTTGTTTAACTGATACGAGCATTTAGCAACGTTATACATGAACTGTAAAGAATTGTATTTGTAGGTAGTGTTAAAATTATGCCCTGAATAATTAAAGAATGTGCACCATAGTGGAAAATATTGTTTACGTTCATTCGAATGTCGAGTATTTTTAATACACACAGTAAGGGCCAATATTTTGGATACCAGAAACTGCTTTTAAATCTGTTGCAGCTTGATGTCGAATTAGTTTAGATTCGCTTTGGGGTTAAATACCACTAATTAAAGAGTAAAAGTAAATTGCAAGGACATGAAAAGCAAGAAAATAATATTGAATTTGGGGTCAACACAGAATTGCAGGTAGCTATTGTAGGCTGAGATGATATTTGTTAATCGTTCATATATACTCACTCCTCATACTGCTTGAAGGAATATTTGAATGTCACAATGAGAGATACAAAGTCATACACTGCAAATGATATGTGACTTATAACTTGCATTTCATTATGCATGATAAGATGATATTGCTCGTCTTGAAGATCTGCAGAACAAATAAATTCATTTAAAAAACTGAGATATTACACTCACATTACTTTTTCTACAAATTGTTTATCAAAGCTGATTCTTCTATCTAGTTATTAATCCAAATAAACTTTCATTACATACTTTGTTTTAGGCATAAGAAGACACTAGTCAAATTTTAAAAAATGTATAATTATTCAAAAATACAAATCAATAACTAAGAATGTCTCGAAAAGTGTTAGTGCCAAAAAAGATTTATTGGATATGAACTGTGTGCTTTAACAAGAAATACATCTTTTGTTTTGCATAGTCAGATCTTTTCTTTTGCTTTAATGTAACAAACATACAAAAGGTCATTTGAAATAAAGAGCACTTCACAGGCTCTTCCCAGAAAATCCAAGATATAATTTTTATTTGTCATGAAAATATCTTATAATGGTATGTTAATTAAGATCTTAAAAGCTATTTTTAGGAAAATTAAAAATAATGAAACATTTTCCATATAAAGGGTAGTTTTGAGTGGGAGGCTCTTTGAAAATCTCTGTTGGATGCTGAATTTAAAGTTTTGTTTTCAGCTGACTTTCATTCTTGAGTTTGTTTGTAGTGTTTAACGCCCGCTTTTACTACTACGGCACCGCAGGCGGTGACACTGATGATACATGGAATTAAGATGGAGCACCGGTGGAATGAGATGGCGGGGGAAACCGGAGTACCCGGAGAAAACCCGCCCTGATGCCGCTTCGTCCACCACTAATACCACATGCGGGTCCCTGGGATTGAACCCGGGCCACCTAGGTGGTAGGCGAGCGCGCTAACCGCTCGGCCACAGCGCCGCCATTCTTGAGTTAACACATACACACATGCATACAGCCCTTTTCCTAGAATTGCTCCTTTTATTCATAGCATCTCAAAATGCGTATTGCCAGTGAAACCTCAGTATTAATACCATACTTCAGTTACACATTAACTGAAGTATTGATACTGAGGTTCCACTGGCAATATGCATTTTGAGATGCCATGAATCCAAAAAACCGCTTGCCTACCACCTAGGTGGACCTGCATGTGGTATTCGTGGTGGACAAAACAGCGTCAGGGTGGGGTTTCTCCGGTTTCCCCCACCACTCACTCTAGCAATTGCTCCATTATCACCCTTCCAATCCATTTTGCCTGCATTTCATATCATCCTCTTCCTCACTATCATACGTGGTGCTTGACTGATCACCTGCTTCCAGGTGTTCACTCTGTCTGGTCCAGAGGTCCCTCTGCTCCCCGACAGGCGTCTGACTCTAGGCTGGCTTGTAAGTCCTACATAAGGGAAGGATAATCAGGGAAAGAAGAATAAAAAAAAAAGGAAAAATTTTAGAAAAAACATTACTATAGCTACTAAGAGTTGACTTGCACTTGTGGTCCTGACAAGACTTGTCTCTAATTAAACACCAACAGTAGTCGGCCATCATGTAGATGTCCCATTGACCATGGTACCTGGTTTCCATCTCCTTTATGTCTTGGTGGAATTTGTCTCCCTGTTCATCACTTAGTGCATCCAAGTTTTCAGGAAAAAATTCAAGATGCGAATGCAGAAAATGCAATTTTAAGCTCATATTGCATCCATTTGCCTTTAACTTTTTGAGCATCATTTTAATGTGTTCATATTGGTCATCTTTAACATTACCCAAAAACTTGTTTATAACTTCACTGAATGAGTCCCAAGCTTGAAGCTCTATGTCTGCTGTGATATTTCTAAAATGAATGCCCTTCACAAGTTTGCAAATCTTTAATTTGTTAAAAATGCCTTCTTTCGCTTTTGATTCAGACAACATTGGAAATTTCTGAATAACATATTGGAAACAACCACCACCTTTGTCCAAAGCTTTGACAAATTTCTTCGTTAGGTTGTTGTCGATCTAATGTGCAGGATTTTGATCCATCAATTTTTCCCTAGCCAGTCAATATAAATTATGTATCTTCCCATTTGGTACAGCTTTCCTCAATTCTGGACATTCCAGTAGGTGTTCTCCATTTAAAATCTTGTCAGAATTGCAGATCTTACATGCACTGTCACTCATGCAGATGTTCCGCCAAACAGTCATGTCCAGTGGCTAATCTGAGGTGAGCAACCGTTTCTTTCCTTGGGAAATTTTTTGTACTGTTTCTTTTATGCTAGAATAATTTTTATTGGAAATTTCCTTTTGAACGTTATGTTGGTATTTTTGTTCTATACTAATGTTGCCATTTTTACTTTCTTTACTGGTAAATAGGGGAAGTATTGTATTCCACCCAAAAATTCGATGTCGAGATTTCACCGGAAATATATGTTTTGAGATCCCCTGAATCCAAAAAAAGCATTTTTAGAAAAAGGTCCGTGTGTGTGTCTGTCAGTCTGTGGACAGCATAACTCAAAAACAAAAAGTCGGTTAAAAACCAAAGTCGGTATTTAAGTTTAATGTCTTTCAAGGATGTGCCACAAAGATTTTGAAGAAAATTGCTCTACCCTAAACTACCCTTTACATGGAAAATTTTTCGAAAATGTTGATTTTCTTGAAAATGGCTCGTAATGATTTTGATTAAAATGCCATATGTTTGAGATATTTTAATGACAAATGAAATGTTTATCTTGAATTTTCTGGCTATAGCCCATGAAGTCCTATTTACTCTAGATGACTTTTGCATACCTAGTAAACCATAAGAGATAGACAAAATCGTACTATACAAAAAAAAAAATGTGGATCTTGGTAAAACACACAGTTTATGTCTGAATACTTTTTTTTGTAGAGTAAATCATTTCAGAGATATTCCTTGTTATTTGTGTAAGTTTTGAAGAACTTAATACTTCTGTCAAATAGAACATCACTATTTATTTTTGTATGTGTTAACCGTGCAAAAAGAACAGAGTTTGAAAGCTTTAAAAGATTTGACTATTGCTCAAAGCCTACTGTATTCCCATATTCCCGTTGCACATGCAAGAAAATGAGCAATAAGATAATATCTGCAAATGTTTAACTCAACAAACAAGAAGAAGATATAGGAATAAGAGTTTGTAAGAATGGTTAGTACAAGAGTAGAGAAAGCCATGTGAGTGTAACACATTAGATTTTTTACACAACTTTTGCACACAATATTTCTTTCTTCTTCTTTACCTGATTACTCTCCCCTTAAGTAGGACTTACAAGTCAGTACCTAGGGTCAGGCACCTGTTGGGGAGCACAGGAACCTATGGACTGGACAGAGTGAAGACCTGGAAGTGGGTGGTCAGCCAAGCAGCAGGTATGAGAGTGAGGAAGAGGATGATGTGAAATGCAGGCAAAATCCATGATTGGAAAGGTGATAATGGAGCAATTGGTGGAATAAGTGGCAGGTGAAACCAGAGAACCTGGAGAAAACTTGCCCTGATGCTGCTTTGTCCACCACAAATACCACATGCGGGTTCCTGGGATCGAACCTGGGCTCTCTAAGTGGTAGGTGATTGGTCTAACTGCTCTGTCACAGCGCCGCCTTACATACAATATGAGGATCAAAGTTCTTGTCTTGATTCCAAGATAGGTTCCCATTTATGCGTTACGCAATATGAGACAGCTTCAGCATTACTTGTAAATAGAAATAGGCATTACAATATGACATCATATGATTTAGCATGTTTGTATCAACCTTGCTGTAAGTAGCATTTGCAGTGATGTGAATGCTGACGTACTGAACTTTCAGTTTTGTGTTGAATCAGAACTGTTCAATATCTGTGTGTGATATGCAAAAACTATTATTATTTTCAAAATCAGAGCATCCAAATTGACCATTATGATGTAAAATGCTCTGTGCTGCGAAATCTTTGCAGGCTGGTGTTATGTATAATTTAAGTTCTTCCATTGCCCCTACCCAAAAAAAAAAAAAAAATATATTTCTACTGGTTTAGCTAACATTATGTGAATGAAAGAAGAAGAATGGGAAGGGAAAGGAGAGGCTTATCATCTCTATGCAAAGTAGAGCTACTACTTGATAGTAATACTGTGCCAATTTATGAAAGTACGTTTATTATATAACTTATATATAAATATTTACAAAAAAGAACAAGCAACTTTGGCTATAGTAAAGAATACTGATTGATACTTCATCCATAAAGAGAGCACTTATCTTATTTTACTCACATATACACAATAATAAATTAACTGTAATAATTTTCATCTACAAGAACACATTTACAATAAAATTAACACCAATAAATACTGCGGGGTAGTATTGATGTCAAATTAGTCTTATTTTTATCAGATCAACTGGCATAATTCATACATCCCTTTTCCTTTACTTCTGTTTCACAAAGAAAATATTTACATATATCACAAAACTTACGGCGAAAAGAACAAAAAAGCTTATCTTGATCTACAGTTGGAATCCTTAGAAGCAAACCTGATGAGATCTCATTGTGAATATCTATTACTGACTGATTCAGTACACAAACGTACTTTATTTGCTGAGACTTCTCTCATAAAAATAAAGTTTGCCGTAGTGCAAATATCAGTCAGGTCTGCGTAGATAACTATCTCTTAAATTTCTCTTGTGCTGTACTTTTTCAAAAGTGCAATACATATTATGTGACACACATAATTATGTATATTTAAGTTGACAATGACTAGATTCTAAGGTGTTTAGATATTTTCAATGCAGTATTCTGTTCAAAGTTAACCTTTCAATTGTTGACAATGCCAGTAATGTAAATTCACTGTAAATGCTTACAGCTCATAGGAATAAATAAACCTTTAAATGCTGTCTGTTTAGGAGGATTTTTATGCACTAGCTTCTTTTTCTTCCTGAATTGTCAGAGAGTTGAAAACTTCATCTAAATTATCTTGTGGCTCAATGTTGTCTTCGTCTTCAGGAACAATAATAGGTGTGGCACCATCGTGCAGACTGGATCTTGACATGGAGCGTTTAAACACCTCTCGTGAAACACTTCTTGTAAAGCTCATCCTCCTTGAAAGCATGCGGAGCATAGGTTTTGGTGTTGTGGGTGTTGGTGGTTTGATAGGAAGAGCGGCCACACGTTCAATCTCGTACAGTTCAAGGAGATCATTAGCATGTTCCTGTATTACTTCCCATGCATGATCTGAAAAAATGAAACATTTATTATAGTAATATGAATTCACATTACATTCAAATATATAGTTTTTGTTTTAACATGAGGCCGTATTACAGGGAATGGCTTTCACCCTACTACCCTTTTTTACAAAAAAACGATTTTAAATGTAATAGATTCAGCAGTCAAATTATAGATCTGCCACAAACCCCATACGTATATTGAAATTAGTTCAAAGTGGCAATTTCCAATTTTGATTTTTTTGATTTTCAACTATTCCTTTTGCTTTTTCCTAATGTTATTTTTTTCTAAACTATCCCAGTATTGAGGCGAGCAAAACAAAGAAGAAATTATTCAAATTGGTTGAGTCATTTTGGAGTTAAAGTGAGACTAACACATAACAATTGATTTTCATATATTTTCTTCTTTAAATGTAACAGTGAAAATACTGATTATAGTTATCAGCATATTATAGGAATTTTGATGATTTAAGATGAATGAAGTGTGTCTGTACATGATTGACTTACCTATGTCGGCTTCGGTGGCATGTTCTGCAACAACACAGAAGCGAATTATGTAACGTCCTTTTACTAACGATGGGATCATGTGCAGCTTGCCTGAGGCATTAATTGAAGCTAGAAGATCCTGATTCAGTCTATCTGTTCCTCTTAACCGGAAGCATACCAAGCCCATCTAAAAAACATAAAAATGTATTCTTAGTATGAAAATTGTTTAAATATTAACACTTCTATTAAAGCAATAACCTTGCTTGAATTGAACTGTCATAGCAACAGGTATTATATATTTGTGGCCATCTTCGCTTGGTGGGTTGATAATGAACACATTTGCAACATGAACATGATCAGAAGTTGTTTTAGTATATTTATCTCTTTGAAATGCCAATGTGACCAACACAAAGTGTACAGAGAGTCAATGCAAAAGCATAGCAAATGAGTATCAGATGTCATATATGTAATAACAGGATAAATACTATGTGAAGTTGGACAACAGAACCGTTCCGTGGTCTGGCCCTCCATCCTTTAACTTGGACTACTAAACGTTCCGTTCTCCAGACCCAGTGGGTTAACCTTATTCGTTGCCTTAGTTTATAATATTGCCTATGAAACAATTTGCATTATGTACTGAAACTTGCTGCTAGTCCACATTTCTGAGAATACATAGGAGTATGTGTTTATCTGGGTCATAGCATTCATTCTTTTCTTTCATCATGTTATTAATTGCATACAAATTTGGATCAAGATAGTAATTAAATTGTACTTTGCTCAAAATACTGAATATTGTTACATTTATTAATTCCACAAGTAATTGATAGTAGGTCAGGAAAGCTGTAATTTAATGATGAGTGCTTACAAGAATGGGCTATCTATGATTTTTAAAAAAAGTTACATGCTCTCAGTCTACTGCAGGAATTGCAGTGCATCCTCTTTGAAATTTGTGTGGTGAGACACAAACCTTGCAATTTCATGATAAAATATAGCATTTTATTTTATTATAGCAAAATTAGGCTAACTTGACACTTTAGATAGATGACGTAACTGCTTAAGATGGGTGTACTACTATTTTATTTCTATGTATGCTAGAGTCTATGGGCAATTTTAGTGGCATTTACAAAGATTGACCTTTTTTCATTGTGATAAAATAATAGCCTATTTTTGCAAGTATCTGTTCAATTGCATGAGAGACTGTTAGAATTTGTACATAGGATTTAGGATCACTAGGCTAAATACAGAATGACAGGGGTTCTCACCTTTACTTCGTTGACAACCTCAAAGCGTGAATCTGTCTTTACTAGCTGCTCAAAACGCTTGGCAAGGCGGCAGTGGTTTCTGATGTAAGACTGAAGTCCCTGTATGCCATATTTTCGGAAAACAAACCAGAGCTTGAGTGCTCGGAATCTGCGACTGAGTGGTATGCCCCAGTGCCTGTAGTCTATAGATTCATCAGAATTTGCGTGCTGCAGATAAAGAGGATCCACGACAAGAGCAGACGTCAGTCTTATTCTGTTTCGCACCCAGTATGAAGAACAGTCAAAGTTGACGAGGAGCCACTTGTTTGGGTTGGTGTTGAACGAGTCCACATATTGGATCCCTGCCATTAGTGGTTTGTTCTCAGGACAGATAAAAGCATTTCCAGCATATGCGCCATCAGCATGGAGCCACACAGATGGGAACCTTCTGCATACAGGGCCAATTTCAACGAGATTGTCAAAAGCGCAGCAGGATGTGCTTCCTAGCGTAGTAGACACAAAGAATGGACATAAACCCATTGCTACATCTTCCTCCATGGCCTAAAAAAAGAAAAAAAAGTTTGTTAGCATCTGTTTCCCAAGACTTTGAGTTGGCAATTTTTGCTTTGTCTGCTACCTTTAGTAAGCACAGAAAGTATTGCATTTCATCCAAAATTTAGATACCAACATTTCAAGTGAGTCCCAAAAATAGGCAATTTTAGAAAATGTTACCTCATTAAATAGAAAATGATCATCCAGGTTGCAAGTCATGGTCTAGTGGAAAAACTTCAGATGTTTCATCTGAAACTGTGTTGAACAATTTCATTGCCAAGGCTAGAAGAGCACTACGGCCACACCACTGAAGATGCTCAATGCAGCTTTGAATGAAACATCTGGTAGGAGTTTTTCCACTAGACCATGGCCCACAAGCATGGATAATCATTTTCTATTTATCTTATTTCATTTTAGGAGTTTAAAGTTAGGATTTTGAAGAATATGTGAGAGAACTTTAAGGCTATTCTTTCATAACTCTATATAATTAAAATTCTAAACCCCATGGCACAGTAGCCCAAGAATAACCAACTCCTACCGCCCAACTGCCACAATCCCCACCTTTGTCCTCTACGGGCATAATGAGCGGGGTGCAGTAGTGGCGGGTGGGACGTGATTAGGACCTCAAGTCTCTCCCAGCCAGAGCATGCAATTTTTGCAACCAGGAAACAGAGTGCTGAGGAGAGAACTAAGAAGAGGGGGGAGGCAGCCCAGAATGAAGGTGAGGAAGAAAATATGATATTAGTTAAGGTGAAATGTGTGAAAGGAAAGTTGATGGAGCAGTTGGTGGAATGAATGGATGGGGGGAACCTGCCCAGATGTGCTTCATCCACCACAAATCTGTCATGTGGTCCCTGGGATTGAAGCTGGGCTGCTTTGGTGAAGGGCAAGTGTCTAGCCACTCATATAACACAGAAGACTAGTTACCTGTTGGAGTGTGTATCCTCGAAGACTGCATTTGTCATCAGGTTCAAGTATGCGTAACTTGACAAGACAGATCATGGCTGCTTTCTCTACACAGGAATGTGCCTCTTGTGAACAGTAGGCAACGAGACGAGGCAGAAGAGAACTGTCCTCCATATCAGGGTTTTCCTTCTTGAGGTTCTGTATTGCCTGGGCTCTGGCAGCGAGCATGGACACCAGTATGCACTCACTTGCTGACGACTGCAACATGAAACAGGAAAATGGTCAACATCCAGCACAACTTTTCAGTAAATTTCTTCTACAGAAACATTCAATAATATTAATTTAAAAATAGGACAAAATTTAATTTATTCAAAAATGAAAAGTTGGTTAAATACTAAATTTAGTATTTAATGTAGTATCTGCCAAAGATGTGACTTAAGATTTTCGAGAAAATCCCCCCTACTTCAAACTATCCTTTACATGGAAAAATGCTCACTATTTTTTATTTTTTACTTTCTCTACTACATATAGCAAGTAGAGAAGGATTGTATTCCACCCAAAAATTTGATATCGAGATTTCAGCAGAAATATGTTTTGAGGCCCTCTGAATAGTAAAAAAGCATTTTTAGAAAAAGGTGTGTGTGCGTGCACGTGTGCAGCATAACTCAAAAACGAAAAGTTGGTTAGTAACCCAAGTTGGTATTTAAGTCTAATATCTTTCAAGGATGACATGAAGATTTTGAAGAAAATTCCTGCATCCTAAACTACTCTTTACATGGAAAATTAATAAAAAATTTTGATTTTCTTGAAAATGGCTCTAACGATTTTGATTAAAATTACATGTTTAAGATATTTTTATGAAAAATGAAATGTATATTTTGAATTTTCTGGCTATAGCCTATATAGTCCTGTTTACTCTGAATGACTTTTGCATAACTGGTAAACCATAAGAGATAGACCAAGTCTTACTATACAAAAAATGTAGATTGCCTAAAACACACAATTTATGTACAAATAAATTTTGTTGTAGAGCGAATCATTTTGGAGATATTCCTTGTTATTTGTGGGAGTTTTGGAAAACAAACTTTTGTCCAATGGAACATTGTTATTCATTTTTTATATCTTAACCGTGCAGAGAGAATGGAATTTCAAAGCTTTAAAAGATTTGACTATCGCTCAAAGCTTACTGTATTCTAATATTCCCCTTGTACCTAGAAGGAAATAAGCAATAAGATAATTTGTAGAAATGTTCATCTCAGATAACACGAAGAAGATATAGGAATAAGAGTTTATAAGAATGGTTAGTACAAGAGTAAAGAAAGTCATGTGAGTGCAACACATCAGATTTTTTTTGGTGCATTGTCCTCAAAACATGCATTTCTCGTGAAATCCTGTTATTGAATTTTTGGGTGGAATATGATACTTGCTCTATTAACCGCAAGTACATAGTAAAAGAGAGATAGTAAAAGCCATTATCACTGATGACCATTTAGAGAAAGAAAATGTTTTGACATATGGAAATTAAGCTCTTAAAAATAATAAACAATGTCCATAAAAACTAAGTCGGTTGTTAAGAGCAGCAGATGGCAAGAAGCTTTTTTGTTAGCCGTATTTCTTGTTGACTCTACACTGTAAATATTTGCTCCTATCTAATGTCTTAATTTCACTAGCCGGTGTGTGCAGTAAAGGACCATAGCATTCACTCCTTTCATTAAATGCTGGCAATATTGCTTATTGTTTAGAAATTAATTAAATTTACCTGCAAAACTCCACCACCTTTGCTTCCTGGTGCAGAGGAAATGAATTCGTCTGGAAGACCAATAGCTTTACCTGCAAAAAAAAAAGTTTTTTTGTACTGCTCAGCTGTCTTTCATTGCAGTCTAATCCATATACACAATTACCCATTCAGGAGTTATAAAGTGCGTCTGCCATTTCAGACCAAAACCGAAAATTACTTTGGATTACAGTAAAGTCCCACTAATCCGAACAGGGCTAGGGAAAAATATCTACCAAATTTGCTTTTAATTTTAAAACAGGAAAAAATAAAGATAGATTAAACTAGTTTTTTCAAGTAAAAACGTAAATTTATTAGCACAGAAAAACATGAAATAAATACTACAGGATTTCAGCTGGTAAAAGTTTCAGGAAACAGAATCCATAAAAGAAATTGTTTCAACTACAACTCAGTTTTCCCTTAAACTTTAGCTTAGTTCAGATTATATTTTGTTACAGAGTATATA
Organism: Tenodera sinensis; assembly: GCA_030765045.1. NCBI lineage: Eukaryota > Metazoa > Arthropoda > Insecta > Mantodea > Mantidae > Tenodera > Tenodera sinensis. Next base: position 180,407,534 of record CM060965.1, on the reverse strand, counting down.
CAGTAGCAAGTTTGTATCTAATGTTGCAATGAGAAATAGATATCTGTCTAGAAGAGAGAATAACTTTAGCATAAAGCTTTTTAACACATTCTTTTGAAGGAAGTTGTGAGTGAATATTATGCTTTCAACATGTTTGTGTTTTAGTGAAATGAAAGTTGGTAGTTTTATTAGAAACGTTTAGTTGTATTTTGTGATGATTGTTAATAAATAAATCTATACTTACCAAACCAGTCAAGGACAATGGTCTCTAGCTCTGTGCACACTGGACTTGCAGCCTGAGAAAGGAAAAATGTCCACTATAACTTAGTTGCAAATAATGAAATTGACTATGAATAACATGTTAATTTTCTTTCAATCCACCATAGGTGGCAACTTCTGTTATAGTTAAAAACATTTGGAAAGAGAAAGTAAAGTGGAAAGTTAAAGTTTGACTTGATGAAATAGTTCACTCTCGAAAATCAGAATTCTGGTGCTTAGTTTCAGAATATTGTGAAACAACATGCAATGTACAAAGTTCTTAAAATGAAACATTTATGTTTTAAAAGTGTATTCCTTGAAGTGTTTGTGAAAGAGCATTGTTACTTACCCATGAGAATCCAATGCAGCCAATAGCATCTGATAACATATCACCCAGAATTGATGGGTAGGAATTTCCAGAAGGAAAATAAGCATGAAACCTTGGATGTTGCCAGTGAGTTACCTGTAAAGATAAATATAGAGATGCTGTAACAGAATGTATTTTACTGTTCCATATCCTTTTAACTTTGATTTTTAGATTTTAACTTAGCATTCTTTGAAACACTGGCAGGGATTGCAGTATATGAAGTGGTTTTATTTGCAGGTAAAATAAGGTTTTAAAACTATGTACACAATTTGTATACTTAATATGTATATTAATGAACATATTGTAATAAAGGAAGTCTTGAAGGTGACATGTTTTTAAGAAACAAAATTATTTCATAGCCAGCTCAATTTTTTATTTTTTTATTTTAATTTTGTGCATAAAAGCAAAGAAGTCTGAGTTTTTTTATATTAAAACATCCATTATTTTATAAAATATTTGAGAATTTTTAAAAAAAAAAGTATTAACATAAACATTGAAAGACTAACTCTGATTTCATTTGCTTGAATTTAATCGCACATAGACATAGTTTTAAATACAGACATTAGATTTCTTTTCAAACTTTTGAATGCACAAAAGCCAGATCTTTTAAAAAGAAAGAAAGGGGAAAAAAAGGAATTGAAATTCTCATTTAAAACAATTGAGTTGACCATTGAAAATACACCATTTTAGGCAACGACGCAGCAGCTGCAAACACAGTGCTGAGGTTTGTTGCTAACATTAGATTTGTTAAGCAAGTTTAACTTGTATTTTATTTTGGAGCCTTTTAGTGTGTTTTACTTTATTTTAACATCTATGTTTTTACTGTTCCTTTGTTAAGTTTATATTTTAACTGTTTTAATTTTTAGCTCGTTTAACATCCACTTTTTAGCTTAAGGATGAGGCTTTAAAGGTTGTGAGTTTCCCTCTTTTTATGTTTTGACTTCGGGCCCAAACGACCTAGTTGTTGATGGGCCCTTAAGCCCTATATACCCATTCACTCACTTGAAAATATGCTTTAAATAAAATGTAACTAAGGTAATTCTTTTCCCCCTCAAATGAAGAAACTTATAAGTTCTAGAGAACACACTGTATATATTTTGGCTTTCATTTCTGAGATAAACTGAAATGCCAAATAGAGCTGCATTGTCTAGCTTTATGCACTCTAAGTCTCAGAATGATATTTCTGATTTGGTTGTAATTTTATATGACCTGCCATGTTAAAACAAATTTAAGTCTTTAATATTGATTTAAGTAACAAAGTTATTTCAATAATTGTCTTCAGTCAGCTTAAGAAATCAAACCCAGAAACATTTTTCATATTCAAAGTTATAAAAAGTAACATTCATTGGAATTTGTTTTAAACGTTAATTGTTTATCATAAAAGATGAATAGATAAAGAAAATGCTGTAATACAAGAAGCGGAAAAATTTACCATTACACAACTTTGCATAGAAAATAATTTTGTTGTTGTGAATTTGGGTGTTTGTAGAATCAAAGTGATGTGTGATTGTGATTAAGAGTGCTTACCCCAGGCATGATCTTGCTGTCCACGTCGGCCATAATGCTGTCCCAGTTCTCTGGGTGCAGAGGAGCTTCTGATGGCAGGAGTTCCTTGAGATATCCTGGCTCCACAGTGGGAGTAACTCTCCTCGACCCTACACCTTCCATGTAGTCACAGATGTAGTCAATCATCTCCTTTCCTCGCTTCCGAAACTCGTCTGAGTTCATCTGGAGACATACACATGTACATCATTTACCATTCAGGCAATTGGGGTTTCTATGGCTCACTTTTGTATTATCTTACATAATGATTTCAAAATTTCTCCAAACTTTAAATGTATTATGAAGTAAGTTTGTTAATTTGTCAAATGACTACTCAACAATCTGAGAAGTACAAAATATACAAAGTGAAGGCTTTTCAAACAGCTGATACATATTTGCGTTTGAAAATTTATCTCTCCATGTATTCTTCCATGGAATAAGTGCACACAAATACTGATAAGACCAATTATTAAATTATGAACAGTTTAATTTTGAAATGTGATCAACAATTGCAACAAATAATTGGATGTATCTTAAATATACATAAATGACAGAAGATTACTTGTTCTGAACTTAAGAAGATATGCATACAAGCATGAGAAGAAACGAGCTTCAGAGTTAGTCTTGAAACCTTCCTGAAAATCGTTTCTATGTTTTGGAAGTCAACATAATAAATTAATCATTTATATTAAAGACGAATATCTGGTATAAAACTGGTTCCAAAATAAATTCTGTGTTATACTTCAGGCAATGTAGTATATCTCCCTCAACCAATGTGACAAAATAGATGCACTATTTAAAAGAGGTAAATTTGAGGTATTCAACAATGACATGCTAAGAGCACCTCATTTGGTGAAGTTTTCAGGTAGAAAAATCAACAAATAATAATAATAATAATAATAATAATAATAATAATAATAATAATAATAATAATAATAATAATAACAACAAATGTTTAATGATAACAATGGGGTGCATAAAGAATTGTAAATAATTGGAACATAGTTATGCACCTCAAAGATTTTTTTGTGATGAAATTCGTGTTAAATACCTTAAGTTGTCAGTTTCCTTAATTTACAAAAGGAATATCCGAAGGGACTTCAAATTCTAAATCAAGAGTCACTCTTATTAAACTTCGTAGTGAAAGAAATGGATGAAAAGGATTTCGTATGATATTTTCGTTAAATTACAAGTAAATGAATAACATTTAAAAATCCGTGTGTTGCTGACATAAAAATTCTTTAAAACTGAGTATTTAACTCAATTTTTGTATCTGTAGCATACAGAACTTGTAACTAAACTTTTTGAAGCACTTCACTGAAAAGCGATAGATGAAAACAGTAAATTCACCAATAATGTTAATGCACACGCACCTTTGCTTGTGTTTGAAGTCCGGAGGTAATAGGTATAAAGTTCACACAACCCACAAGGGTTTCACGCTGTTCCTGCGACTGGAAACCGGAGAATGAACTCCAGCTCAATCGTTCCCTCCATTTATATACACTTGTTCTCGCGGGATACCGGCTGCTCACGTCACCACTTTGTGTATACACTCCGACAAACGTGCGGTTTTCGATTGGACGGGATTTTACCGGCCCCTAGCCATTGCCCAAGGTTGCATCCAGGTCCACGTTTAATTACGTAAGAAAAGCGAGTCGAGTTCTCATCAGGTGCAGGCTACCATCATAGCAGGCCATTGAACGCTCAGTGTTCCTCAGGTGCGCAGATTGGGGCCTTCACTGTTTCACTTAACTTCTTCCTCTATAAGAAGGTCCTCAATGGAATTTCATATATGACAACAGAACTGCTGTATCACGTAGTTGCAAGCTTTAAAGGCGAGGGTTTGAGAGAGAAATCACATCCTCTGACCTAGGGTTACCAGGTTATTTAATGAAAATGTAGGACACAATGGTAAAAAATCTGATGTGTTGCACTCACATGACTTTCTCTACTCTTGTACTAACCATTCTTACAAACTCTTATTCCTATATCTTCCTCGCGTTAGTTGAGATAAACATTTGTACAAATTATCTTATTGCTTATTTCCTTGTAGGTACAAGGGGAATATTAGAATACAGTAGGCTTTGAGCGATAGTCAAATCTTTTAAAGCTTTGAGATCCCGTTCTCTTTGCACGCTTAACTTATAAAAAAATGAACAACGATGTTCCATTTCACGAAAGTTTAAACTTTTCCGAAACTGACACAAATAACAAGGAATATCTCCGAAATGGTTCACTCTACAGAAAAAATTATTCAGACATAAATTGTGTGTTTTAGCGAGATCTACATTTTTGTACAGTAAGATTTTGTCTATCTCTTACGGTTTATGAGCTATTCAAAAGTCATCCACATTAAAGAGCACTACATAGGCTATAGCCAGAAAATTCAAAATATACATTTCATTTGTCATGCAAATATCTTAAACATATGGCATTTTAATCAAAATCGTTAGAGCCATTTTCAAGAAAATCAACACTTTTGAGAAATGTTCCATGTAAAGGGTAGTTTAGAGTGAGGCTATTTTCTTCAAAATCTTCAAGTCGCGTCCTTGAAAGACGTCACTCCCCCCACAAAAGTTTGAGAATTCAATGTCATTCTGGCAGGTTGTCAGAACAACCTGCCGAACAGTACCGACTTCGGTTTTTAACCGACCTTTCAGTTTTGAGTTATGCTGTCCACAGACTGACACACACGCGCGCGGACCTTTTTCTAAAAATGCTTTTTTTTTTTTAAATATTCAGGGGGCCTCAAAACATATAATTCCGGCGAAATCTCGACATCGAATTTTGGGTGGAATACAATACTTCCTCTACTTTACCAGTAGAGAAAGTGAAAATTTGGAGCAAAATTAAGGACATAGTCGGTCAATGCAAAAATAATATGTTTATAATTTAAATGTTACTTATACAGAGACCCAAAAACATCCGAACCGCTGCGCGGTGTTTTTCCACTGCAGCTGCTGTACACAAGGTCACGTGGTTGATTTGTTTTTCTCTGTTCTGTTTTTGGCTTACATCAGGAATGTCTGCTAATCCTGTAATTCCCCCCACACACTAGATTGACATAATTCAAAAGGTATCGATCAGTGGCGTATGCTGGGATTGTGACTTGGGCTATCACTAGGCTTAACCGTGGCCGAGTGGTTAGACGATTCGCCTCTCACCAAAGCGGCCCGGTTAGTTCGGTTCCAGGTGACCGCACGTGGACAAAACGGCGCAGGGGCGGTTTTCCTCTGGGTTCTCCGGCTTCCTCCGCCATCTCAGCGCTCCATCTTCATTCCATGTATCCTCACTGTCACCGCCTGTGGTGCCATATGTAGTAAAAGTGGGAGCTAAACACTACAAAGAAAGCTAGGCCTACCAGATCCGGACAACAAGGGGTTGTTCATTAAATGTTAAGTTCATGAACAGTGCATTTAAATAACGTTTTCTTGAATCAAGGTAAACAACAATTATAAAACTGAAATGAACAATTTTACCCTACCTGTTTATACAGGGTGGAAGGGAAGTCATTACATTAATTTAAACCAGTGGTAGATCTCGATATTTGGAACACATTTTGTATCCTACGTTTTTGTCTCTGACCATTCCCTACGGTTATTTTAGTTTCATGGAAAACAATCTGGCAACACTGCAGATTGTGTGGGTGTCACTTTCCCTAGCTCAGTACATAAACAGCGTAACGGTGCGTTTTGAAAACAAACTCATACCTGCTTTTCTACTAACTTTTCTTTTGCGTAACACATTCACGCGCATTTCTACTCTCACTCCTCTACAAACAATGTATACATTATTCTATATTATCGAAATAAAATGCAACGTATTACATTCACACGGTTTTCTCTACTCGCCTTTCTTCCTGTGGTATTTGTGATTGTTCATCAGTGCTTTTGCATTGTCTTCCCGATGTCTTTATTTACTTAGTTTATTTTTTATTTCTTATAGTATCCCAAGAGTTTTAATTAAATATGTGTTTGTGTGTTAGTAATATTTTTGGATGTCTCCAAAGAAACAAGGCTATTGGCCAAGTGGAACCTACGTCCGAAAGTTTTAGGAATAAATCGTGAATCACGGGCAAGAAACAAACACACACACACGCACACACAGACACGCGCGCGCACACACACACACACAAACGCACACACACACAGTTATCAAATTCTACTTCTCCCATTTGGAGCCCACCATAAACTGTATTTTCAGCACAGCTAGTGACCCTTTAATAAAATGGTATGGAATAATACCCCTGGTTCCAAATGAAGCAACATTATGTTTATTTACTGTAAGAGCTGTTTGTGTTGAGTGGTATTTGTTCTGTTTTCCTGTAAGTTTACAAGAGATATATTTGTTCAACTTGATAGGAATTATGAGATAGTTTGAGTTTAAATCTTGATTGTTTGAGTAATAATGAATATAGCACTCAGTCATTTCTAGCTTTTTAAAACTAAGAAGTTCATTCCATCACTGGTTGACAGCTATTACGTCACAATACCCCTTCGTTGCCCTCCCTCCTACATGCGACACGCGGGTCCTCCATACCTGCTGTAGACTTGCGGTGACGTCAGGAGGAAAAGACCAGTTCTTTTTCACCCGGTTTAGTTTCATTAAAATAGCGGACTGTTCAGGGTCTGACAGCCTCTATTAAGAATTATTTAATGTGCGTCATATCTTGTCCATTTTTACTTTCTCTGTCACTGACCTGTGGTAGTAGTAGTATTGCAATCCGACAAAAAATTGATGTCGAGATTGTCTCGGAAATACTTTTTGAAGTCCCCCTCCCACCCCTTGCAAGGAAAGTTCCGCGTGCGAGAAATAGCGAACAAACTCAAAACCGAAAAATCGGATGAAAACCAAACATTATATGAACTATCCTTTACTTTAAGTGAGCATTTTCTTTCTTTCCTTTTCTTCGTTTTTTCTTTCTTTCTTTCTTTCTTTCTTTCTTTCTTTCTTTCTTTCTTTCTTTCTTTCTTTCTTTCTTTCTTTCTTTCTTTCTTTCTTTCTTTCTTTCTTTCTTTCTTTCTTTCTTTCTTTCTTTCTTTCTTTCTTTCTTTCCTTCTTTCCTTCTTTCCTTCTTTCTTTCCTTCCTTCTTTCTTTCTTTCTTTCTTTCTTTCTTTCTTTCTTTCTTTCTTTCTTTCTTTCTTTCTTTCTTTCTTTCTTTCTTTCTTTCTTTCTTTCTTTCTTTCTGTCTGTCTGTCTGTCTGTCTGTCTTTCCTTCCTCCCTCCCTCCCTCCCTTCCTCCCTCCTCCCTTCTTTGTTTCCCTTTCCTCTAATTTTTCTTTCTTTTTTCGAAAATAGCTCAAACGATTTTGATGAAAATATAATTTGTATAACTAATAAAATGCACAGGATTTTTAATTTCCTGCGATAGTGTACGGCATAGATGGGGAGAACCGGCACATTGTGTCACTTTCCCTCTCACTGCCTCACAGCGGTTAGCTACCAGGCTGCGCCCCAGGAACTGTTGAAGATGGCCAAAATAAACTGACTCGTTATAAAATAGTTGTTTATGTAACTAGTAATCTATAATGTGACTGATTGTGACACGAGTATATGTGAGCGAAAGTGAACGTTACCAGTGTCACAATGAAAATATTATGCACATGTTACATACAACGTTTTATGCAATTTTAGCACAAAAATAAATAAAAATAACTAACAAACTTGCTAAAAGTAAAATTATAGTGTATGGGAGATTATGACGCAGCTGACGTTTCATTTGTTTCAACATTTACAGAGAAAAATGGAAGGTAATTATAAAACTGTTGAAAATATGGATTGTATTCTGCTTGACATTTTGAAGGAAGCCAAGAGTGCTGATTCCAGAAAAATCAAAAGATGTTTACGAAAAACGACATGAAACGAAAAATGCGTTAGTTTGCGTGAGTGATAATTTCAGGTTTTCTTACACGCACACTGGAGAAAATTATGTTGTGGCAGTGATGAGGTCATTGCTGTCTTGTCATGGTAATTATGTCACTCATTTTCTGGCACTGGTGACAGGAATAGGTTAATGATATAGTTGGTTATTTTTTAAACTAAATTTTAATCAAGATATCGTATAGTTAAGGAAATGAATCTATCTTGTTGAATAAACTTATTGTATAAAAGTAGACCAGTGAGCCTAAAATATATGTATATCTGCATCCTGTAAAATTTCAATGGCGTATCTTATAGTTTCTGAGATAATGACTTTAGTAGATTTAGCATTGACGAGTTAGGGCTTTTCAAGCAACAAGATAGCTCTACGGTAATTGTAAGGCTCGCGTTCGGAAGGTCCGGGTTCGATTCTCGTCAACCGACCATTCTGACCGTAGTGTTTCCTTTTCGGTAGCAGAATGCTGGTGTGGTTTCTTGTCTACCTGGATTTCTTTTCTGTCATTTTCTTCTCATTTACAGGCGTGGTTTTAGGTTTTGTAGTGTGGCGGTACTGGACCGATGGTGTGGATGCTTGCTCAATGGAAAGAGTACTCTTCGTGGGCATTAGAGGGCTGCTGGGTTGATGGGTCGTTCATCGCCCTTTCTAGGCAACTCCAGTAGTGGAAAGGATCTTCGAGCCTGGAACCGTTAGTAACCTCCGTGCGCTTCTGTGGCCTGTGGCCTTCTGTGGTTCCTTCACTTGATGCCTTCCTCCTGTGATGTGCTAGCCACAATAGATCTATGCAGATCGCAGTGCGAGAGATGATCTCATACATATACCACTATAGGTCCTTTAATCTCTCCTAAAATACACTTTAGAAATTAATGTTTTCAGTGAAATGTCATGGTTACATTTAGTCTGAAAGCCACCGCTAGATCGTATTAGACCTGCACCTTATTAAATAACTTGTCATTGTCAACTCCCGACGTCACGAAATGAACTTTCATCTTTCGGCAATCCCTGTGATTCATCTCGTCCTCGTGGTTTGAATTAAATATTGTCTCAGAACACATCCAGTACAAAGCTTTGTTATTTGCTGTTTTTCTTTCTTGCTTTTGAATCGCTCTGAATTCTTGCTTAGTTTCTGTTTTTCAGGACCTAAAACGTGCATGTGCGCACTTCAGACCTTTGAATGCCAATAAACGATTTCACGAATAGCTTCTCTCTCTCTCTCTCTCTCTCTCTCTCTCTCTCTCTCTCTCTCTCTCTCTCTCTCTCTCTGATTTCGCCGGAATTCTATTCTGCGCAGATCAAGTGGAAAACCTGTTAAAACAAATAATAAGTAATACCTATTGACTGTTTAACTTACGTGACGTCATTAGACAATGGACCAATGAGGTGGAGGAAAATGTTAAATTTGACCACTCACAGCCGGTTGTCACAGTGAAACCGCCGCGACGTGCGTTTGTCTTCTGGACAGTGTAGCATTTCAGTCTCAAATTGACATTTGTCTATTACAGACCTGAGGAATCGAGGAATACATCATATGCATTATCTTAGTTTAATAAATTATTGAAATATATTTCTTAAACGCCGTTAATGTTAACACAAAAAAGCAATGTTACTTGTTTAAATACGTACAGAAAAGAATGTGCTGATTTTTTTTTTTTTTTTTTTTTTTTTTTATTTATTTAGAGTCGCTTTAACAATTAAGTCATATCGCGACTATTCTATGGAATACAGCGGTATACAATAAATTTAGTACAATTATTTTACCAAAAACATGAGAATACAATCAAATCAGTACAACAAGTATCTTTCATATGTGCTGATTTTTGTGGATAGAATAAAAATGATTATTTTCTTGTTTGCTCCCCGCTGACTACACATCAGAGAAACACACACACACAAAAGTAAATAACTCTGGTGAAGCCATCGCTAGCCGCAAATAATTCATAAGAAACTTTTTCACCTCTTTCCCCTATATCTCGTCCATCGGAAAAGATTTGCGGCCGGCTGTACACCAGAGGAAGTACTCGTTAAGCACCTCGCTGGGAAGAATGAATTTACGTTCCGTTTCATCAAACCCGGACTTTGCACCACTCAACCGTCCTGAAAGAATGACTGAATTTGTGGAACAGTACCGTATGATTGGTTTTCATTGCATCATAGCTGTGTAAAAGAAGTCAACTCTACGCACAGCCTTAGGACTGTTGCAAGTCATGGGCGACGTAACTCAAGTTTACACAGAAAACCGTACACACACATGCTTGACTCAGTAGAGTAGAAACCTTGCTTACAAACACATTCATTTGTCTCTATTTCGTCCATTTTTACTTTCTCTACTCCTAAGTAGGGGAAGTATTGTATTCCACCCAAAAATTCTATGTCGAGATTTCACCGGAAATACATGTTTTGAGACCCCCTGAATCCAAAAAAAGCATTTTTAGAAAAAGGTCCGTGTCTGTGTGTCAGTCTGTCAGTCTGTGGACAGCATAACTCAAAAACGAAAAGTCGTTTAAAAATCAAAGTTGGTATTTAAGTTTAATGTCTTTCAAGGATGCGACACGAAGATTTTGAAGAAAACAGCCCCACCCTAAACTACCCTTTACATGGAACATTTTTCGAAAATTTTGATTTTCTTGAAAATGGCTCTAACGATTTTGATTAAAATGTCATATGTTTGAGATATTTTGATGACAACTGAAATGTATATCTTGAATTTTCTGGCTATAGCCCCTGTAGTCGTGTTTACTCTGGACGATTTTTGCATAACTGGTAAACCGTTAGAGATAGACCAAATTATACTATGCAAAATATGTAGATCTTACTAAACTACGTGATTTATGTCTCAATATATTTTCCTGTAGGGTGAACTATTTCGGAGATATTCCTTGTTTTGTGTGTGAGTTTTGGAAAACTTAGAACTTTCGTGAAATGGATCATCGCTGTTCATTTCTTTATATGTCAAGTGTGCAAAGACAACAGAATTTCAAACATTTCACTATCGCACAAAGCCTACTGTATTCTAACATTCCCTTTGTACCTACAAGGAAATAAACAATAAGATAATTTGTACAAATGTTTGTCTCAGCTAACAAGAAAGAAGATACAGGAATAAGAGTTTGTAAGAATGGTTAGTACAAGAGTAGAGAAAGTCATGTGAGTGCAACACATCAGATTTTTTCTACAGCAATACATGATGCTGAGTTCGTTTACTATTAATATATACAGAAATTTTTCATAAATAAAGAATAATGCGGATGAAACCAAAATCAAGTCAGTGTGGGATATTGAGGACAAAGGAAGACTTCAGAGATGGCCAGGGTCGTTTCTACTGCAGTTATGTAGGAATATCGGCAACTCCAAGGAATAAGAATTGAACCTGAAGCAACGACATCTCGAAGATCAAATAGATCCATTCATCCTTCGAAAGTTGTGCAGCATCAAGAAGTGAGATCGCTAGAAGTCGGACAAGAAATGGAACCACGAGAAGAAGATGGAACATCTATAGTGAACAGGAGAAGAGAATAGTGCACTTCATTGGGAAGATTAGATGCAGCAAGAAAAAGTGAAGCTCGAGTTTGGCTTCAAGAATCACCATAGCTTAATGTAAATGAACAATAATTACCTAGGTTTAGTTGTTTGTTTTGTTTAATTGTTTTCCGAATCTATTATTTTATCTGCAAATGTACTCATATGTGTAACATTGAAAATAAATTGAATAAAAACAAAATAGCTGGATATTATGTCCTAGTGTAGACACTAGATGCCAGGACTACAGATATGCAGATTTTGTTGTTATGTTTTTATTTTTCTAATCTTTTTCAAACACTGTACCCCTTTTAAAAATATAAATTGTGCGTACCCCTTCTTAAGTAATAAGTTTAGTCACCAAAGCCTCGCGGCGAAGGATAAAGTGAGAGAAGTTAAACTCAGGTGAACGTTTTTTATATGGCTTACCAGCCCACAGTGACGTGACCACTCAGGGCCTAGGCGCCGTCAAAACACACCGACTCAAGCCAATTTCGAAAAAAAAATAATAATAGTAATAATATTAATGGACCTTCGCCGATGATATTGCAATCCTTGCTGAAAATGTGGAAACAGCAAGTGAATAGATTAATCTTCTGAAGAAAACTGCAGAGAAAGTTGGACTCAAAATATGATTTAAAAAAAAAAATATGACAAATATCAAAGAAACACCAAAACTATTAGCAACAAAGGATGGACAAATAAATAAGGTTAATAAATTCAAGTATCTCGGTGAAATAATTCAGACTATGGATTGCGTAAGGAAGCAAATAAAGCAAGATTGAGAAAAATGGAATTAGAATATCAGTTAACTATGGATATTTGCAATAAGATAAACATTTCTATAAAACCAAATTCAAACACTATAGCACAGTAATCAAACCAGAATGTCTATATGCTACAGAGTGTATGTTTTCCTTTAAAATAGGATAAATGAAGCATTAGAAAAGAAGGAAAGAAACATTTTAAGGAAAATCTTGGGTCCAATTCAAACTGAAAAAGGAGACTCAGGAAAAATGAAGACCTATATAAAAGTAAAGAATGTGAAAAGATTTCAGATACAATCAGGAAAAGAGGAATAAGATGGTTCGGTCATTTAAAGAGGATGAATAATAATAATAATAATAGACTCACAAAACAAATTCTCAAGCATATATGTTGTTAGCTAATGCTGGATTTCTGACAATGAAGTCATTAATCCTCTTGCTCTCCAATATTTTTCACTGATGGATGGGGCATTAGAAGTGGCCGGGCATATTTGAAGGTGGTCTCGATCCATTTCCTCTTGCAGATCACATAGAGGACAGAGTGGTGAAGAATATATCCCAATTCTGTTTAAATGTTTTGCCAGACAATCATGTCCTGTAATCAACCTGAAGGTTGCAACTGCCTTTTTACAGGGATATGCAGGAATTACTGTTTGAATGTTTGGTAGTTCCCATCTTTTATTTTTTGATTTTTCATAGTAACATTTTTCAATAATTTTTTTGAATCCAGAGTTGACTAATCTTCTAGCTGCATAAAATGGTAGATTAACTATAGATTTTTGTACACCACTGGTACCCTTTTTTGCAAGAAAATCAGCTTTCTCATCACCACTCAGTGCACAGTGAGCTGGTATCCATTGGAAGACTAGGTGTTTTTGAAGTGCTGTTAGATGGCTAAGCATTTTCCAACATTCTATAATTGTTTGGTTTTTTGGTGATAACTTGGAAGTAATTGCTGTATGCAAATGAAAGAATGGTAACTAAAGGATGCAAGGGATAAGGAAAGACCTAAATGAAATGGAATTAACAGAAGAAATAATACAGGATAGAGCAAAGTTAAGAAAGTTAACACAAAATTTTGAAGGTTTCCAGTTGGGAAAAAAAAAAAAAAAAAAAAAAGAAGAAGAAGAAGAAGAAGAAGAAGAAACCAACTACAATTTGGACAGAAGAAAGAAGAAATAAATCACAGTAACAGGATGAAGAAATATTGGAAAGATAGAAAGGAAAAGAAGAGGTGAATATAAATGCATTGGGTTGCTTAACGTGGTCTGTAGATGGCCTGAAATAATAATAATAATAATAATAATAATAATAATAATAATAATAATAATAATAATAATAATAATAATAATAATAATAATAATAATAATAATAATAATAATAATAATAATAATAATAATAATAATAATAATAATAATAATAATAATAATAATAATAATAATAATAATAATAATAATAATAATAATAATAATAATAATGATGATGATAATAATAATCGTCAGTTTGATGTCTTCCCCTTATGTAAAAGTATTTAGTGGTTTACAAAATAAAAGAACTTCAAATACTTCATCTTCACATATTCCACGAACAAAAATGATCAATTGAACCGCTCGGGGCTACACAGTGGTAAACGTGTAATTTAAGTGTTTAAGTAATTTAAGTGAATTTTACAGGAGAGACATGAAAGTTTGAAAAATTCCATAAATCAGATGATGTGCATGAGGGGAATTTTAATTTTATTATAAGATGCTATATACATTTAGGTATTCTTGTCACATAAATTAGAACATCTTTTTTATTACTTTAAATAGTGCCAAACCATATTAAGTACAAGGAATATATAACAAATTGTGGCTTGTCATTGTATTCCCAATGTTTCCATGCCAACATTGGTCTCCATCTGTGTTACGCAGAGAACTGCCATCATTTAGTTGAGGTTCACCAAACTGCTGTGTGGCTTCATGTTGAATTCAGGGAGAAATAATGTACCTGATGCAATGCAGGAGGCATATAGGGAAGGGGGTCCACGAGAGACAGTCTCTTATGCTGTATAGATATTCTCCTATTACATGTTGGTGTTCAGGTCTTAATCTGATGTCTGGATGCCACGCTTCTTGACATTAAAATCTCCATGAACAGTAAATGTAGGTCCTATTTCGCTGGCAGCCATTTTCTTTTTGCTTGCATCGTTCAAGTACTGCTCACCCTTAAAAATAAAAACGATTCCAGGTTAAATGTTATGAAACAAAATCTTATTCATAAGTTAATAGCATTAATAAAATATTTGTGCACTGGCTCTATATACAATATTAATGATTATTAATTAAAATAATGACAACTTATTTTGTAATATTCTTAGATTCTGATTGAGCCACTTTTATGTACATAGCAGATTACTTGAGCGTTTACTTTTAGCCCTTTTACTCGACTCCGGTGTCCTCTGCTTAACCTTAGCACCCTCTCTAACAATAGGAGTTAAGTTTTTCTTCTTGCGACGGAAAATAATAATTTAAACAATACACAAAACCACAATGCAGGTATCTAGTGACGCCCTTCACAAGTAAAGCAATCATTCATGGTTAATGGTTTCCAGATAAGTATGCTAGAAATTGTTGCACACTTCACATTCCATTAAACATTAGTATTATTTATGAATATTGCATGTACTGTATTGTCATGATAAGCCACAATTGCCACATAATTACATTACCTCTAATGATGATGAAAGATCACATGGATTTGATGATAATCCACATCTGTAACATTATCATCGCATGAGGATTCACTCTCAGAAGAATTGGCTTGCATGTAGGTTTCATAATACATTACTTCATTGGAACAACTCGTGCTGGTTCCTTTGCAGGGTGCCATTTTACCTGTGGATTGCTATGCTAAAGCCCAAAAATTGCTATAGCTACTTAGCAACCGAGATTGTGCCACCATCTGTCAGTTTGTTGAAACACCATTCCGTGTGTGGCTTAGCATTATCTAGCCCCAAGCGCCTCAATTGCACTAAGCCAGCAGCATCTGTCATTTGGTCAAGATTTCCAAAGCAAGGCTATCTCGAGTTGCTTGAACCATTGTTCTTTTGTCACTTGCCATGCCACTACCAGGAAATTGTTTAATAGCATGTTTACATTTCTGAATTAGTACTCACAGTGTACTGTCATTAATATTGTGCAGTAACGAGTTTGGGAACTGCAGATTACATCAATGTTCCCAATAAGGAATCTTCATCGCTCCAACAGTCCCTCAAGCTCCAAGTTGACCTTCAACGGATAGTTGAAACAGCAGCAGCGATGTCCAACGTTTGTGAAAGAGGGGAGTTTGGGTTTACCTCCTTCCACTGTACCCTTTAACCCCCAGCCGTGCATTGTGTTGCAGTGGCGGGTTGGTTATATGTACCTTGCGTTTGATTTACTAAAGCACTTTCAAATCTTATACGATAAACATCTCTTCACTAGTGACTTCCTTGGAAATTCTTACTTTGATACTGAAATTTTAGATACTTTGAAAATATTAATTATTTAAAAAACTCTGGAAACAAAAAATACCACCTTGGTATCCAAATTACACCAAGAAAAATTTTACACACAGTACTTTATGCGGATGACCAGGTTATTTTAGTAAGTTCAAAAAATGAACTTCAAATTAGTGCCCATGAATTAAATAAAATTGCTTACAAATTTGAAATGAAAGTTTCCCCATCTAAAGCTAAAACAATAGCTTTTAGTGCTGTATTAGGATTAACAAGACTCGATCATCAAAGAAATGTGGATATAAGAAACAAACTGAAGGTAAATAATATCACAGAAGACATACAAAAACTGGTTCAACCATATACAACGTACCACTCTTCACAGACTCCCACGTTTAGCCTGCAACTATCGACCGCATGGCAGAAGGGAGCCTGGAAGACCGAGACAGAGATGGGACGACTAGTAACATTTACACAGCTCTTGAGGAACAGACCTCAACGACCTAACCCTACATGTGTTCATGATGAGGATGATGCTGAATTATTTAAAAAAAAAGGAAATAAAGCCTTTAAAAAATAATAATAAATATAGGGAGAAAACGATAAAAAAAAGGGGGTAGCTTCACGGATGGGAATAGCGAAATCAACGGACTTTGCTGGACAGTCTGTCAATGGGTACAGACGTGCATTTTGTTCGCACATCAAATTGCTTAAAGCGAGCGCCTTAAAGTTCATTTGTGTCTGCAAATAGCGTTAATTGGTTAATTAATTATACCAAAAAACATATATTGTAGGCAATATCTCCGGCGAAAAGTGTTTAAAAAATCGATTCTTCACTAAAAGCCGTTACATTAAAAATCTGATGTGTTGCACTCACATGACTTTTTCTACTCTTGTACTAACCATTCTTACAAACTCTTATTCCTATATCTTCTTCGTGTTAGTTGAGATAAACATTTGTACAAATTATCTTATTGCTTATTTCCTTGTAGGTGCAAGGGGAATATGGGAATATGCTTTAAATGATAGTGAAATCTTTTAAGGGCTGATTGCTATTCGATACCTTTGGAATTCCATTCTCTTTCAAAGACCAAGAGATACAAAATTCCTATTTGAAAAAAGTATAAGTTGGAAAATTCAAACAAATGAGAAAGTATATCTCGTAAATAATTTACTCAAACGAAAGACGAAATATTTGGCATAAATTGTGTGTGTGTGTGTGTGTGTGTGTGTGTGTGTGTGTGTGTGTGTGTGTGTGTGTGTGTGTGTGTGTGTGTGTGTGTTTTAATGAGATCAATATTTTTTATTTAGTAAACTTTTGTCTGTTCTTACTGTTCATCATTTATGCAAAAATCATTCAGAATGACGAGGTCTTCTGCGGATATTCCCACTAAATTCAAGGTATGACCTGTAAACGACAATGGAATCGCCTGTTTCTGTCCGTCACTGGATTCTGACTAACTGTCCCTCCGATTGGAAGAGCGGAGTGGGTTATAGCCGCTCATTACGTAAGGTTCTCCAGAGAGAGAAGGTTGGACATCCCTGACGTATAGAGGTACAGTTGAAGAGAAACTCGCCAATCAATCTGCAGCGTAGCAATTGGAAAGTGGCAGCGAGCACTCTTCGTATAGGTTGGAGGTTTCGAGCGTTTTGGGGCTCCAAGTAGATTTCGAGGAACATGTATGATTGTTTGCCCCTAATGTTATCTTAAG
This sequence comes from Tenodera sinensis, assembly GCA_030765045.1. Classification (NCBI taxonomy): domain Eukaryota; kingdom Metazoa; phylum Arthropoda; class Insecta; order Mantodea; family Mantidae; genus Tenodera; species Tenodera sinensis. The sequence goes on along the minus strand of CM060965.1, from coordinate 180,390,036 downwards.
AGTCTCATTTTGTTGCAAGTGACAATGTAATGTACGAAGGGCGTCCAATAAGTGAGTTTACCTATTTTGTAAAAAAAAAAAAAAAAAAAAAAAAAAAAATGCACGCAATTTACCATGTTCAAATACTTCTGATTACCTTGTACAATGCTTCTGTTACTTTTCCATGCAGTCATTTTTTGCAAGCAATTTTGGTAACGTGACACTAGTTTGTTCAAACCAGTTTTGTACCAGATCGGGTCTTGTGCTCGTAATAGCTGTTCACTTTTGTAGCGACTTCGCCATCACCAGATCTCCCACTGTCTGGTACATTTGGCCGAATACATCCATCACTCAGGGACCCATCTTGAACTACATTCTTGTGTTGGATGAGCGTCCAATTGCAGCTCAGGAGGAACATTTATTGTTGTTACTGCTAGAAGCGAGGTTGCAGCTTCGTCTCATTTAAGCATGAACACACCATAGCTAAATATGCTCCCAGAGTGTATTTTTATGGACGACCGACCACGTATAGCTGCTCGGGAGAGCTGCTGCAGAATCAAGCCAGCTCACGATGGATGCATCAGGAACAAACCGGCTCTCGAGAGCCATATCAGAGTCAAGTAGGCACACGAGAGCCATATCAGAGTCAAGTAGGCACACGAGAGCCATATCAGAGTCAAGTTAGCACACGAGAGCCGTATCAGAATCGTGCCGGCTCACGTGAGCCGCCGGAGGATCAAGCCAGTTCACGAGAGTCGCATCAGAGCCAAGTAGGCACACGAGAGCCATATCAGAGTCAAGTAGGCACACGAGAGCCGTATCAGAGTCAAGTAGGCACACGAGAGCCATATCAGAGTCAAGTAGGCACACGAGAGCCATATCAGAGTCAAGTAGGCACACGAGAACATCAGAATCGTGCCGGCTCACGTGAGCCGCCGGAGGATCAAGCCAGTTCACGAGAGTCGCATCAGGATCAAACCGGTTGAGGGCCACATACAAGGAATCGTGGTTTCCACACAGGATGTTTTATTTTCTCATTTACTTGTAATGCCAAGGGCGCTGGAAGAACAAATGGGCGTGAAGTAGCATGTTCACGTGCATAAAGTACTTAAGATTCAGAATCCATCAGCTCCGGAATATTAGCTTTTAGAGGAAACCGGGGAAGCAAAGGCTCTTGAGTAGGTTCCGAGGATGTAAAGAATGCGTTTGTCCCAACATAACGTTTGTTAATTCCTTGGTTATCTTTGCTTAGCAACTAGAAATGTCGTATTAGTTATTGCCATTGGGCTGCATTTGAAGTAAGGAAGTTCTGCAGAGTCCTTTAATTGATTGGTTCCCGTTAATGTATGGTATTAACGGAAAAATGCCTCATTGGCTCAATGTGGTATTCGAACTTGCGTTCCTTGACCATCTGTTATGGTTTATCAGTTATGCAGAGTCATTCAGAATGAAGATAACTTCAGGGGTTAGTCTCAGAAAATTCCAGACATACGTTTCAATTGTCATAAACATATAGTGCTAGCTGAAATACCCGGCGTTGCCCGTGGTTTGCGATTTTATCCCTACAACATTTATACTTACGTTGGATACTATAATGAACTCAAAATAAGTAAAATAAATATAATAGATGCAGCTGTCAAACGATAGGTCCGCCACAGACGCCATATATTGAGTAATCCCAAGTGGCAATTCGCATACAAAATTAGCAATTTCGATTTTTCGGCCGTATCTTTGGGTAAAGTAGAGAAAGTCATGTGAGTGCAATACAGATTTTTTGCATTCAGAGGGCCTCAAAAGATGTATTTCCGGTGAAATCTCGACATAGATTTTTTGGGTGGAATACAATTCTTCCTCTATTCACTATTCGTAGTAGAGAAAGTAAAAAGGAAAGAAATTCCTACATTCCTTATCACGTCTCCACAGTTCTTCCAAAACAAAGGACTGTTAATTGTGGAGAACATGAAGCGTTCAGAAGAAACAAGTCTCTTACATACTCGCTTAAAGAAGAAAATGAAAGTTCTCATACGGTATGTAAAGCATTCTTCCTGACACTCCTGATTTCAAGAAGAATACTGATAAAGTGGTTCGTGGTGCAGTAAGTAATGTGAATAATGTTGTATCCCCGCTAGAAGACAAAAGATGTAGAAGGTGCCATATAATAAGATTAAGGATGAAATTCCTCAACGCATAAATTGCTTGCACCCAACCACAGCGCATTACCGCATTACCTTCACACTGACTGCCATGCAACAAGACCTTGTCGCTCAAAGTGGGAATTATAAACGCTCATATGATAAGTACAGAGCAAATGAATATATTCTTTGGCAATCTGAGTCACGACGAATGTGTAAACTGAAGAATTTAATCTGCGCAACACTGACCAGAAAAAGGACAAACTTGCTAAATGTGGGATACCTACACACAAGCATCCAAATGTCGGACAAAATACAGAGAAGATGCTGAAAAAATGAAGAAACTGACAAAGGAAGTTTACTGTGCAGATCGTGCACAGAACAAGCTGTATTTGCTAACCAATTAACACTGTATAGTGAGAATTTTGTTCCGTCGGAAAAAAAAAAAAAAAAAAAAATTCAAACCCTTTGCAGCTCTTGGTACGAAGCTCTGTTTTAAAAGAAACAAAGAAGATATAGGTAAGTACTTTCTATCACTCTCTAACGTAAAAATTGGGCGTTTTTCTCATTTCTGATTTTCATGGCAAATTTAAATATAATTAGAGCTGATAAAATTGTAGTAAGTTGCTTTGAACCTGGGCATAGCTTTATGGCTGTTGATTCATTTCACCACAAGGTGCAAGTATGAAGATTTTGAAAATGCTGTAAAGACGGAACTTCTAGCAATGGAGCTTGAGCATTTTCTCACTTGGTCCGACAGTTCCTCATAATACAAACTGAATCAGGTTCAACCAAGGCCTTACGTGCACGATATGGTTGAAATAATCGTTTCCAGAACAGCTTACAATATGAAGTATAAACTGACTTCTACTTCAATTTCTTAGCTTGAAAAATAATGAAAAGCAAAAAACTGCCTTCATACGAACTGCCTGGAGTTTCTGCTGAGAAGAAGCAAACCGTAATTAGAAATTAGGTGGTCGATCAGATTTACGTTTTGGGAGAATCTGCTAGCGAACAAAGGAAAGTAAACTGTGAAATTGGTTATATATACATTTTGAAAGCTCGTTACTAAAATGTAGTTTTACTGTGACTTCTTTCCAGGGTACAATTCATTAGTTGTTCACATTAATATGAACAACATAGATTATGTGAAAGGCGTTATCTAGTGACTAACAGACTAGATAAATAATACAAATTATACATACATTTGTATGCGACATGTCCTACTTGAGAGGGTGTTAAAGGGATTATTTTTCTAACTTTGTTCAAAAGTAAAATAACGGTGCATCTAAATCACTAAAAAAACAATCTATGATAGATAAGAATTTAAAAGTTTATTATACTATAATATTTTGTTATGAATTTATTATTAAATTAGCATGAAAATAATGCTCTAAGACTTAAATTGCCATTCACAGCACAGTATACAAAGATAAGGATAAAATTACAATGAAAATTACTCAGACAACGTCCACTTTCTAGTTTTATTTTAGTAGTTCAATTTTGACTGACATTATTAAATAGGGCATATTTCAGGTTTTCCTTAATAGTGTGACACTGGGTCAATAAACAATGAACGGACGGGGGAGGTCCGAGGCTACAGGGCAACTAGTGACTGTGTGTATCTGATCGAACAGTGCGAAAACATCAGTTCTGTCCAGAGCCTTCCCGGAGTCATTGCACACGTGCGTATGGAAAGAACTCGAAGGAGGTCACGTTACGCCGGCTCCAGTATAAATATAGCTTGCGAGAACAGTTTTAGAGTTCGAGTTGAGTCAGTTTAGAATTCAGTTGTTGTTTATTGCGTAAGTCATCGTCTACAGTTAGTTTTTAGTTACGTGAGTGAGTCGGCCAGCCTGTCAGCGAGTACGTATGCGTCCTCGAGTGATCGCATCGACGTAGTCAAAATATAAGAGACAGTAAAAATGGAGAAAGACATTGAAAGACTGAGAAGGTTAACAGAAGAACAATTATTTCTTTATAACATTATTAATCTTACTCTCAATAATTCTGGTACCAGTCTTCATTCAATGTCTGTCTTGAATGCCTCTTACAGTCTCGTGTTGTTTTGTAATTATTATTAAGTCTGTTATGCATTATTTTTAAATAGTTTATTGTTGCATTTGCAGAGAAATACTGTTTGTTTACCAGCTCATGGTGACTGAAGGGGAGAGGAGAGAACTTCCAGGATAGTGTAACCCGAGTTTTGTAAACTTTGTAGATAACGTTGCTGCTGGTTTAGTTGGCAACTTACCTCCAAAGTCATTCCCGCTGTGTTTGCTCGCTAACATGGTTTTATTGGGTCACACTGTCGTTTGTCTCCATACATGTGTAATCTCAATCCCATAGATCTAGCTTGGGCTTTGGTAGAACGAATAGTGAAATAAATGTAACAGGCGACATTTCCTTACAGGAATTTCACGATATAACGCTCGAGGATATATCACTTGAGACTCAAACAGACTGGCAAGGTTTTTGAAAAGTATAGAAAAGGTAGAAAATGATCGTTGGAAGAAAGACGGAGTAGTTGAAAATATCATTTACGTTTTATAAGCTAAATATACTGCATGAACTAAAAATAGCATTTAAGTTCCGCCATTTTGAGTGACTTCTTTGCTTTGATCTAGCGTGAATACACATTCCAAGGTTGGCAACATTATCGCAGGCGCGATTAGAGGCACGACTCCCGCTTCAGATATCTCTTGTTTACCTGCAATTGTTTACTGATGCACTGGCTCGCTGCATTCCTCCCAGGAACCATGAACTGTAAGTGTAGTCCTTTTAGGTTATTATTGTGTATTAGTCCGTATGTGAAGTAAAAAAAAAAAAACAACTTGTTGACAGCGAACGAGCTTGCTCGCGTAGTGATGCTACCAAAACCATTAAAACCGCTGAGCTTTTTACATTCGCGAACCTAACCTTTTTACATTCGTTTTCTCTATTCAAATAAGAACTTTCCAGTTCCAATGGCATAGGGAGTACCTATAGCTCACAGCAAGTATAGCAAACTGTAAATTATATTGTTATGTTTGCATATTATTTGGAGGAGAAAGTGAATGGGACGAAATTGCATAAGTTGCAAAAATCTTTTTTTATAGAAGGGCGCACAAACATCGAGTTTCCAAAACAATATATCTAACAGCGAGCGTTTTCATCTTCTTAGAAAATGTAGAATCGATCATGCGTTATCAGAAGCAGCACAACAAATCAGTCAGTTGCAATAAACGATTTATTGCTTGGGCACGAAGGACAGTTCATAAGAGAGAATCTGGAATTCACCTCAGGATTTAAAGGAACTTCGAGTAATATTCAAAATGATCTTATTGGATCTATAACTCCGAACGAAATCTCAGCTTGTGGAATTTAAGCACATTTGCAGTAGACACAGGGATAGTGTCAGTGGGGTATTTGCTGCCAGAAAAGAACTCCCCAGTCAGTTATGACTAACTTCCCCATTGCTAAACAAAGGAACAAAATAGGCAAATCCGAGTTCTATTGTTGACCATCGTGTTACATAAATTATGTTGACCTTGAGACCGCTAAAGATTTAAAACTCCTAAATATTCCTCAAGAAACATTTGAACCACGTGGCAGCTGCGGAAGGCAAGGACGCATTGACAGCAGTTAACATATGAGGAAAGGTCATCCCGGCAGTGGCAAGTTCAGGCTTGAACCATTTCACACAATTTACACCTATTATAAGCAGTCATAGATGGACATCACTTAAACTTTGATTCAACTGTGTTAACTTATATGGAATACTCAGAAATGAAGGAGGAAAAAATTGCACTTCCCTTTATCGATAATGTGTAAAGGAGAATAACAAAATCTGATGTGTTGCACTCACATGACTTTCTCTACTCTTGTACTAACCATTCTTACAAACTCTTATTCCTATATCTTCTTCGTGTTAAGATAAACATTTGTACAAATTATCTTATTGCTTATTTCCTTGTAGGTACAAGGGGAATATTAGAATACAGTAGGCTTTGTGCGATAGTCAAATGTTTTAAAGCTTTGGGATTCTGTTGCCTTTGCACACTTAACATATAAAAAAATGAACAACGATGATCCATTTTACGAAAGTTCTAAGTTTTCCGAAACTCACACACATAACAAGGAATATCTCCGAAATGGTTCGCCCTACAAGAAAATGCATTTAGACATAAATTGTGTATTTTAGCAAGATCTACATTTTTTGTATAGTATGATTTGGTCTATCTCTAACGGTTTACCAGTTATGCAAAAGTCGTCCAGAGTAAATACGACTACAGGGGCTATAGTCAGAAAATTCAAGATATACATTTCATTTGTCATAAAAATATCTTAAACATATGACATTTTAATCAAAATCGTTTGAGCCATTTTCAAGAAAATCAAAGTTTTCGAAAAATTTTCCATGTAAAGGGTAGTTTAGGGTAGGGCTATTTTCTGCAAAATCTTCGTGTCGCATCCTTGAAAGACATTAAACTTAAATACCAACTTTGGTTTGTAACCGACTTTTCGTTTTTGAGTTATGCTGTCCACAGACTGACAGACTGACACACAGACACAGACACGGACCTTTTTCTAAAAATGCTTTTTCGGATTCAGGGGGTCTCAAAACATACATTCCCGGTGAAATCTCGACATGGAATTTTTGGGTGGAATACAATACTTCCCCTACTTACCAGTAGAGAAAGTAAAAACGAAGTCATATACGTGCTTGGAAAGAGTGCGTTCAACTGTCCTGATTAACCACAGTCAAACATGCACTTACCAGCATGTTGCGAATTAAAGGATTTGAGTGTTTTGAAGAAGTACGTGCACTAGATGGTGATGGAGCTAGTTCTCAAAAAGGCATCACACGAAGTTTACATCTTAGATCCAACAATTAGGTTTAGAAATGATTGCCGCCAAGGCCTACCCCTAAAAAAAAAAAAACCCTCTTGTACAAGCTATTGTTACAAGCCCTGATTTTTCTATCTACTACGTCATGGTAAAGGGAACAAACACAGAGGGGACACCTCGCTCACTTCGACCTACACAGATCTATTGTGGCTATCACCCCCCAGGAGGCAGGGATGAAATGAGGGAACCGAAGGTGCCACACAGGGTCGCAGCTAGTGGTTTGAAATAATGCACCCAGCATTCGCCTAAATGACATGGGGAAACCGCGGAAATACCCATATCAGAGTGCGTGGCCATGGGGATCGAACCCGCGACCTCCCGAATGCGGGCACATTTGCACAAATTGTCTTACTATTACACCTTTCCTTATAGGTGCAAGTGCAGTGGCGTAGTTAAGGTTTTGGGGGTCTCCTGCAATTAAATATTGGGGGCCCTACTTCCTAATAAAGCTTAAAATGTAGAGATGAAAATATTACATATTTACTCGCATCCTTAGAAGATGCTGGACTTCAGGACCAATTTTGGTTTTCAACCGAGTTTTCCTTATAGAGACACACTCACAATACAAGGACGTTTTTCTAAAAATGATTTTTTTTGGGGGGTTCAGGGGGCATCAAAAGATAGAATCAGAGATGATAAGTTGCAGATTTCTTGATACGGGAAGCTGAAAACAAACGAAAGACAATGAGATGACTAGGTAAGGAACCGTAATGATAGGCCGTGCGGCTGAGAAAGTTGGGAATACCCCTCATCTCGGACCGGTTGGTTCATGACGTCAAAGGAGGAACGCGCGTTCTCTCTCTCTCTGTCTTACATGCAAGGTAATTGGCTTTCTCGCTTCTTGGAATGTGCTGCGTCATATGTTCAGTTGCCATGGACACATGGATTGGACGCCACTTTCTTCGGCGATGCTTGTTTGTTTACAAAGACTACTCCCATGTGTGATTATTTTTAGCCCTCATTAAGATGCTCAGCAACAACGCGGAAAGTACCACACGAGTAGGCGAGGTCGTTAAGGCATCAACTTGTGAACCAGAGGTCAGCATCTCAAATCTACCGCCCTAAACAGGTTTAGTGCGCGTTTTCCTCAGCCCTCGTCATTAGAGCTTGGTGAAATAGCGCAAAAAATTCAAGTAGGCAGATAATAAGCCGCTTCAAATTGATAATAGGCAGTTTCAGTAATGATAAGCATTGAAATAGATTCGATTATTTACTCATTTACCACTTAAAACATATTTATAACATAGAACGTACAGACATTTCAAATAGCCATATCCAATATGTTAAATCGACTATGGCTGACACAAAATTTAACGGCGGTTGTCAGGAAGAGCTACTCAACACAAAATCCAGTCAGAAAAAAAAATTTTCTTGTTTAACGACACTGTCAATTGCTAGGATTACATCAGCGTCACCGGTTTGCCAGAATTTTGTCCCTCAGGAGTTCTTTTACATGCCAGTAAATCTAGTGACATGAAACTGTCGTTTTTAAGCGCACTTAAAAACCATCGGTCTGAGCCAGATTTGAACCCGCGACCTTGGGATCAGTAGGCCAGCGTGTAACCAACTGAGCCACCGAGACAGATGATCCAGTCAGAAGCCTACCAGGCCTTGCGGTGTTGTATAGTTAGACACCTGTGAAATCACTCTGTAAAGCTGGTGATATAAATATCATTTGTGCAAAAGGAAAGAAAACGGTAGTTGTAAGCTATCAGCTGCCATTAAATGTTGTGTGTGCCATAAATCCCTACTCTTAATGAAAACTGTAAGCACTTTCTGTAAATTTGCGCTCTTCGGTTACGATACATTTTCGAATTTTTACTTTCTCTACTGGTAAGTAGAGGAAGTACTGTATTCCACCCAAAAATTCGAGATTTTACCGGAAATATATATTTTGAGGCCCCCTGAATCAAAAAAGTATTTTTAGAAAAAGGTCTGTGTGTCTGTCAGTCTGTCGACAGCATAACTCAAAAAACGAAAAGTCGGTTAAAAACCAAAATTGGTATTTAAGTTTAATGTCTTTCAGGGATGCGACACGAAGATCTTGAAGAAAATAGTCTCACGCTAAACTACCCTTTACATGGAAGATTTTTCGAAAATTTTGAGTTTTCTTGAAAATGGCTCTAACGATTTTTATTAAAATATCATATGTTTGAGATATTTTTATGACAAATTAAATGCATATTTTGAATTTTCTGGCTATAGCCCCTGTAGTCGTATTTACTCTGGACGACTTTTGCATAACTGGTAAACCGTAAGAGATAGACATAATCTTACTATACAAAAATGTGGATCTCGCTAAAACACATAATTTATGTCCAAATACATTTTTTGTACAGCGAACCATTTCGGAGATACTCCTTGCTATGTGTGTCAGTTTCGAAAAACTTAAAACTTCCGTGAAATGGAACATCGTTGTTCATTTTTTTTATATGTTAAGCGTGCAAAGAGAACGGAATCTCAAAACTTTAAAACATTTGACTATCGGACAAAGCGTACTGGATTCTAATATTGCCCTTGTACCTACAAGGAAATAAGCAATAAGATAATTTGTACAAATGTTTATCTTAACTAACACGAAGAAGATACAGGAATAAGAGTTCGTAAGAATGCTTAGCACAAGAGTGGAGAAAGTCATGTGAGTGTAACTCATCAGATTTTTTTTATGGAAAACCCTATTATCAATTTTTAAGTAATTTCTCTCTTGAATACGTTTTACATCACCGCGCTGGTTTTGTAACAACAACAACAATAATGATAATGAAAAGAAGAACAACAACAAAAATAGCCTAGTCTGTTTTAGCCCAGTATTGTTTTCCGCACGTGGGAAGCAGAAAGTAATGAAGTTGTATTAATGAGCAAAGCGATGATTAGTTCTGTTAAGATTAAATTTCCAGTAGTAAACCAACAGTTTCTTTTTTGTAGTTGACCATTTACTGTATGGTTTATTGTGCTAAATAGTCACTATTTTATTGTTACTTTACACAATTCAACTAATCATGTTAGGAGAGGGTTGCCATTATTACAAACTTCCTCAGGAATGTTGTCAACAGTGGCTCATATAAGGTTAGCATTACAGTAATAAATAATGTTCATAAGTAAACGCCTAGAACAAAAATGATGAAATTACGTAAGCAGAAGCATTGATAGAAGTTCCCATTCCAAAAGAAAAAAAATCTGATGTGTTGCATTCAGATGACTTTCTCTACTGTTTAAATTAAATTATTTTGTTGTTTAGCGACGCTGTCAATTGCCAGGATCACATCAGCGTCGCCGGTGTGCCGGAATTTTGTCCCGCAGGAGTTCTTTTACATGCCAGTAAATCTACTGACATGGAGCTGTCGTTTTTAAGCACACTTAAAAACCATCGGCCTGGGCCGGGTTTGAACCCGCGACCTTGGGATCAGTAGGCCAGCGTCTAACCAACTGAGCCACCCAGACCGACGTTTTCTCTACTGTTGTATTGACATTCGTATAAACCTATTCCTCTATCTTCTTCATTTAGTCGAGATAAACATTAACAGAAATTATCTTTTTAAAGCTGCACGCTATGTGAAGGCTTTCAAATTTCGCTCTCTATGCACGGCCAAGAGATAAAAATGTGAATAACGACCTTTCTTTTGAGAAAAGTATAAATATTGCAAAACTCACCAAATAACAAGGAATATCTCCGTAATGGTTCGCTCCACACAAAATGCATTTGGACATAAATTGTGTATTTTAACGAGATCTACCTTTTTGTATAGTAAGATTTGATTAGTCGTCCAGAGTAAATAGGACTACATAGGCTATAGCCAGAAAATTCAAAATATACATTGACGATGGCATGACCAGTTCAATTAAAATGTGGAGCGGAACAGGCCATGTGGCCTAAACCGTGTTGTTCATGATCATATTTAATTTTCCATAAAAATATCTTAAACTTGTAGAATTTTATCAAAATCCTTAGAGCCATTTTTGAGAAAATAATAATTTTCGAAAAATTTTCTATGTATAGGGTAGTTTATGATGGAGGAATTTTCTTCAAAATGTTCCTGTCACATCCTTGAAAGATGTTAAACTTAAATGCCAATGTTGCTTTTTAACCGACATTTCGTTTTTGAGTTACATTGCTCACAGACACACACACACACACACACACACACACACACACACACACACACACACACACACACACACTCACTCACTCACGCAGAGGACCTTTTTATAAAATGGCTTTTTTTAAATTCATCGTGTGCCTCAAAACATGTATTTCCGGTGAAATCTCCAGATTGAATTTTTGGATGGAATGCAATACTTCCTCTGCTTTACTATGTATACGTAATAGAGAGAGAGAGAGAGAGTAAAAAGTCGTAATAAACACTTAACGAAAAGACAACAAGATGAAAACAGGCAAATACCGAACTGTATTCATCAGGTGTCGTGTGCAGTTAGAACGGGGGTTTTACACTTGTAAACAAGGCGGAAATTACGTGCTTTAATTCTCTTGTAGATCGTTTACCAACTAATTTGAAGAAGGATGAAGGCAAACGGGACAATTAGTTCATATGCAAATTAGCATAAGTCGTAGTGAAACAGATTCATGAATGAATAACTGATCACTGTGCCACAACAAATAAAAATACGCAAGACTGAGAAAGAAACTGGTTCAAATAACCTGTTTTAGAAGACGGAGCTGTTTCCAAGGTTCTCAGCACCAGGCGCAGGAATTCCTAAACTTTAAAGCCAGGACGAAAGCAAACAAGTTGAACTGTTATTGGAATTCAGGCAGTGACGCCGCACGTTAAAACATCTTATGTTACCTACATTCAGGTGGCATTCTCTCCTCACTCTTCTACAAACTATTCTTTCTAAAGTTTATTATGCTTGTTAATCCAGATGACCTTACAATTCACATTTACATATTTCGGTGTAAGATGCAGCAGGTAAAGTGATGGTCACATTTTTAAAGAGCGTGTCACTATGTGATAACTTTGACATATTCGACGCTTTTTCCATGATCTTGAGGGTAAATAGACAAAGGACTACCTCCCACTTGAGAAAAGCACAAATATTTGACAGTTAAAACCAAAAACAAAGAATTCTCTGAAACAGTTAACTCCACGAAAAAAACAGAAAAGAAGAAAAAATCTGATGTGTTGCACTCACATGACTTTCTCTACTCTTGTACTAACCATTCTTACAAACTCTTATTCCTATATCTTCTTCGTGTTAGTTGAGATAAACATTTGTACAAATTATCTTATTGCTTACCCCTCGGTGTATCGTCAAATTTTCGCCGAGTTACTGGGACATTACCGGAATTATACTCCGGTTTTTACCGATAGTTTCCAGGTGGGCGGGGCTACAGGATGTAGTTTTGTTCATAACAATGAAGTTCACAGATACCGCCTTCCCAGTTTTTACCACGGAGCTATATGCTATATTTTATTTTTTACTCGTTATCTCTAGGTTATATCATAGTTGTTTTATTATATGCTCCGATTCTCTCAGCGCCCTTCAAGCCCTGAGCCAGTTTGTCTCCAGCACAACGCTAGCCGTTAAGATACACTCATCTGTCAGTACTGAGTCACGGATACCAGCCAGTGTTTATTTGGACCCCAGGCCACGTGGGTATCATGGGGAACGAGGACGCAGATGCAGCTGCTAAGGCTGCCTGTCGTTTGCCGCAGTTTTCGACACGCACTCTACCTTTTACTGACGTGCAGCGGTACTTCCTACGCCACCTCTGAGTCACGGATACCAGCTAGTGTTTATTTGGACCCCAGGCCACGTGGGTATCATGGGGAACGAGGACGCAGATGCAGCTGCTAAGGCTGCCTGTCGTTTGCCGCAGTTTTCGACACGCACTCTACCTTTTACTGACGTGCAGCGGTACTTCCTACGCCATCCCTGAGTCACAGATACCAGCTAGTGTTTATTTGGACCCCAGGCCACGTGGGTATCACCGGGAACGAGGGCGCAGATGCAGCTGCTAAGGCTGCCTGTCGTTTGCTGCAGTTTTCGACACACACAGTACCTTTTACTGACGTGCAGTGGTACTTCCTACGCCACCTCTGTTTATTCTGGCAGAAGACTTGGCTGGCACACAGTTGCGGACAATTAAGGACACCGTGCAACCTGGCTGACCTCATGCAGGGATTCACGGCGGTCGGAGGTGATTCTCACCAGATTCAGAATCGGTCACACACGACCCGGCTCCTGTGGTCCATCGTGCGGCGTACCACTCTCCGTGTCGCCAATACTTTGGCCTGGGGTTGACCCTGCGATCCGTTCTCGGCGACGGCCGCGTTTCGTTGTTCGTCGTCGAAATTGCATTCGCGATGCAAGTTTAGCTTGTATTTTATTCCTTGGGTCGTCATTTTTTCTTTCTCTACTGGTAAGTAGGGGAAGTATTGTATTCCACCCAAAAATTCCATGTCGAGATTTCACCAGAAATATATGTTTTGAGACCCCCTGAATCCAAAAAAAAGTATTTTTAGAAAAAGGTCCGTGTGTGTGTCTGTCTGTCAGTCTGTGGACAGCATAACTCAAAACGAAAACTCGGTTAAAAACCAAAGTTGGTATTTAAGTTTAATGTCTTTCAAGGATGTGACACGAAGATTTTGAAGAAAATAGTCCCATCCTAAACTACCCTTTACATGGAAAATTTTTCGAAAATTTTGATTTTCTTGAAAATGGCTCTAACGATTTTGATTAAAATGACATATGTTTGAGATATTTTGATGAGAAATGAAATGTATATCTTGAATTTTCTGGCTATAGCCCCTGTAGTCGTATTTACTCTGGACGACTTTTGCATAACTGGTAAACCGTTAGAGATAGACCAAATCTTACTGTACCAAAAATGTAGGTCTTGCTAAAACACACAATTTGTGTCTGAATACATTTTTTTGTAGACTGAACCAATTCGGAGATATTCCTCGTTATTTGTGTATGTTTTGGAGAGCTTATACTTCTGTCAAAAGGAACATTGTTACTCATTTTTTATATGTTAGCCGTGCAAAGAGAACGGAATCTCAAAGCTTTAAAACATTTGACTATCGCACAAAGCCTACTGTATTCTAATATTCCCCTTGTACCTACAAGGAAATAAGCAATAAGATAATTTGTACAAATGTTTATCTCAACTAACACGAAGAAGATATAGGAATAAGAGTTTGTAAGAATGGTTAGTACAAGAGTAGAGAAAGTCATGTGAGTGCAACACATCAGATTCTGTTATATATTAACGCCCTACAACGTAATGTAGTATCGGATAATGAATCAATGAAATTGATGAAATGATACTCAAGTAAGCCCGGGTTCCTATAGAGCTTAAAGTTCTCAGGGTAAGGGAAAACCTTTGAAAAAACCTTATCCGGATAACTCACCCTAAACGAGATTCGAACTTGGGACCTCTTGGATATCAGGAAATACGCTACAACCACGCTACAGGGGTGGGCTATGAGAGTTGAAATATATGAGTATTCATCTGGTGTTCGTTTTAGAAGTATACATGCAAATTATTTGAGAACAGATGAAAATAGGCGTTTGTTCGAGAAACAGATGTTCGAAATCTATACAATAGAAACAAGTCACGGGACTGTTGGCAGAGACAATTCTTTGTAATTACTCATTACTACTCATTACTCATTATTCATATACTTCTTCAGCATTATTAACTCCGACCGCGAAAGAATGTTCTTGATTTTCCCTTTGGATTCTTCAAATAAGAGCACGAGACAAATGTTTATTTTAAATCAAGTTCTGAATTAACTCATTATTCTTCTCCTACTTCTTCAGCACGTATAACTATTACACCGATCTCTAAATGTATAACGTTTGGAGCGGGTAAAGGACTCTTAGCTGCTCATTGTCGTCTGTTTGAAGCTGTTTGCTCCAAATGGCGATGGTTGATGAAGCAGTACCCTTACTTCTTGTTGGTATTGATGAATTGCTTGGGCGCTAGTGAGGGTTATATCTTCACGGTGTCTCTAAGTTCTCCGCTGGTTCCTTCGCCTGGCTACCACTTGAGCAATGAGATGCTTATTTCGAGGTATGCGTGGATGTGGTTTTCACAAAGGATCACACTGATTCTTGATATGGGATATTTTAATGACTGTTTCAAGTGCCTGATTGAAAATGAGAAGTTGCCTACCGATGAAAAACAGTGTAGTAACTGACGACTTAAATATAACTTGTATCATACATGCCTATTTAGATGAATATAAATCCCAGCTTGCCTAATTCTAACGAATTAAAACATATCCATCTGATATTAACATTTAAAGTAATTATTGCTTGGTTTGTTTATCAATTCTTTATCAATAATGTATTAACATAATTACTTCTTCATTTATTAATTTAATTTTAAACGATAATTTCTTTACTTGACCCATCATTTTGGGATCACATTCTATGCACTAATTTTAATAAACGAAGTAAATCTCATTTTAGGTCATTTAAAAAGTGAAGTCATTTTATGGATAATTTTTCAAACTTTTTAGCTCATCATAATCTGGGCCGTGTTTATGATATAGGTAACGGTATCTTTATTTGCATTTGAAGGAGCGTTAGTTCAACACGTGTTTTTCCCCTTGACTCATTCTCACTCATTTGTAATGAATACTTTTACTATATACGTAATCGGAGAATAAGTTTACAACAGAAAGAAAATAAAGTACCACAATGTAAGACGTAAATGAGCACCGTTTGACATTACCTACAACAATAATGTTGGAATGTATACATCATAATGCACTATGTATACATTCTAAGAATAAGGGGGAAATCCACGTATTATTGATAGCCCATAAAAATGTCCATCATGGGTTGGGGCTTAGGAAAACCCTGTTAATAAAAGCTGCAAACACGTTAAATACCATGTTATAACTATTATCACAAATAAGGGCTCGGATTTTGATGGCCCAAAAATGGTTGAAAATGATCTATATGAGATTTATTTAATTAAAGTTAATAACTAGTTTATAAATGGATATACCTGCGTACAACTAGAAAAGTGTGTATTAAATGAGATAATTTAGAAAATTAATTAAAATACCTATGTTTCTTCCATGCTCTGTTGGAGTAATCAGGAAACCAAATTAGGAAAATTGTTTCTGAAGCAGGTCTTATTGTAACATTAATTATTTTGTGTTCTCAGATTATACAAAATTAATAGCCAATGAAAAATACCTCACATCCATGACACGACACAAGAACAACCAGAAAGTAGGAAGAATTCTTTTTTCCCAAGAATATGAATGAAGGATTACACAGATAGTCATTTCCCAGTATTAAATTCTTATATACGGAATGCAAATCCAAGAAAATTACAAATAAAGACTTAGAGGAGAAGCAAATTATAAAAGAATGACATGAAATCGAAAACAAAATCCTCCTAGAATAGAAGATGCCATAAAAATAGCAACAATGGCCCAGTAGATATCCATGTTCAGTCTGAAACCCAACAAGTATCTATGTAGACGTTAGCAACAAGAATAGTTGTGTTTTTTGGCTGCCTTATAAACTCTATTTAACCTTCATAACCGCTGGAATTCCAAACTCAGCTTTCTTTCATACAAGATGAATAAGACATTTGTTTTAAGTATTACGACACCGCCAGGATTCACTTTCATAAACTGGCTTTGGAGAATCTGCTTTAATTACAAAATCTTTTTAGTGAAATTTTAATGTTTGAGAGCTTCTTACGTTGACTTTGTTGATCACAGAACAGATTATTTCTATTTTCGTTCTACAACGACACGGAAAAGTTTCGTTTACTTCAGTAGTTCTGATTCATATTGTGACGTCATGTTGATTGTCGACGTCACGCTCAAGAGCGCCAGTCCCTTGGTCTGGGCGTTACTCTGCATTCCGTTTTGGGCGATGACCCAGTTGCTGTAGATAAGGCACTGCGGTTCGTCGCAGACCTCGGGTTCGCGAAGGATATTTAACCTGTGTTTTAGATTTTGGATGTGTCAGACTCTCAGCATTTTAGGGTGTTGAGTGATAGTCAAATGTTTTAAACCTTTCAAATTCCGTTCTCTTTGCACGATTAACATATAAAAAAATGAATAATGATGTTCCATTTGACAGAAGTATCAGTTCTCCAAAACTTACACAGATACAAGGAATCTCTCCAAAATGGTTCACTCTACAAAAAAATATTTAGACATAAATTGTGTATTTTAGCAAGATCTACATGTTTGTATAGTAAGATTTTGTCGATTTCTTAAGGTTTACCAGTTATGCAAAAGTCATCAAGAGTAAACAGGACTACGTGGGCTATAGCCAGAAAATGCAATACATATCATGATATACATATCATTTGCCATAAAAATATCTCAAACATATGACATTTTAATTAAAATCGTTAGCCATTTTTAAGAAAATTTAAAAATTCGAAACATTTTCCATGTAAAGGGTACTTTAAGGTGGAGTAATTGTCTTCAAAATCTTCGTGTCGCATCCTTGAAAGACATTAAACTTAAATACCAATTTTGGTTTATGACTGAGTTTTCGTTTTTGAGTTTTGTTGTCCACAGACTGACACACAGACACAAATTTTCTAAAAATGGTCTTTTTTTTTTTTTATTCAAGGGGTCTCAAAACGTAATTTCCGGTGAAATCTCGACATCGAATTTTTGGGTGGAATGCAATTTTTCCCCTACTTACTATATGCAATAAAGGAAGTAAAAATGGGATATCCGGCGCGAAAGCTTAGATCCGACACTAAGAATTTATCGATGGCTATTGACGTATGATAGTACTGCGTCATAAGACCTTCACATATGTGACACATCTGATTACTGTGTCGGTCTTAAACAAATACAAGGAATGGAGTTTCTAAACGATCTGCTGTACCTTCCATGAAGGACATCGTCAGCACATCGAAATAGTTGGAATAAATTATTGTACTGCTTGACCTGGTTTTCATCTTGATTACTAATGAAAGAATAAACTAAACGTTCATGGATGTTATGCCAACATTACGATAAACTTCCCGTAACGTAACGTAACTTCACGCGACAGGACGTAACGGGAAGGTCTAACACCTTGTATTAAATGGAAGTATTTAAGATGAAGTCACTTGGTGCTAGGTTTGGGCTGTAGGGAGGGTGACACAAACCTTTTGACCCTCACCATCTTCATCATGAACATTTATTTGGACATTTTTAATGTCGTGCACCACACCCTCACTCATTAGGTTCTCATTCTTTAGCGTATTCCCACTAAGTTCTGCCCCTTTTCCTGTAGAAACAATAACTTTCATTTGGAAGGGGATCCAATGGTAAAGGTGCCCATAGCCAAGCTTTAAGTGACCTTAGCAGTGATGGTGATAATGGCGCAAAGACGACAGCCAATCACACCATGCGAGCCCCCATCTCTTATCACTACTTGGGCCACCTATAGCTGCTATCGGAGGTTGAAAACAAAATAACCCTCGTAGAACAGGAATGAAGGAATAAAATGTTGAGGTGTGTCTTGTGGTTTCATTCAACACTGCTACTGGTGCATGAACTTGTATGGCTTGAGTTAATTTTGTGTGTACTATTTTTACTTTCTCTACTGGCAAGTAGGGGAAGTATTGTATTCCACCCAAAAATTCGATATCGAGATTTCACCGGAAATATATGTTTTGAGACCCCCTGAATCCAAAAAAAGCATTTTTAGAAAAAGGTCCGTGTGTGTGTCTGTGTCAGTCTGTCAGTCTGTGGACAGCATAGCTCCAAAACGAAAAGTCGGTTAAAAACCAAACTTGGTATTTAAGTTCATTGTCATTCAAGGATGTGACACGAAGATTTTGAAGAAAATAGCCCCACACTAAACTACCCTTTACATGGAAGATATTGAAAATTTTGATTTTCTTGAAAATGAGTCTAACGATTTTGATTAAAATGTCATATGTTTGAGATATTTTTATGACGAATCAAATGTATATCTTGAATTTTCTGGCTATAGCCCCCCGTAGTCGTATTTACTCTGGACTACTTTTGCATAACTGGTAAACCGTTAGAGATAGACCAAATCATACTATACAAAAAATATAAATCTTGCTAAAATACACAATTTAGGCCTCAATAAATTTTCTTGTAGGATGAACCATTTCGGAGATATTCCTTGTTATGTGTGTGAGTTTCGGAAAACTTAAAGCTTTCGTGAAATGGAACATCGTTATTCATTTCTTTATGTTAACCGTGCAAAGAGAACGGAATCTCAAAGCTTTAAAAGATTTGACTATCGTACAAAACCTACTGTATTCTAATATTAAGATAATTAAGATAATTTGCACAAATGTTTATCTTAACTAACACGAAGAAGATATAGGAGTAAGAGTTTGTAAGAATGGTTAGTACAAGAGTAGAGAAAGTCATGTGAGTGTAACACATCAGATTTTGCACTGATGGATGGGGTGCTAGAAGTGGCCGGGCATATTTGAAGGTGGTCTCGATCCATTTCCTCTTGCAGATCACATAGAGGACAGAGTGGTGAAGAATATATCCCAATTCTGTTTAAATGTTTTGCCAGACAATCATGTCCTGTAATCAACCTGAAGGTTGCAGCTGCTGTTTTTCGAGGATACTCAGGAATTACTGTTTGAATGTTTGGTAGTTCCCATCTTTTATTTTTTGATTTTTCATAGTAATATTTTGCAATCATTTTTTGGAATTCAGAGTTGACTAATCTTTTAGCTGCATAAAATGGTAGATTAACTATTGATTCCTGTACACTGCTGGTACAAGAAAATCAGCTTTGTCATTACCACTCAGTCCACAGTGAGCTGGTATCCACTGAAGTGTTAGATGTTGGGGAAGGATTTTTCCAACATTCTATAATTGTTTGGTTTTTGGTAACAACTTGAAAGTAACTGCTGTAATTTCCGTCAAAACGTAAAAATATGGTGCTCTCTAAAATGTGGTTACTTTTACTGCTAATTCTGTCCAATATAAATTAAATAGAAAATGTACAAATCAATATTCTAAAAATCACCACTTCCTATACATTTTTATTTTTTTATTAGATAGCAGCATTGCTTATCTACAGTAAGGGGTAGAGAAACTGTTTTATTGAAAGACTATAAAAAGAATAAACTTGCTTATAAAGTTAGATAAACGAAACAGGTCATGGTTGCTTGTGTGTTGCTCGGAACCGCGCATATAGCAGGGGGTCCCATAGACCAATCGTTTATTTCTGCCACACAGTGCCCGCACGACTGTCAGTCACTCTGCTATCTAACAGGTAAATCACATAACTACCTTGCCGCATTTTTCGTCCTTATTCCAATATAAAGCTACTTTCTTCTTCCTTGAAATCAGAAAAACATTGCAATTTATGAAACTGCTACAGCTTTTCCACGGTTCAAATACTACGTCTTGCAACAATGAACATGAATATCCGATGTTTCTTGCTTTCACAAGAGTGATCGAAAACACAATTTGGAGTAACAACAGCCAAAATTAATAATTATTATCGCCGTTATAAAGCTCCGGTATGGACTTAAGAATGTTTCACTGAACTCAATAGGATATAGGTAAAGGTACCCTTTTTTCGCATTAATTTTTTTTTAAGTTCGCGAAATAAGTTCTAAATTTTTTTTCCACTCTATATGGCTAGTATTATCGCTTTTTTTTCGCGACACTTTTTTTTTTTTTTTTTTTTTTTTTTTTTTTTTTTTAATTTCATGGTAAATAACACTGGCGGAATGTTTCCCTGATTCATATTTTTTCGAATTTTATAAAATGATTTTTTTTAAGTTTTTGTTTTTATTCGCATTATATGGCATGTATTTTATATGTACATATATCTCACTATATTTCTTTTGGTAGTTTATGCTTTCTCTATTACGTACTGTATTCCACCCTAAAATTCAGTGTCGCGATTTCACCGGAAATATATGTTTTGAGGGCTCCTGAAAAAAAAAAAAGATTTTAGAAAAAGGTCCGTGTGTGCGTGCGTGTTTGTGTGTGCGTGCGTTTATGTGTCAGTGGACAGCATAACTCAAAAACGAAAAGTCGGTTAAAAACCAAAGTTGGTATTTAATATTAATATCTTTCAAGGATGCGACACGAAGATTTTGAAGAAAATTACTCCACCCAAAACTATCCCTTACATGGAAAATTTTTCGAATACTTTTGATTTTATTAAAAATAGTTAACAATTTTTATTAAAATGCCATATGTTTAAGATACGAAAATTTTATGGCAAATGAAATGTGTATTTTGAATTTTCTGGCTGTAGCCTATGTAGTCCTGTTTACTATTGATACATTTTGCATAACTGGTAAACGCAAGAGATAGATCAAATGTAGATCTTAAAATACACAAGTTATGTCAATTATTTTTTTTTGAAGTGAACCATTTGGGAGATATTCCTTGTTATTTGTCAGGACTTTGCAGCACTTTTAGAGCGTTGTGAAATGGAAGGTGTTATTAATTTGTTATCTCTTGATCATGCTAAGAGAACAGAACTTCAATGTCACCATCATCTTAAAACATGTGACTTTGCTTAAAACCTAGTGTATTCCCCTTGCACCTACATGAAGATTAGCATTTGTGTGTTGCGTTTGTGGTTTACAGAGCTTGCAGCATTATTTAGAAATGATAAACTGGACTCAGGAGGTCATAGTGTGGCTTATCGGAGCGTTTGAACGCTTCGAGTTTTTATACAATACAACATTAAAATTGCAATAGTTTTCCGGGTCCTCTAACCTCACTCACTCACTCGCTTGTAGACCCAATATACCTCGGTCCATGCCCTGCTCTCTTCTTTCTAATCATAACCGTGTCCACCAACGTCTTTTGGTTCTAATACATCTTTTCTTCCTACTGAAACTCGTGGAAATATATCCCAAACCTACACTTAATATAGCAATCACTACATTGATATTTGCGTCTGCCATTTTATTTCTCCCGTGAACGTCATTCAACAGTTGCTACGTGAACTGTCATTTGTTTTGGACCAAAATGCATCATAGTGTGACAGACACTGCTTCTTTTGTGTGCAATTCCATTGGATACAAAATGTTTGTTCAAAAAAGTTGGGCCTGGGACATCGGCTTTAGGAAGCACACGTAAGATCCTGTGCTAGTGGAGCCATCTGTATTTTGAAAAAAGCCATATATATCTCTACAAGCAGCAGGAGTATCTGCATAGCATTACGCTTAATAGAGTTTATTTCTAACGTTCGTCTATCATCCGAAAACAGAGATTAATGGTCCCTAAAGCCAGATACTGTTAACTTTATAAAATCGAACTGCAAGGTTTATATACGACGTCACAACGTAAACACGCTCCTGGAGAGGCAGTTAAACCCACATGCCAGACACCTTTGCTGATCCATAGTTTTACTTGGCAACTTTTCCAAGTATTTCTGTTGCTGCGGTAATCCAATGGTGTTCTGATTAACAGGGTTCAGAGTTCTGACTTTGCATCTCTTTTCAGATAATCCAAGGGCAATGCTGTGTGGAAAATATACATGATTCGTAACACTTTTAGTGAATTGAAATAGTATATTATGCAACGGGACTATAATAGTTTTAGTTAAGACACGACCTTCCTAATTTTCATACGAGCTTCTTAATTGTCATTGTAGTTAAGTTTCATACGACAATTTATGCTCGACCATATACCTAATTTTGTACTTGAAATATTGTAAAATGTTGTACACTCATCAGGGACAATGACCTACATATTGCAGCAGCTGGTATTTGGAGTTCTGCGCAGGCGCTAAACGATCGATTCATTTCCAGCTCGTCACAGCTGCAGGATGAAAACGATAACCTTGGAATGCTACGTAACATTGAAAAATATAAGGCAAATTGAATATACTGCTTTTCAGACGAAACTTTATTTCATGTATAAGTTATTTACTGTACAATTAGTGAAATTAATTTGCGGGACTGTGCTTAGTGCAATATTCCTGGAATTTGATGTTGTATTGAGGTTAAAGTTGCATCTCACTATCAGTAGTGTCCGACTAAACTCGCGCTAGTTGCGTTTCGAGAATTAATCGATATTGCGCTTTGCCATTGCTGCATGGGAATTCTCTGATTGGTGGAAACTGAATTGTCCGATTGGATGAATACCAGTACTTTACTGAAAGTTTGAACTCAAGGAGGTCCATTAAAGGATCGCTATCAGGCTTATAATTAATAAATTTGGGTATGTTCCAGCATAAACACTTTTAAGGGTCATGTTTGTGCATTTTTACACTTTTATCTGACTTTTTTTTTAAGGCTATGAGTCATTTTTAAATCATTTTAAGAACAGTCATTTTTGTAATTTTTCGCGACTTTATTTGCATTTTTATATTAATGGAATAATGTTCCAAAACTCATAAGTTAATGTTGGTGATGTTAAATACTTGGACTCGTCCAACTTAACGATTTACGTCTGTTCTAAGACAGACTTGTCCTCCAAAGGAATGCAGAGTGAATCTATCTGCTACTTTTGAGGGTCGCGTCGCGCCCGCTGTTACAATGCAGTCTTCATACACCAGGGGCTTGCGCTTGAGGTGATATTTGTATTTTACCATGCCGAAGTGAAGTGCTATGCTTTATGGGCGTAAACTTGGATAGTAAACAGAATACAGGAAGGAAAATTGAGAAGTGTGGAACTAGACTTCTTTAGAAGATCGAGAAAAGAGGAATAAAATGGAATACGATACCATTAATGGATATAGAAAAGGATGTAATCGGAATGATAAATGGAAAAAAAGACTGCAATGGTTTGGCCATATATCCCGAACGGAAGATGGAAGATTGCCAAAGGAAGTGGTGAAGTGGACACAAAAGGAAGACAGGAAAGGAAGAGCAAATGAACTGGGGTAGGAAGGTGTGTGGAGGTGAAGGGACTGCAGGAAACAGATGCGTTGGATAGGGAACAATGGAGACAACAATGTCAAGTAGTGGACATCATATATATTAATCTTGTATTATTATGTATAAATTATTTTGTTGTGTAGGGAAGCTCCAGCATTGTAGAAATTCCTAAAACAAAACAATCTGATGTGTTGCACTCACATGACTTTCTCTACTCTTGTACTAACTATTCTTACAAACTCTTATTCCTATATCTTCTTCATGTTAGTTGAGATAAACATTTGTACAAATTATCTTATTGCTTATTTCCTTGTAGGTACAAGGAGAATATGGGAATACAGTAGGCTTTGAGATTCCGTTCTCTTTGAACGGCTAAGATATAAAAAATGAATAAGACCTTCCATTCGACGAAAGTTTAAATATTCCAAAACTCATACAAAATAACAAGGAATATCTCCGAAATGGTTTACTCTGCATAAACATTTATTTGGACATAAATTGTGTGTTAGCAAGATCTACATTTTTTGTACAGTAAGATTTGGTCTATCTCTAACGGTTCACCAGTTATGTAAAAGTCATCCAGAGTAAACAGTACTACATAGGCTATGGTTAGAAAATTCAGAATATACATTTCATTTGTCATATAAGTATCTTAAATATTTGACATTTTAATTAAAATCATTAGAGCAATTTTCGAGAAATCCAAAACTTTCGGAAAATGTTCCATGTAAAGGGTAGTTTAAGGTGGGGCTATTTTCTTCAAAATCTTCGTGTTATATCCTTGAAAGATGTTAAACTTAAATAGCAAATTTTCGTTTTTGAGTTATGCTGTTCACAGACTGACACACACACACACACACACACACACACACACACACTGACACACACACACACACACACACACACACACACACACACACACTTGCTATAAAAATGTAGTGTGGAATATTATACTTATACCTACTATAGGTAGGGGCAGAGAAAGTTAATGAAATCTGAAACTATACGGTAAATTAGATATAAAGTCAGTTTAGATTAAGCGAGTATTTAGGGCGCTCCTCACAGTTGCCCCTTATAAGGAAGAGAGCTGCAACCCGTACATACATGCATGCGAAATGGGCGAGGTCGACGCGACGTAACGTAACGTAATGAATGACGTATTTGTGGGATTTTATTACGGAAACAAAAGCAACCGTTCGTGCGTAGCGCCCCGGTCCACTACTTATCAGATTTTACTTGATTACGCGGAGAATTGCGCTTTCATGTATAACAGGAACTGTGTTAGACTTCCATCATGTGGTCAACGCTGAACAAATGAATGGTGCAGATCTTATGGCATCTAAAATACGCTCTAGAACAATCAAATCAAATCAAATTCGATGTCAGCAAAATAAAAATACTCATAACTTCAGTAATATCGATGTACAGTGGTTTTTAAAGTTAACATGGGGGTTGGAATTTTCGTCAATAACAAAGAATACGAAGAGAAGGTAGAGCAATAGAAATTAAAACCACAGCTGATAATATTATTCAAAGGATTTCTAGACATAACGTGTCCGTCAATGAGTTTGTTATTAAAGACAGTTAAATGTGCGTTGAAGCTGCTAAATATGTTGGTAAGAAACACAGAGGTTGGTATTCTCTGCGACTGAACGAGTCCTAACCTCAGGTAACGCGTTGCTTCAAGTTCACCAACGATTAAAGGATTAACTCTGCTTGCGAAAGGATTAAATGGGCGAGTTTAAAACGTAGCGGGCGAATCCGTTAGGTCAAGTTGTCTGCCTGAACATCTCATTCAGCGTTTTCTCTCAGGACGATGTTGACGCTTCGGATAACCTCACAGAAAGAAAGAAATAAAAATGAAAAAGAAACACGTTCGTCTAAATTCAGGA
Source organism: Tenodera sinensis (assembly GCA_030765045.1). Lineage (NCBI taxonomy): Eukaryota > Metazoa > Arthropoda > Insecta > Mantodea > Mantidae > Tenodera > Tenodera sinensis. The sequence continues at coordinate 180,364,339 of CM060965.1, read as the reverse complement.
GTTTACTTCGAAAACATTTAAACTGCCAGTACCCTAAAATATATAATTTGTAATGATACTGCAAGTAAATGAAATTACTACCAGGTGTATTGAGTTTGGTTGTCGAGCGCTTCGATCGCTTCTTATCTTGTTTTCCTAGAACAGTGAAGTATCTTTCCGAGGAGTGAAGGGGATAGTTTTGTAAACTTCCCCTCAAACGTTCTGTTGCTTACGTTGCCGACGTAGCTCCAATGTCATTGCGCTATGTTAACTCGCTACTAGTTTCTGTTAATTTCAGTTGTAATATCGTACAGGCACTAGCGTTATGTCGGAAGTAAAGAAAAACCCCACTAGGAGCGCTGTGAAATCTGTTCATTTTGTGGTTGCAGGACAAAGGGTTTCAGAGTGACAGATATGTGTGTAGAACAGATATTTACTGGATGATTGAAACAGATAAACCGAAGGAGAAAGTTTTTAAAGCAGGCGGAATTTTGTTTTATTGGGTCACACGGTCGTTTGTTTGCCCCCATACATGGGTGATCTCAATTCAGTTTGGGCCATTATAGAACGAATAGTTAGAGAAATGTAACAGGTGACTGTGACATTCCTTACGGGAATTATGCAACATAACCTCGAGGGTATATCACTTGAGACCGAAACAGACTGGCAAATTTTCTGAAAAATATAGAAAAGACAGAAAATCATCAGTGGGAAAAATACGGAGTTGTTTAAAACGTCGTTTGGGTTTCATGAGCTAAATATACTCCATTAAACATTTAAATCCCGCCATATGAGACACTTCTTTGCTTAATCTAGCGTGAATACACATTCCAGGGTTGGCACTACTACGTAAGCGCAACTCCAGCTGTGTACCTGGAGTTGTTTACTGATGTGTTGACTCTCTGCATTCCTGCCAGGGAGCCATGAGCTGGTGAACAATCTGTACACTCTTGTTTACTCGCACAGTAAACAAGACAGGTTATGTATTTATATTCTCAAGACGCTGTTTCTTTATGTACTGAGCTAGGGAAAGTGACACCCTCACAATCTGCAGTGTTGCCAGCTTGTTTTCGATAAAACTAAAGTATCACTGGTTTAATGTAAGAACTTCCCTTCCACCCGGTATACTCTCTGCATTTTATTGTTAAACAGGACTATATAGACCCTGGAAATAAAAGGCATTAATAATTGTATTTCCGTGTGTGCGACGTAGATTTGCGACACAAGGTTCTTTCTCACGATTCCATGCCACGCGCAGTAATATTTGAATTGCGTCCGCTTGCTTCTAGGGAACAATTGTAATGCGACTTTAATGGTTATACTGCCATTACAGTTATTATCCTATTCACGTAGTGTTCCTGGACACTCTTGCTGTCTGAAATACTCGAGCAGAAGTTTACAGCTAGATGGTGTGGTGATTATTCCTGACTATTGCACCAGCAGTCAGAATTTGAAATGAAATACTGATGCTTCTAATAAAATACTGATAGAATTGCTCAGTGTTAGTATAGCAGTTTTTTTACTTTCTCTACTATGTATAGTAATTAGAGGAAGTACTGTATTCCACCCTAAAATTCGATGTCGAGATTTCATTGGTAATACATGTTTTGAGGCCCCCTGAACCCAAAAAAGGATATTTAGAAAAAAGTCCGTGTGTCTGTGTGTGTATGCCTGTGAACAGCTTAACTCGAAAACGAAAAAGTCGGTTGAAAACCAAATTTGGTGTGTTTTCAAGGATGCGACGCGAAGATTTTGAAGAAAATTTCTGCACCCTGAACTATCCTTTACACTGAAAATGTTGATTTTCTCAAAAATGGCTCTAATGATTTTGATTAAAATATCATATATGTTTAAGATATTTTTATGGCAAATTAAATGTATATTTCGAATTTTCTGGCCATAGGCCATGCAGTCCTGTTTCCTCTTGACTTTTGCATAATTGCTAAACTGTCGAGATAGACGAAATCTTACTATACAAAATATGCACATCTCGTTAAAATACACATTTATGTCCGACTACTTTTTTGTAGAGTGAACCATTTCGGAGATATTCCTTGTTATTTGTGAGAGTTTTGCAATACTTATAGTTTTCTCAAATGGAAGTTCGTTATTCACTTTTGTATGTCTTGACCCTGCAAAACAGCGGAAGTTCACAACCTTCACAGAGTGATCTGTTTTAAAACATTTGACTAACACACAAAGCCGACTGTATTGCGATACTCTCCTTGTATCTACAAGAAAATAAGCAATAAGATAATTTCTGCAAATGTTTATCCCAACTAACATGAAAATATAGAAGAATAAGGGTTAGTTCATGGTTAGTACAAGAGTAGAGAAAGTCATGTGAGTGCAACACGTCAGATTTTTTTAAGTCCTGCCTGGATAACCTGACTATATATCTGTTATTTGCTTCATTATGTTAACGACAGAAATTGCTAGGCCGTGTTAACATGTATTTATTATATATGCACACAAATAAAGTTTAGAGTGTTTACAATTCCAGATTTTTTTTTTTTTTTTTTTTTTTTTTTTTTTTTTTTTTTTTTTTTTTTAGACCACAAAGTCGCGAACTGAACTCGATTTTACAAGTCCAGGAACATCGTGATATATAGGGAGTCCCAAAATTAGATCGACAAATTTTTAAACCACAGAAATGGCTGGTGTATTTGCGAGAGTACGGCAGAATAAGACTCGCCGATGCATTCTTTGTGTTCATCGCAATGGGCGTGCGTTCCAACATTTACTTTGAATAGTGAAGCTGTGATTAACTGTAAACAATGAGATGTTTGTGTTTTGTTTATGTGTTCTGTGTTTGTTTCTTGGATTAAGATTGTGTGCCTTACTAATTTCTATTATTGATTTTTCCGTAAATACTTAAACTTGGTGGAAGGCAATAATCTATTACATGAACTCGTCTAGCGCTTAAACGAAGCACCGCAGCAAAAAACTTGCCTTAACAAAAAGTGTTTAACATAATGTTATCTATCAGCTCCAAAAGTTTGTCGGTCTAATTTTGGGACACCTGTAGATTATGGATTAACAAGGAAATGACAAAAATAATTATTTAGACAGTTCTGGGAGGTGGTGTGCTTGATTAGCTCAAGTTGAAGCCAGAAGTATCTGCAATGCTAAAAGAGACATCCGGTCACTTCCTCCTTTTACTCATGAAGACATAACATGGTGTTAGTCACGTGATGAAGCACCAGTGCAGAGAAAATATCTCTACGAGAAAGAGGAACTGTATGTCTCACAACAGTAGACTGATTTTGAACGTCTTGAAATTCATGTACATACATACCTCCGATATCTTTCATCACTTACATCGTGTTTTACTTTTGAAGATATTGTTGAGGTTGAAAAAATAACCTCTAACCCTGCCTCTTGCTCATTGTTGACATAGTTGTAAAGAGGCAAATTTGACCAAGTTCCTAGACTGTTGAACTTCGTTCATTGCAAAAGTTGAATCAAAAAACTATGAATGAGTCACTGCAGAACGTCTATAGTTCCTTAATGAAAGTGCTCTTTGTCCCTTTTGCATCATCCACTCCAAGTTCTAACATGTTTAAAGGATAGAAAAGGTTAACCATCGCCCGTGACCCACTTACACAGGTATCCCGCTTAAAGCACCAATAAAATAAATTAGTATGAAATATACGGGAAGCGTAGTGTGTTTTGCCACTTGTAGCGGGTCACTATTTTAGTATCCCTCCACAGTTTATACAGATTTTATTTTTAATGGTGACAAATATTTCGGCAGAAAAAAACGCATATGAACATGAACCTGAACATTTATTAAAGTTATTAAAGGATTTTCTCCTTCGTCGACAGCCTGTTCCGACTTCAAGATATTTGGCCTCCCCATCTAGTACCTAAGTTTCAATGAGTTTAGAAACCTAACGTGTAACTTCGGGTTCGTAAGCTGATATTTAATGATTTTAAATCGCAAGACTTGCAACGGACCCTGAGATATCGTGCTTAGGCTTTCACGGAAGTTTCCATTCCTCTGGTCACAAAAGGCGTCAGTGCTTTTAACAGTTTACTCTGTGAAATTCTTCTACGAATGATTGCAGCATTTTTCTGCTGATAGAACAAGCAAAAGGCTGCCTTTGGTTTCTAAAGGAAATCAATATGGACTTCGTACTTTCTTCCTTAACAGAATATTTGCTTTCAATAAACAATGCTCTTGCATTGTTAAAGTTCCAATGTGCTTGGTCATTCTTGAAAGGCGAGAAAACAGAAACAAACGAATGTCAGTGTTTACCATCCGGTTAGCAAGAGAGAAAAGGGACTGTCCATGGACTTGGTTCAGAGAATACCGTTCCTGGGTAGCGGAGCTCCGGGTTCGTATCTCGTGTAAAAGTGACACATGTGCTCAAGTTCCTGGCAACTTCTTGACTTGGAAATGTGTAGTAATAGTTTCTTCTTTTGTTTGTTTCATTTAACACCTTTAACCGCTTTGGTTAGCGGGAACCCTGACTTGATAAACAACTAATGCTGCATTGTTCACTGAACTGTAGGGCTTCTAAACCTCAGCTGGGGTTTGAACCCGGAATCTCTGGGTTGAGTAGCCCGAGTGCTTACCACTCGACCGCAGAAACAGTCACACTAGCACTTGTTTCCTTGTTAATTTACACATTTCAACAAATCACCGTGTCAGTGAATGACATAAGATTGCCCGTTCTAGCTGTCAGCGTACTTTTTATCTAAGCCACGTTAACCGAGATAAAGTTTTGTACAAATGGTTTTGTTATATATTTTTTTCAGGTACATTGGAATAGGGGAATATAGGAAGCCTAAGAAATGGTTTTGAAACTCTGTCCTCTTTGCAAAATCAGTAGAGAAGTAATAATATTAATACTGCTAATGATAATAACCCTTTCCATTTGAGGAATATCAGTGTATTAGGGAAATCAAGCCAATAACAAAGAATATCTCGGAATTGGTTAACTAAAAAAAGTTTTTAACATAAATTGTGTACTTCAACGGTATGTACCGGTTTTTTTTGTGTGCTAAGATTTTATATATCGTTTACGGTTTATATTTACGGAATGGTAATCCAGAATGAAGAGGACTTGAGAGGACATTTCCAGAAAATTCAAGATAAGCATTTCATTTGTCATGAAAATACCTTAAATACGATTTATGGTATTTTAATGAAAATCGTGTCATTTTTGACAAAATCAAAATGTTCAAACAATGTACGGGCCCAAATGACCGATTGTCGATGGGTCCTTAAACCCCCCCCCCCCTCACACACCCACTCTCTCGTATCTTCACTGATCTTCTGGTCTCTGTTCGATTGGTTAAACACTGAGCTACTTTGGCAACACGCCAGCACAACAATACGTTGTCCTACTGACTCGGATTTTCCCCGGTAAACTACAAGGAGATCTCAAATTCATATGAGATAACATTCCTTAATGGCGACTTACAATAGTGCAAGTACTGTAACTCCCGGATTGATAGTTTAACCAACTATAAGGTTAATCAATGTTAGCTGTGTGTAGGGCAAATATTAATCTGACTGAAAAATGCAGTGATACAGCCATGATAGTTCAGTTGGTCAGAGCAACCGGATGGACACTGAAAGATATGTGGTTCAAATCCCGTCTTTGGCATTGCAATCTGATTCAACCTGTCTAATAAATATTTAGTTTATTAACAATGCTGTCAATTGCCAGGATTATATCACTCACTGCTAGTGTGTGGGAATTCCGTTCCCCAGGAGTTATTTTCTCTTTCCGTAGTAGAGAAATCTACTGGTGATTTCTTTAAAACACACTTATCGGTGGGTATATATTTCGGCAGGAATATGAGCAAGGATCTTACTTTAAAATTATATAGAATAGTATACAAACCCTCGTTAAAATATGCGTGTCACATATGGTTAATTAAAACCAAGGAAAAATCAACACTGGAAACATCTCAAATGAGATTTTTAAGATAATTATTGGGTGTGCAAATATCGACTCTGGAATGTAGATATAAGAAGAACAATCTGATGTGTTGCACTCACATGACTTTCCCTACTCTTGTACTAACCATTCTTACAAACTCTTATTCCTATATCTTCTTCGTGTTAGTTAAGATAAACATTTGTACAAATTATCTTATTGCTTATTTCCTTGTAGGTACAAGGGGAATATTAGAATACAGTAGGCTTTGTGCGATAGTCAAATGTTTTAAAGCTTTCAAATTCCGTTCTCTTTGCACACTTAACATATAAAACACATATGTTTTATGAAGATCTACATTTTTGTATAGTAAGGTTTGGTCTATGTCTTACGGTTTACCAGTTACCAGTTGGGTTGCCTAGTATTAGATATAGCTATTATATACGTTGATAGAGTTTTGTGTAAAAGTGTTGGAATACAAAACACCACATCCTCCTAATGGTTATGTAATGGAGAGAAACCGCGGTTTCCTAAGGCGGGGAAATATACATTAGGGTTAGGAAACGGAAGTATATTATGTCCGTTGTTTTTTCTTTCCACAAACAACTATTGTCGCCTTTCCGGTGTAAAATATGTCATCATATGAGGAAGCTCTTATAATCCAATCTGGTATGTCACTGTCTCCATAGTTGTCTATGTTAGATAACACTTGAAGGGGACAAATAAACAAAAATACCACGTTTAGTTTTTTGTGCACTTGATTAGTTTTAATTTGATATATTATCATTATACATACAATAGTTATATTTTAAATACAATTTATGCTCTACCATACCCAAATTTATTAATTATAAGTCAGATAACAATACTTTAGTGGACCTTCTTTCATTAAAGGACTGGTATTCATCCAATCGGACATTTCGGTTTTCATTGGTGTTCCACCAATCAGAGAATTCCCATGCAGCAATGGCAAAATCCAATATCGATTAATTCTCGAAACACAACTAGTGCGAGCTTACAAAACACTAAAATGTCGGACACTACTCCAATTGTACAATAAATAACTTATACATGAAATAAAGTTTGTCTGAAGACCAATATATTCAATTTGTCTTCTACTTTTCAATGTTACGTAGCATTCCAAGGTTATAATTTTCATCATACAGCTGTGACGCGCTGGAAACGAATCAATCGTTTAGCGCCTGCGCAGAACTCCAAATATCAGCTGATGCAATCTGTAGGTTTTACAATATTTCAACTATAAATTTAGGTCCATGGTCGAGCATAAAATTGTCGTATGAAACGTAACTATAATACTCGCGTCTTAACTACTACCATTACAATCTCGTTGCATAATTATGTTATACACCAATCATTGTTGCACCTGTTGATAACGACACTGCTATCCACCAATCAAAGGCGCACAAGTCTATGGCGAAATGATAATCTTTCAATCGAAAGTGCACTTGTCCATAACGACACTGCTAACTACCAATCAAAGGCGCACAAGTCTATGGCGAAATGATAATCTTTCAATCGAAAGTGCACTTGTCCATAACGACACTGCTATCCACCAATCAAAGGCGCACAAGTCTATGGCGAAATGATAATCTTTCAATCGAAAGTGCACTTGTCCATAACGACACTGCTATCCACCAATCAAAGGCGCACAAGTCTATAGCGAAATGATAATCTTTCAATCGAAAGTGCACTTGTCCATAACGACACTGCTAACTACCAATCAAAATAACAGCATGTGGCAATCAATACTTCGCTGTCTGCGCAAATTCTCACGCAGTTGAAGTCAAGACTACCGATTCCCGTACATGAAATAAAGCTACTCTATTTAATACTCCGTATTAATGTTGTATCAAATAACATTCTAATAAATTCAATTTACCTTCTCGTTTTTGAAACTGTACTTTCTTAAATGTTACAGCTTACATACTCTGTGGACCGGACCGTGTCACGGCTAACATAACAATAAAGGTTGAAGCGTGTGTACTATCGACTAGAAAATACATGATTCAATTGTCTGACCCAGTGTCATCCTTCCTAGAGTATTAAACGAATAACTTGTACACAGTTCGCATTAGAGAGGTAAACTTGGGCCCATATTATAGGGAAGTTTTGCTCCAGAGTTGGTACTTGGCAGCTTCTACGCATATCCTCCAGCGGTGTGACTTCTTTGTTTGCGAATTTATGCGATTTTGTTGTTTATTTTTACTATGCACAGATTTTTATGTGAATAAAATTTTCTGGTATAATTCAACCCCTTTATAAAAAAACTACAGGTTGTAGCTTTATTATTATTATTATTATTATTATTATTATTATTATTATTATTATTATTATTATTATTATTATTATTGTTGTTGTTGTTGTTGTTGTTGTTGTTATTAGTCAAATGTTAAGAATGTTACAATAAATAAGCTTGTTTACAGAAACTTGCCTTTGGCAACTCATTCTGCAGACATCCACTTAAGGCTGTAAAATAGGATAAAAATCTGGAAAGGATGCAAAAATTGAATGTTTTGCTTTTTACTATCTTTATACTTCAATTTGACACCTTTGACTTTTACTTTGTGTACTACTAAGTAGAGGAAATATTGTGTTCTACCCAAAAATTCGATGTCCAGATTTCACCGGAAATATATGTTTTGACACCCCCTGAGTTCAAAAAACCTTTTTAGAAAAAGGACTGTCTGTGTGTGTGTGTGTGTGTGTGTGTGTGTGTGTGTGTGTGTGTGTGTGTGTGTGTGTGTGTGTGTGTGTGTGTGTGTGTGTGTGTGTCTGTGTGTGTGTCTGTGTGTGTGTCTGTGTGTGTGTCTGTGTGTGTGTGTGTGTGTGTGTGTGTGTGTGTGTGTGTGTGTGTGTGTGTGTGTGTGTGTGTGTGTGTGTGTGTGTGTGTGTGTGTGTGTGTGTGTGTGTGTGTGTGTGTGTGTGTGTGTGTGTGTGTGTGTGTGTGTGTGTGTGTGTGTGTGTGTGTGTGTGTGTGTGTGTGTGTGTGTGTGTGTGTGTGTGTGTGTGTGTGTGTGTGTGTGTGTGTGTGTGTGTGTGTGTGTGTGTGTGTGTGTGTGTGTGTGTGTGTGTGTGTGTGTGTGTGTGTGTGTGTGTGTGTGTGTGTGTGTGTGTGTGTGTGTGTGTGTGTGTGTGTGTGTGTGTGTGTGTGTGTGTGTGTGTGTGTGTGTGTGTGTGTGTGTGTGTGTGTGTGTGTGTGTGTGTGTGTGTGTGTGTGTGTGTGTGTGTGTGTGTGTGTGTGTGTGTGTGTGTGTGTGTGTGTGTGTGTGTGTGTGTGTGTGTGTGTGTGTGTGTGTGTGTGTGTGTGTGTGTGTGTGTGTGTGTGTGTGTGTGTGTGTGTGTGTGTGTGTGTGTGTGTGTGTGTGTGTGTGTGTGTGTGTGTGTGTGTGTGTGTGTGTGTGTGTGTGTGTGTGTGTGTGTGTGTGTGTGTGTGTGTGTGTGTGTGTGTGTGTGTGTGTGTGTGTGTGTGTGTGTGTGTGTGTGTGTGTGTGTGTGTGTGTGTGTGTGTGTGTGTGTGTGTGTGTGTGTGTGTGTGTGTGTGTGTGTGTGTGTGTGTGTGTGTGTGTGTGTGTGTGTGTGTGTGTGTGTGTGTGTGTGTGTGTGTGTGTGTGTGTGTGTGTGTGTGTGTGTGTGTGTGTGTGTGTGTGTGTGTGTGTGTGTGTGTGTGTGTGTGTGTGTGTGTGTGTGTGTGTGTGTGTGTGTGTGTGTGTGTGTGTGTGTGTGTGTGTGTGTGTGTGTGTGTGTGTGTGTGTGTGTGTGTGTGTGTGTGTGTGTGTGTGTGTGTGTGTGTGTGTGTGTGTGTGTGTGTGTGTGTGTGTGTGTGTGTGTGTGTGTGTGTGTGTGTGTGTGTGTGTGTGTGTGTGTGTGTGTGTGTGTGTGTGTGTGTGTGTGTGTGTGTGTGTGTGTGTGTGTGTGTGTGTGTGTGTGTGTGTGTGTGTGTGTGTGTGTGTGTGTGTGTGTGTGTGTGTGTGTGTGTGTGTGTGTGTGGTGTGTGTGTGTGTGTGTGTGTGTGTGTGTGTGTGTGTGTGTGTGTGTGTGTGTGTGTGTGTGTGGTGTGTGTGTGTGTGTGTGTGTGTGTGTGTGTGTGTGTGTGTGTGTGTGTGTGTGTGTGTGTGTGTGTGTGTGTGTGTGTGTGTGTGTGTGTGTGTGTGTGTGTGTGTGTGTGTGTGTGTGTGTGTGTGTGTGTGTGTGTGTGTGTGTGTGTGTGTGTGTGTGTGTGTGTGTGTGTGTGTGTGTGTGTGTGTGTGTGTGTGTGTGTGTGTGTGTGTGTGTGTGTGTGTGTGTGTGTGTGTGTGTGTGTGTGTGTGTGTGTGTGTGTGTGTGTGTGTGTGTGTGTGTGTGTGTGTGTGTGTGTGTGTGTGTGTGTGTGTGTGTGTGTGTGTGTGTGTGTGTGTGTGTGTGTGTGTGTGTGGTGTGTGTGTGTGTGTGTGTGTGTGTGTGTGTGTGTGTGTGTGTGTGTGTGTGTGTGTGTGGTGTGTGTGTGTGTGTGTGTGTGTGTGTGTGTGTGTGTGTGTGTGTGTGTGTGTGTGTGTGTGTGTGTGTGTGTGTGTGTGTGTGTGTGTGTGTGTGTGTGTGTGTGTGTGTGTGTGTGTGTGTGTGTGTGTGTGTGTGTGTGTGTGTGTGTGTGTGTGTGTGTGTGTGTGTGTGTGTGTGTGTGTGTGTGTGTGTGTGTGTGTGTGTGTGTGTGTGTGTGTGGTGTGTGTGTGTGTGTGTGTGTGTGTGTGTGTGTGTGTGTGTGTGTGTGTGTGTGTGTGTGTGTGTGTGTGTGTGTGTGTGTGTGTGTGTGTGTGTGTGTGTGTGTGTGTGTGTGTGTGTGTGTGTGTGTGTGTGTGTGTGTGTGTGTGTGTGTGTGTGTGTGTGTGTGTGTGTGTGTGTGTGTGTGTGTGTGTGTGTGTGTGTGTGTGTGTGTGTGTGTGTGTGTGTGTGTGTGTGTGTGTGTGTGTGTGTGTGTGTGTGTGTGTGTGTGTGTGTGTGTGTGTGTGTGTGTGTGTGTGTGTGTGTGTGTGTGTGTGTGTGTGTGTGTGTGTGTGTGTGTGTGTGTGTGTGTGTGTGTGTGTGTGTGTGTGTGTGTGTGGACAGCATAACTCAAAAACGAAAAGTCGGTTAAAAACCAAAGTTGGTGTTTAAGTTTAATGTCTTTCAAGGATGCGACACCAAGATCTTAAAGAAAATTGCTCCACCCTAAACTCCCCTTTACATGGAAAATTTTTCGAAAATTTTGTGTTTGTTTGTTTACTCTGGATGAATTTTGAATAACTCGTAAACCGTAAGGGATAGACGAAATCTTACTATACAAATATGTAGACCTCGCTAAAAACACACACTTTTGTGTCCAAATACATTTTTTTGTTGAGTGAACCTATTCGGAGATATTCCTTGTTATTTGTGTTAGTGTCGCTAAACTTAAACTTTCGCCAAATACATCTTTGCTTAATTTGTACTTTCTCTACTACGCAGAGAAAGTATTGTATTCCACCCAAAAATTCGATGTCAAAATTTCACCGGAAGTATATATGTTGATTGTCCATGATTTAAAAAAAAAAAAAAAAAAAAAAAAAAAAAAAAAAAAAAAAGTCAGTCTGTGGACAGCATAACTCAAAAACGAAAAGTCGGTTAAAAACCAAAGTTGGTGTTTAAGTTTAATGTCTTTCAAGGATGTGACACGAAGATTTTGAAGAAAATAGCCCCACCGTAAACTACCCTTTGCACGGAAAATTTTTCGATGTTTTGATTTTCTTGAAAATGGCTCTAACGATTTTGATTAAAATGCCATATTTTAAAGATATTTATATGACAAATGAAATGAATTTTTGGCTGTAGCCCCTGTAGTCGTATTTACTCTGGACGACTTTTACATAACTGGCAAACCGTTAGAGATAGACCAAATCATACAATAGAAAAAATGTAGATCTTGCTAAAGTACACAATTTATGTCTGATTTTTTTTTTTTTTGTAGAGTGAACCATTTCGGAGATTTGTCTTGTTATGTGTGTGAGTTTTGAAGAACTTATACTTCTGTCAAATATAACATCGTTATTCATTTTTATACGAATGTTAATCGTGCAAAGAGAACAGAATCTCAAAGCTTTAAATGATTTGACTATCGCACAAAGCCTACTGTGTTCTTATATTCCCCTTGTACCTACTCAACTAACACGAAGAAGATATAGGAATAAGAGTTTGTAAGAATGGTTAGTTCAAGAGCAGAGAAAGTCATGTGAGTGTAACACATCAGATTTTTTCGTTTGTGTTCAGCATATTTGATTGAGTTGACGAGGGTTTTTATGTTTGCATGTCTCCTTCATGTAAATTGTATGACCACGAGGGAGTAGAAGGAAGTTTACCGTTGTGAAGTAATATACACAGCTTTCAAACTTAGTTTGGAGGAATCTATGGATAACCTCCATTCCACAGGAAACGGTAAATTATCAGAATGTGGAGTAGGTCAAATAGCAGGTGGAAGATTCGCATATTCAATTGTTCTTTTTTCATTGACAATGTTGTCTTTATAGGTGACGTCATTCAGAAATCTGTATGATTTGTATGTTCTCCCAAACTGTAGGTCCAGCAAAGGCTGTATATCGTTTTTCTATTTTTCAGCCATTCTCGTAAAGTAACAGAAGAAGAAATGTAACATATATGTATGTGAAACCCTGGTCCGCTACCTTTACACCAAAATTTTCACATTTTCGTGCCATTTTAATAAAGTTCACACCTTAAACACTCAACATGTCAGAAATCCTGCACGAATTACACCAAAATAATATCAGTCTTACACTCACAGTGACTGTATGTTTATAACCTACAGACAGTTGAAGAACATTGTTTTGTCAGCCAATAGGAGTGTCTGTTTCAAAAATAAAACTTTTCCCAAACAGAAAATGTAGACTATAAAAACAGGACGTGTTACTTTACCGCCAAAACAAGAACTATGTCATTTCTATGGTTAGTTGTGAATTTAGCAGATGGGAATTCAGTAGAATCGCCGTTTTGAGCCCGAAACAGTTTCATTGTTAGCCAGTGTACCCATGAGTGTGTGGAGGCTGAAGATTCTTAAGACACAAACCGAACCCCAGGGCAGACACTTCCACAAAAACAAACAATCGCCATTCGCCACATCCTTCGACCCTGAAACGTGATAAGGAAATGAAATAACAGGAAATGAGGGACAGGAGAGTTCCCGGCATTATATAAATCATCCCAGGATTCAGTCAGGAGACAAACCGAGATAAAAAGTGACCGGCCCAACGGGAGTCGAACCCGGGACCTTGCGAATAGGAACCTCATACGTTACCGCGCAGCCTGAATGTTACTTTCGTTCAGAAATAAGATTCGAACAGAATAGTCCCACGCTTAAGTGCCCTTGGTTTCACTGTAAACCATGGTTTTTTTTTTTAAGGATGAGGTTATGTGTTTCTGGTTGGAGCTTATCAAGTAATATATCTGTATCTAATAATATTATAAACAGGGAAAATCTGTGTGAGTGCATGCGCAATCTATGATAGAGAGAGAGAGACAGACAGACAGACAGAGAGAGACTATTGCAATTGCTAAATAGTGAAACAACGTTTACAAGACACCTTTATACCTTTTCTAATGTAGAAAATTGCTTTTATTTCACAAACATGTGTGTAAAATTCATAGATTATCTGGATTTAGTAACAGTGAGAACAGAAGATACAGCAAAAAGACAGAATATAACCTATTGCACTCGCAAACTTTCTCTACTCGCTCTTGTAGAACTATTCTTACCATTACTTATTCTTCTGTTTCATATTAATCGAGATAGATGTGTACAGAAAAGTTTTTCTTTTGTTTCCCCGCAGCTACAGCAATGGGAAAAATGATTGAGCGAATTAGGATAGAAGGATATTCTAGATCCCATCTGGTGTTGCAGTGCGGTTTACACAAGTCGATATTTCCAACATGTAGCTGAGTTTATTGATAATATCTGTTTCATAATTATGTTATCTTCTGTCGGGTACACAAATAAGACAGAAATATTGTACTCTCTTAATGCCATTTTCCATGGCTATACAATTGGAGTAGACTTAAGCAACACTCCAGTATTTCAAGAACTGGTTGCTATGTGAAGTCTTTAAAATTGTGATCTCTTTGCTTGCTCTGGAGGGGGAGGAGAGAAAAGAAAAGAAAGGAATAAAAAGAATGACTTCTCATTTGAGAAACATATAGGAAAGTATTTAACATTCAAACCAATAGCCAGAAATATCTTGGAAATGGCTAACTCTACAAAAAAGTGCGTTCACATAAACTGGGTGCTTTAACGAGTTGTATTATTTTGTGCACTAGAATTTTGTGTATCTTTTATAGTTTACATTTATGCAAGAATCATTCAGAATGAAGAAGTTATTCCCAGAAAATACAAAACATACATTTGATTTCTCATGAAAATAGCTTAAACATATGGTCTTGTAATCAAAATCTTTAGAGCTATTATTGAGAAAATCCAAATTTTCGAAAACATTTGTATATAAATGGTGGGACTTTCTTGAAAATCTTCGTGTCGCATGTTTGCAAGTTTGGTATTTAACCAATCGTTCGTTTACGGACATACACACTCAGCCTTTTTTCTAATATTTGTTTTGTGGGAGGATTCAGGAACGTGAAAGCATGTGTTTACGGTAATATCTCGATGTCAAATTTTTGGGTGTAATGCAATGGATGTTAGAGCAAGTACTTAAGTATGCGATACTTATGTAATTCACTATTTATTCAAATATTACATATGTGTACAGAAATCAGCATTAAATATTAGCAACCTTTATTGTTTATAGACTATGTAGTGAATTATGTGAGTGTCCAAACCTCAGTACTTCAATGAGAGCGTGTTTATTGTACTTGTTATATTGTACTTCCCAATATATATTAAATAGTTATATATTTTTGGAATAGAATATTTATTTCTCGTCTTTCTTCGTAAACACATTACTATTAACATGATTCCTAACACTAACTACTTTCTTATTCACACTCTCTTATGTCTCTTGTTGCTGTTTCTCCAACCTTGATTATTAATTATTCTTAATCATTCTTCACCATTTCTCCCTGACGTCTTACATTATTTTCTCCTTTTACAGACATTTTCCTCATTAGTAATACCTCTCCCCCACGCTATAGCTGTTCCAGTTTTGTTGCTAAGTTTGTTCTCCCCAAACCCTTGTTTGTTTGCAATATAATATACCTTGCAAATCTGAATTATCTTCTCTACAAATTGGGCATTTTTCTTTATCCTTATTATGCCTAAATACCTTTCAGATTTCTAACTCCTGTTATATATAAGGAGCTATTCAACAGAGATTTGTTGTTTTTCTCGGAGTCAGTTGTGAAGCAAAATTTACATTGAAAACAAAATTCTAGAAAGAGTAAATGGATTCACTTATCTTGGTTACAAATGATCCTTTCATTTGGAAATGGACCTTCCAGAGAAAATTATTATAATTAGTAGAGCCGTGGGTATAATTAACAAAATCACGAGGTGTGTGAGAAGACGTCTATTCAAACCTTAGCAAGAGCTGTGCTCTCCTATAGCAATGCGTGGACACCCAGGAAGATGAACGCCGAATTTTGGACACTCACAGCAGGTGACAGTAAATGGGACCACAAACATAATGAACTATTAAAGGAATCCATTTTAGGGCTCACATACACCAGGAGAACAAAAAACCTATGGACATGAAGTTGGCAGGAGAATTATAAAAATCGCGTGGTTCTAAAATTTGTCTCGTTTGTATCTCACAGTCTATCACTAGTTTGTATTACAGAATTGTTTTACTGTGATTGATTATCGGCAGTCCAAGATAATGGACAACTCGCTTCAAATAGCTCATTTATTAGCCTCATTAAGTTCACCAACACAGTTATCATGCACCCACGCATACCCTGAGAGGAAGATCCCATAGTCCACCACTATAGCAACTGGTAGCAGATGCATCAAAGACGCAGATATTGGAGAGAACATAAAAGTGTCGCGCACTGGGAAAGACCTTTCAAAATGGTACAGAATTCTTAGTACAAAATGGTAGATGGAGTACAGGATTTAAGAAAATGTTTAATTTATATATCACAATGTGTAACTAGAAGAGGAAATTCAAATGAATAATAAGGAAAAAAGCCGACAGTATGAATTATAAGTTGAGGTGTGTAATGCGGGAAATCCAGGAGGTTAGTGCAGTACCGATGTGGCCCTCGTCTGAAGCGGCATGCTCTATAGCCTTAGGCGAGGTGCTCGCTTGTTCGACTTTCCATCAACTTAGCTCATTCTTACACTGCTCTGCTCTTACTTCGGGTGACATTGCGGATTTCAAAGTGGAGAATTTAACAATGACGTCAGATTTCAAAGAAAGGCTCTGTGACACATGTTAACTTGTCTGGGTAAAGTCGTCGACATTTCCCTATGGGACTTCGCCCACTTGGGGGAAAAACTAGAGGTGTACATAAACCTGCATTTGAATCATGACAATAATTCTGTTCTTCTTTATAGGGTAGTTCTAGAACTACATTAAACATAACCTATAAAACCACTCCTTGTATACTATGGAGAAATTCTAATAACAGCGTCAAAATTTAACAAAACAAACAGAAAACAAGCTCTGCGCTTGATAAATGGAGCAACAAATTGACGCTCGACATATTGTCACTTGTAAGAAACCAGTTATAGCAGAACTTGAACAACAAGCATTACTTGCCTGTGAGAAACTAAAAAGGCTCCCAGATTTACATAAGTAAGTGGGCAAAATATCAAATATCTAACCTAACCATGAAAGCTCAAGTTGGATTTATACAAGAAGTAGTAAAATTAATAGAAAAATTTGAAATACAAAAAAACAAGCGAACAGAATACCTATATGGACCCAGTTCTACCAACATGGTGCAAGAAATACTACACATTTTGATGGTGAAGCTTTATCTATTCATCTTTCACTCCAAAATATTCATATTTAGCTGCAAGAATATCGTTATTTTGTCAGATTCCAAAGCAGCAATTCAAGCTTCTACATCCAAAGATGGAAAAAATTCTAGAAATACAAAATATAACCCAAACCATTAAAAAGTTTAGAAAACGTCTAGTTTTACAATGGATTCCAGCCCATTGTGGAATTCAGGGAAATGAAAAGACTGATATATAAGCAAAAAGGAATGTAAAATTAAACAGAAATAAAATTTCATACGAATCAGTTAAAAGGATTATAAAGAAAAAATAATGATAATTACAAATCTGGACTAACTGGAAGAATTGGTAACCGAAATATGAAAATACTTGTAGAAACTGAGAAAACATGTATCGTAAAATTGCTTCAAAAGTTCGTTGTATTTTTCCAGGAGAATAACGTTTATCGTGAACACGGGACGTAAGCAAGGGAAATGATATAAATCTACAAGTATCAGTCTTACAAATCTACCACTTAACTTTGTCTTTATCTCGAAAACAAAAATATTCGTCCACCCACTGAATTGTATGTACTGCTATATATACTCCACGCTATCCGCCTCTGACTAGCAGGTCTCTTGCCTTGATCAGTGGTGTTCTCCACTGTTGAGCACCTCCACCATAGTGAGTAGAGAAGGTCATGGGAGTGCAGTGTATCACATTTTACAGAGTCGTCAACATTTATAGACAAATTATAGATAATGAGTCAGCTTCTTTTTAGCTATTTCATATCCGTGATGCTG
Organism: Tenodera sinensis; assembly: GCA_030765045.1. Taxonomy (NCBI): domain Eukaryota; kingdom Metazoa; phylum Arthropoda; class Insecta; order Mantodea; family Mantidae; genus Tenodera; species Tenodera sinensis. Next base: position 180,346,754 of record CM060965.1, on the reverse strand, counting down.
AGTGCGGCTGTGATGGTCATTTGTTTCTTTCTAGCATCAGTGCTGGTAATATGAGTTAGAAAAAACCTTTATACCTTTAGTCATAGTGAAAACTATGAGAATTGCACGTCTGTTAACCTTTACACCTCCGTTTATTAATTATCTTTGTTGCCCTTGACATTGAGACACTGTTTAAACAAAGACTACTTTGTCCAGCGCGGTGTTGAAGAGATCCGTGCTTTGTTTCTTTCTTCAAAATTTGCCAACAGCACGTTTTCTTTATAGTTAGTTCGTTCGTTTCTTATTTTGCACCATTGAATGACTCTCTTTCATGTAATTTCGTCCTGTTCTTGGGATCGTTTTTGGCAGCAATTCTCTGCGCTGCTTGTAAAATGTGGGATGGTTCTTTACAAGCCATAATTACTGTATTCAAATTATCCGCCTTTAGATGAACAATACAGATCTCTTAGTTAATAATCTTCACTGCCTGGAAATCAAGGTTGTTAAGGCTGGAGCACTAATATTGTGACGCCGGGCTCGGCGCTCAACAAAGATTGGCTAACAAATGACTAACAATCGAAGCAACTACTCGAAGAGGTGCCTTCGAGAAAGATCTGGTTGTGTCACCGCCGACGTGTTTGAAGAAGTTCGCGGAAGGTCCATATGACGTCATCCCCACTATATAAGTAGGCTAGGAAACAGCAGAGAGAGACAGTTACAGACAGGAGTAGGTCAATGTGTCAGCTGTGCGTGTGCGTCGTAAAGAACATTCCACGAGCGTTGAATGATTGAATTTTCATCGTGTATAAATGACAGAAAGTGGAGAAATACACTAAAGGGACTGAGACAAGGTTACTAGAAGTAAAAGTTGTGACTTGTGATATCAGGAAAGTCTGTAGACTGTTTACGACGAGAAGAAATCTATATTTGTGATACAATTTTAGAAGACAATAAAGTGATTAGCATACTAGCTTTCAAATTCAGAGGTCTCTGGTTCGATTCCCGCCTGGAGGATGGCGATTTTTCTTTAGCCAGGATTATTTCCCATCCGTAACGTGGTGTGTCGACTTGGGTATGCACTTTGAACTGCTCCCTAGAGTCTGGAAGTATGAGTGAGAATGTAAAGTGTGTGTAATTTAATGTTTATGAAGAAAACCCAACAAAAATTAAAACAAAACGTGAATAATAAACGAATTTACATCATTACCAATGAGCAATTGCTCCGAATAAGATTTCCAAGTAGGATAGGAAATTACTTCATGTGGTCCAGACGTAAACAAACACGCAAGAATTTTGTTTTTCCGTCTTCATGAGATAAGGCCTGTCTCAGAACTGGTGCGTCATCTGTCGGGTTTCCTTGAAAGTTAGTAGCACTGCGGGTGGGTGTATTTGGTACTCGATTCCCGTCGTGAAGTCCCTTATCAAGTACTCTCAATCATTACGTATCTGAGGTTTTAAATTCCAAAGTATATTTTAAGTCTTTTTTTTTGGATAACTCTCCTTATGCACCCCCTATAGCAGTTCCTTGGCACCTGGTTCAGATACAAGTTTGTTTTTACATAAACCCCAGGATCTCAAAGCTTTAAAAGATTTGACTGTCACTCAAAACCCACTGTATTCTCATATTCCCTTTGCACCTACAAGGAAATAAGCAATGAGATAATTTGTACAAATGTTTATCTCAACTAACACGAAGAAGATATAGGAATAAGAGTTTGTAAGAATGGTTAGTACAAGAGTAGAGAAAGTCATGTGAAAGATTTTCGGTGAAATCTCATGTATGGAATGTTTGGATGAAACACAGTACTAACTCTACTTATAATTTCTTCCAGTATTTAGTTTCCCTTAACATTTCTGATGAAGTGCTAGAAGTTTTGGCTGTCTAGTAATCTGACATGCAATATCACAGTGAAACGTGCCTACCCCTAACCGCCATTGCTAACGTCAATGCGGGAAGTCGCCTGTCACTGTTATATGTTCGCTCTTTGGCGGTTTCTTCTGTTCAAGAGTTGTTGAGCATGAAGATCGGCTACGTTGATTCTTCCCTTACATCCGGAGACTGTTCAAACGACGTCATTCTTTCTTACTGTTCCTTCTTACGAATTCCCAAAATGTGATTCCTGGATTTTCCGGTTGGAAGGATGTTCTGTTTTTTTCTTCCCTTCAGACAGTTAATCACATTGCTGGGTACAAGTTGACGACCTTCGGCATTCTCAAGTGTGCGTGTTCAGGAATACCAGAGCAGAAACTGCTATTGTTGCCAATTTGATCGGACCCTAAGGGAGCTTGGAGCAACAAACGCTTATGTAGCCATTTGGCCATATTTGCAAAGCAATACATTGCATTTGACAGCAACTATAGGTAAAAGATATCAAACTGTACTTATTTTAGATTATATAAATTTTATTTATTGACAGCTTCAATGGTTACACATCTTTCTGTGCCTAAAGCACCTTCTTTCTCTCTATCCATCCATCCATTCCATTTCTTGCAGAAACACTAGCAGTAATAGCTGACGCTGCTGCCCGTGGCTTAGGCGGGACTTGCCAATAGCCTTGCGTTTCTTTGGATACATTTAAAAATATTACTTAATACACTTACTTACCTTTATTGTGCTAATTAGTCCTTATTTCATTATTACATGAAGTAATGCAATTAGTGACATTAGGAAAAAAATCTGATGTGTTGCACTCACACGACTTTCTCTACTCTTAAACTACCCATTCTTACAAACTCTTATTCCTATATCTTCTTCGTGTTAGTTGAGATAAACATTTGTACAAATTATCTTATTGCTTATTTCCTTGTAGGTACAAGGGGAATATTAGAATACAGTAGGCTTTGTGCGATAGCCAAATATTTGAAATTCCGTTCTCTTTGCACACTTAACATATAAAAAAAAATGAACAACTTGTATTTCGCTAAAGTTCTAAGTTTTCCGAAACGCACACACATAACAAGGAATATCTCCGAAATGGTTCACCCTACAAGAAAATTTATTCAAACATAAATTGTGTATTTTATCGAGATCTACATTTTTTGTATAGTATGATTTGATCTCTAAAGGTTTACCAGTTATGCAGTAGTCGTCCAGAGTAAATACGACTACAGGGGCTATAGCCAGAAAATTCAAGATATACATTTCATTTGTCATAAAAATATCTCAAACATCTGACATTTTAATAAAAATCGTTAGAGCCATTTTCAAGAAAATCAAAATTTTCGAAAAATTTTCCATGTAAAGGGTAGTTTTGGGTGGGGCTATTTTCTTCAAAATCTTCGTGTCGCATCCTTGATGGACATTAAACTTAAATGCGTAAAGGAACAAACAAAGGCTTAATTATCTTCATTTGTTCATTTTCTAGATATTTCACTTATACCTACTTTATTACTGGGTACTGAATTACAATTTGTTACAAACAGGTTTTGTAAGTTTTCAAATTTCAAGGACTCTGTTGTCAGATATTCTGGATTTACGCATACAAGAGCGTCTTACAACATAAATAAAAGATACTGGCACCTGCTTAAAGCAAGAAATATTGTGGGTTTCCGTGTCTCCATCGAGGAAATGCTTCTTAACCTTACATATATCAGCAGTGTTGCACTTGTTCGTTGTGTTTTCCATTTTAGGAAGGACACATTTGCCCACTTCACCTTCCTCATGACTTAGATTACTTGCAACTGATTTCACCAAATGTCACCTTTGTTAAGACTACATTGCAACAGCAGGCGTGGTGCGACTCTCAAAAGTAGCAGGTAAACTCACCCCATATTCCTTTTGAAGACAAGTCTGTCTTATAAGCAGACGTAACCGTTTAGTTGGACGAATCCAAGTGTTTAACAAAATATAATTAGGGGAGTCGTATTTCAATAGATTTTCAAGAACTTTTAAATCTTGAGGTTCGGAAACTTGATTCTACTAATATAAAAGTAATGCAATCAACTGGCGAAAAATGACAAAGACCTGAATTTCTTCTTACAATTACTTATCACCTGTAAATAGCCTGTATGTCTAAAATTGCAGAAATAGAGATCCTTTAAAGTGGTTTAATTTCACCCAAAGTGTTACGAACTAGATGTATTTTTCACATAGCATCGCGGTAGCATATGAGAAAAAATATGCAGTCATCGAAATCGGGCCCCAGTAATAAATAGCTCCCAATAACAACAATAATGAAATTAGGCTGGGCGAAAAAGCTTGATAAAATTTCTTATTACATTGAAAGAAGTGAAAAAGAGACATAATAGACCCTTCAGTTACGAAAAGCCACACACTATGAAAATAGGCAATTATGGGCACTATAAAATTAGTATATTTTACTCCAGGGGAAATGAAACGTATTTATGTATACAAAGGCTACTGTTCTAAACAAAGGAACACAAATGATATATATAGTTTTAGATAGTTGAATTCTGTTATTAAAGACCAAGATATTATAAATATAACAGGAAAATTGAAATACTTACTCAAAAAATAGCCCTTAATTGGCACTTTGCATATCTGCGAAGCAGCGCATTTAAGGGTTAAACATGCGACTGTTTAAATGTGTAAGGACATACGACCTTATGACCTCTATTTACTTCCAGTGCCTTTTATTCGACCACGACTTTTCTGACACTTCTGCGTATTATAAATGTGTCATACGATGTGGTATGTAAAAACTGACATATACTTTAACTGCTCTTAAATTTCTGAATTTGCACACTCAGAAAGAATTGTTGCAAACATATTTCGGTTTAATTTTTTTCCTAAAGCAACCAGAAGAGTGGCATAAATCCTATAGGCCAGTTTTGTGTACTAGTTTTAAATATGGTATTATTGTTATTTTTTCAACATTTTTGTTTCTGAGTCATATAAAAAATTTGAATAATCACCACAATAAAACTTCACTTATTTTTCTCAATAAATATTAATGAAATATTTAAAACATAGGTATATTTGTGGTAGTGCAAAATGTGGAAAGGTTTTTGAAACATTGAGATAAAAAGTGCAAGATTTAGACATTTGACCACTGGATACCCTTAAACTCGGTAAAGAGAAAATTATAATGTTCACAGAAATTAAGACGCACATCCAGGCGACGATATCCAGGCGCCCTGAAGATTTCATATCCTCGAAGGACTTCGTACTTTCCCTCTTTATCTTTTGCTTTTCAAATAATTGCCGTTATCGATCCTGAAGATGATGCGTTCAAATCCACTTATTAAATGTGCTCCATTCCTTGAAGCCCATTGTGTGTATGCTCTTTAATGCATTAAACTTGTCCGCTACTTTGAGATCCTTCTTCAGTCCCCTTTCTCAGCAAAGCTGGTTTTAGCAGCTTTTTTTCTAAGACATCGATTTTGTTGGAGTTAAGGACTTAAAGCGCAAAATAGTATAAGGAATGGATATCAGAACCGGAGTAGAAATAACGAGAAAAATGATAAACCAGAAAAGAATAAGGACGAGTATGTCACCTGGATAAAGAGACTGAAGAGGAAATGATTGGTTAGAGCTTCACATTTGCCTATTGGCCTATTTTATTCGTTTGTTATTAATCGCACGCTTTTTAGACACAAAACTGTTCCATGCTTACGGGATTCTTTCAGATATTACAGTGAAATCCCGATAACTCGACCTAATGTGGACTGAGAGGTTGTCCAGTTATCGAAATGTCGAATTTTACGGAATAAGGGCCTGTTATTCACAACTCATAGCATAATGCTGCAAATTATATTAATACATATTCTAGCTTAATACAGGAAACAAAAGTATTACATCCTAAAATTCATTGCTTATTAAAATGTTCCCCATTGTTCGGCCTCTTTAGTACATCCACTTTAATTTCCATTGTCATGTTAACTTGTATCAAACACAACACTAGGAGTAAGCCTGAAATCTTGGAAGCTGCACTATACTCAGGAATATATAACTCAAATTTTAACTTACCACGTACACAGCTTTAACACTTGGCGAAGGACTTTGCTTGAATGTGCACGAGTGCCATCATGCAAATTGATGATGTGGGTAATGTCTCTGTTTATTTCCTTGAAATGGTGCTAAAGTAATCGGGCTCCCGTTCCGATCTCAATAAGCACATCCTTCAGTACAATGTCAGCAATGTATTTCTGAGCATTGAGTCGGTTTCTGACCATGTCAGTATTGTTCAGCCTTACGTAGTGATGCGACCCAACACAACGACTGACCCACCATCAAGGCCGTCACTTTCCTCGATTGCTGTTGCTGCAAAACGTTCACCACGGCGACAATACGCACGCAGATGTCCATTACACTGTGTTAACGGAAAGCGAGATTCCGCTGTAGGCAGCAGATTGCGCCAGTGACGAAGCTGCCAGTTCCTACGCAAATTTCAGTTGGGCTTTCTTGTGAGCAGGCGTTAACCTAAGGGGTTTCTTAGGTCTTAAACCTGCTTATGGTTTGGTCACCAACATTTACACCAGTTTCCGCCCTCAAATCATATTGCTGTGTCCTCAGCACTAGCTCTTCGCCGTCGAAGAGCACAGTTGACAACACATCAGTTATCTCTGGTTGATAATTTACGTTTTCGACCCTCGCCCACTCATGGACATCTTTTGCATGGTGACCCGGCCGCTGTGTGTCCGACGTGGGGTGTACAACTCTCTCTATCGCACCTGTTACTCGATTGTCCCCGATGCACCCAAGAGCTCCAGTCCATTGGTCCTGGTCCTACTCTGCATTCTGTCATGGCCGACGACCCAGTTGCTGTGGATGGACTTCTGCGGTTCGTCGCCAATTTTGGGTTTGCTGCGCAAGTTTAACTTGTATTAGAAGGTTTTTAATTATTTCAAGTGTGATTATGTTCCATGTTAAATATCTAATGCGCTAGTTTTTTAACTTTTATGTTTTATCTTTGCTTTTTAAACCTTTCAACTGCGAGTCTGTACGGTTTGCAAGTTTTCCTGTTTTTTGATTGTTTACTTCGGCCCAGATGATCTAGGTGTTGAAGGGCCCTTAAACCCCTACTCATTCACTCGACCCATGCCTGGTCTCCTGTTTCAGTGAAGAACTGTCATATCTTACCAATGACAGATTTAGGCGCATTAAGCTCAGTAACCACTGCAATAATAGTCCTACCTGCAACAATGAAACCATTAGAACTGCCTCTGCCTCCCTCAGGTGTCTCATGTTGACCGACTGAATGTACACAGAGAGTACAAAGGTGAATCCTCAACCTACAGGCACCAGATGCCAGTTCAAACAATGAACATCACTTTAGTTTTCAACACTGTCTGCAATTTAGACTTGGATTCTTCTTGTGTGTAGTGACAGGTGAACAAGATGTGCACTGCTGTTTAATAAAGGTTCAAACATTCTGTAGGTATAATAATATTTACCAACCTAAACTCAGCTACTGCAGCAATACATATGTTCTGCCTTCTGTCTCTCTCATTGTTTTGAGTAGTATATTTAAATGGCGACAGAGGAAGTCTGAGTGCGGGTATATTTCTTTAAGCATAACTTCATCCTGCTTCATACTGCACCCCTGATAAAGCGCCTTCTGGGAGGGAGAGGTGAGGTGAGAGACAGATGGCGGCCGGATCTAGGAGACACGGCAGCAGAGGGCAGTATCCCTACGGTTTACAGATATGGCGTTCCCAATGACAGCTCGTACAATCTGCTCCATTTCTAGAATTCCAATATAATATTTTTATGTTTCAAGTAGCGAATATCTTCATTTGTTCACTTAATGCCACAGCTCAGTTGGTAAACATGAATATTGTTAAGATTTCTATTACTGTGCAATCATAATACTTTTGTCTATGTGCAGGAGGAAACAAATGACGTCAGCCCTTGAAGAAGTGGAGACAAAACGCAGATACTTATTTGATAAGAGTAAGTAAATAACCTTCTGCAAATACTGGTATTCTTAAAGTTAGTACCGTGGTTCCTATTTAATTTTTGTATGATACAAATTCATTACTTTTTCATTTCTTCATGACAAACAGCACGCCATGGCAAGTTACAGGCTTTTTTTTTTTTTTTTTTTTTTTTCATTTGTTCCATGTATATCGCACCTTTAACTGTAAAGTTCATATCGGCGACATCTCTTGTGGAACATGTTACTAGTTGCCAAGGTTTAGCCGTTAAAGACTGAGTTTTGAGTCTTCAGGGTTTTTATACATTAAATTCATTATTATAATTATTAATCGTATATTAATATTATTAATTCAATATGCATTAAATTCACCGTTAGGCACGGTGGGGACTTCGTGTACATTTCATTTGTCATAAAAATATCTCAAGCATATGGCATTTTAATAAAAATCGTTAGCCATTTTTAAGAAAATCAAAATTTTCGAATAATTTTCCGTGTAAAGGATAGTTTAGGGTGGAGCAATTTTCTTCAAAATCTTCGTGTCGCATCCTTGAAAGACATTAAACTTAAATACCAACTTTGGATTGTAACCGACTTTTCGTTCTTGAGTTAGCTATTTAAGTTTAATGTCTTTCAAGGATGCGCATAGCCCATAGCCCATGAAATCCTATTTACTCTGGACGACTTTTGCATAACTGGTATACCGTAAGAGGTAGACCAAATCTTACTAGACAAAAATGTAGAGGTCGCTAAAATACACAATTTATGTCCAAATAAATTTTTTTGTAGAGTGAACAATTTCGAAAATATTCCTCGTTATTTGTATCAGTTTCGGAAAACTTGAAACTTTCGTCAAATGGAACATCGTTATTTATTTTTTTCTATGTTAGCCGGGAAAAGAGAACGGGATCTCAAAGCTTTAAAAGATTTGACTATCACACAAACCCTGCTGTATTCTAATATTCCTCTTGTACCTACAAGGAAATAAGCAGGAAGATAATTTTCGGAAAAGTTTATCGTAACTAACATGAAGAAGAAATAGAAATAAGAGTTTGTAAGTATGGTTAGTAGAAGGGTAGAGAAAGTCATGTGAGTGCAACACATCAGACGTTTCTCATATCTATTGTCACCAGCGAATGGTAAATAGGAAGCGGAAAAAGCAACCGCCCTTAATAACACCACTGGCGTATGAGAAATGCAAATATTCTTAAACAGGTTTAAATGTCAGAAAACTTGTAATGAATGTACCTCGGCGATGTGGATTAGCGTATGGGGTGGTCTCGTATTCCGGGTTCTCTAGTTCCAATCTCGGTTGAACTACGCTACCTGGGCAAGGTTTTCCCCCTTATCCTGAGAAGGAGAATTTCGGATGACTCTTGCGGTACGTCCGACATGCGGAACGAAGCTCGTCGCCAACTGCCTCGGTTACCAGGAAACAACTTTCGCAGCACTTGAAGCTCAAGTGTTTTCAGCTGCAGCCGATTATTGCGCTAACAGTTGAATGTTCTGCTAGTTCAGGAAGAAAGCAGCTTATTCTGTACACGCCAAGATGTATGGAAAATGCAGCATGAATATTTCTTGAATGTGTAAGGGAAAACCGACCAGTGGCCGAACATCTTTGTGCTACTCTTTTACTCATTCACTGTGCTCTATGACCTACCTGGTTAAAGGACGTGTAATTAAAAACATTATCGTTTGTTTAAATCAGGGTTGGGATGCAAGGCAGTCAGTGTGAATTTACCATCCCTCTCGTCCCCACTACTGTCTTTGAAGAGCCAGGTAGAATCAGCTAAACCGGTTGATTCTGGTTATAACAGAACAGTGGTGGCTGCACATGCGGCATGAGTGAACGACGAAGGTTTAATCAGGACTGGGAGATCATTGTTCATTTTCCCATGCCATAGACAAAGTCACTGATATTAAAGGTCCATTTACATGTGATCTTTTGGTGGCCCAAGTTGAACTGCAATTGGAATTAATTAACCTTGAAAGCAACGCATCATTCCGCAGTTCAGAAAAACTTGTTTTGGATTTGCGCACAACACTGCCGAAAAAATTTCCTAAGTTGCGTCTTTTTACAAGCAAATTACTGGCCATGTTTGATACTACTTACCAATATGAACAACATATGTATATTGACATTGAACAAGGTCTTGCTACATATAAACAATGTCTTCTACGTTTACGTTCACGTCCTCTATTTGTTTACCTGTCAGATGGAAGGAACCAGGGAGGGGTGATTGTAGAGGTAAAGCATTTCACACTTCGGGTGCTTATGTTGTCGGCCCTGGTTTAAATATAAGACAATCTATTGATAACTGATATATGATTGGGAAATACATCAGCCAGCGTTTTTCTTTCTTCCTTGTGTTGATTGTAGGAAGCTGTACAGACTGGTTCGAAAGAAACAGAATATGTAAGAGGAAACAAGAAATTTGCAACATTTTTATTGAGTTTTAAGATTAAGTACATTATATTTCATGTTTGGAAGGCCGTTATGGCTACATCGGATATTGGAAGAGACGACAAGACAGGTTTACTTGAATGTTTGTTTAGTGCTCCTTGGACGGGGACGTTTTCCTGGGCATGACGGGGGATCTCTTGGGTGATTTACTCTCTCGCTCTGGTGAGAGAGATGGCGACGGTGATCCGTCCCTTCCAGCTTTAAGACGCACCATCGTATCCAGATGCCTAAATCTGTAACACATACCACATTATTTGAGCAATGACCATTTGTATAGCAGTTGTCAACTTGTCAACAGTCCTAATTTTGATTAAATGGAAAATAAAACATCTTCAGATGCAAAGGATAAATTTAATGTACATTTCCATAACTGGTTAAATTCAAATAGTAAGAATTTTAAAGGAAGAACATTTTTAAATAAAAACTAAATGTTTACTGTGAATTAAAAGTTTAAAGCTTTTCCATTTTGATTATTATTATTAATTATGACCTCACGGAGAATCAGCAGAGTATCTGATGTTAGCTGTTGTCGAATAAAGGACCCGGTCCAGCTACTCTGTCTGCCGTCACACCTCATTGACATGAAACCTCGGCTTTTCCATACTCAAAGGGCGTGATCAAGTTCCGGGCTCAGGATTAGCAGCTCATGAGAACGTCCTTGCAATTTCTCTGTCGTAGTATATTTGTCAACGAATCGCCGCTTTAGGCAGCACACGATTGTTGCAAGATGTGCGTTTGTTTGTTTTTGGACGTTCTTTAGCTGCTATGGTGGCATGAAGGACTGCTTAATTTAGCTCTGAGCCCTCTTTATCAGGCTTGAGGTCGCAAGTGTACGACCGGGACCCCATCGCCATAGGGTTGGAATACACGACCTCGGGAATCAGAGGTTATCATGTATCCTTAGACCACGGAGGACGACACAAGGCATGTGGCCTTCTGGCAACACTGCAGCACCAATGGCTACATACGCTGAAGATCAATTGTCCCATCTCCCGCTACTTAGGTAGCCGAGATCGTTAAGGCAAGCACTCGTGAACGCAGGTGTGCAATTCAAACCTGCCAGGACCTCTCTGAGCCCACATAACCGGAAAATGCCGGGAAGTCACTCTAACCTTAGACCTGGAACGTTTCCTTCTCAAAATTGCTTTCCCAATATAATTTCAATTTATGTATCTTCGTTGTCAATCGCCTGTGGTGCTGTATTTTGTAAAAACGAGCGTTGAACGCCAGTTTAAAACGCCGCCCTGCATACACGGAATCAGACCAAATTTAAAATTAAAAACTCAGCATCTTTTCGATATAACAATTTACACCATCAGTGCAGCGACCAAAGATGCTGTCACTGAAACAAAAGCACTCTTTGAAGAGTCCTCAACATAACATTAGCCCCTTACCACCGCGCATAGCTTGTTGGGGAATGAACCAGGACAACAATGAACTAGGAGCAAAGGTAGCAACCACAGAGCCCAGTCTTACAATATCTGGTACAACGTCGCAAGACTTTTGGCTTGTTATGCAGAGAGCGGTGCGGTCTCGCTGACTCAATTAGATGGCAGCTCTCCGCGGAAATAAACTTGAAGTACTAAAGAAGATTGGATAACTTCTCGTGTAGCAGATGATCTTGACTCGGTTGCGCATTGGGCCCTACAATTTTACGCACAGATATATTTTTAAGTGGGACGTTGCTGCTCTTTGTCCATTGTGTAGCAAAGGTCTGTCGATTGGCCCAAATGTCGCTAGAGTGTATTTCTATAATCTAGCACTTGTTCGGAACTCTCTGCAACTGCCAGTTAGTCGTCCTGTGGACGATAAACAAGTTGTCGAAAGAGCTTTTAAGTTTTGTTAAAGGTAAACTTCCAACTAAGGATCCCTGTTATACGTAGATATCAAGTTTTTGTAGCTTTTGACCTATTTTTGTAAATTCATCGTTTTCCATAATTCGTTCTGTAATTAGAGCTTATCTAGGACTTTTATTTTGCATCTATCTTTGGGCTTTTTCATGATTCGTTCTATACACTGAGCTTTATCTTAAACTTCCGTCATAATTGTTTGTATTTTGCATCTCTGGTCTTTGCCATGTCTGTTTTATAATGGTCTAGTACTTGAGTGCCCATCATCGTCCATCTCACTCGCAAAAAGTCTACGTCCAACCTAGCCGGTGGCTAAGTACACGGGTAGATAGCTACAAGGGCACTATAAACTAGCCATGAGCCTATCAGACGTTGGTCAGTTGGCGTGGTACAGTCAAGAAGATTGGCCGAAGCTTTGGCGATAGATAACGGGAACACTCCACTGATTTCCCGTAGGTGACTGGAATACCAAAGGCATGATGCATGTTTTGAGCTCCATTAAAGTTTGGCCAATGTTTTAGAGTTTGTATTTTCTTCCCAAGTTGATACCGAAATTTAGATTTCAAATCGAATGGGCTTGATAAAGACACGTTTTAATTTAATTGCCGGATATGAGATTTGCGATAAGTGTTGAGTAATAACATAAATAGATAATAGAGTAGGAAGTGTTGTAAGGTGAGCAAGATATGAGGAAATAATAGTCGTTAAATTTGTAGTATAAACGCATTATTGGTTTGAAATTAACGAGTCATGACGTCATACCACATAGTTTGAAGTCAGTCAAAATTCAGGTCTGCAAACCTTAAAAGTCGCGCGATATGTTTAATAGAATATAAAGAAAACATCGTTTAATCATAAAAAGGTAACTATATATATTTGGAATTCAAAAAAAGAACATGTTTTAATAGAAAGGGACATTTATAAATTGGGAAAAGGAATGAAATAGCATTTTGGATACGAGGCTTTCTTTTGGATGACGTCATAAAATTTAAATCGGAAAGAACGTTTTCCTAGCGTGGGTACGCCAGAAAGCGTCACCACTCAGCCCAGACCGGTGGTGGACGTTGTGGTGTACACACGTGAGTGCGATTGCTCGGCGAGTATCTCTATGTAGCGAAAGTCGGCATAACTCCCGAAAGTGTCAGAGAGTAAAAAAATAAATAATATACAAAAGTTCTTCTGGGGTAATCTATAAACATACCTACGCATACCCGGGATTAAAGAGATTTCATGCTGAACTAAGCCGGAGCAAACATCATATATTCCGCTACAAATGGCGATCCAACGTGAACCACCAACAGCTTAATTTTCGCATCAAAGTAATGAAAACGGAAATCTTACCTTACTGGTACTTCACTAGAAGAAACGTCGTCAAAAACTCCTTGGAAAAGGAAGGCAAGAGGCCAGCTGATCCAAGAAGCACTGTGGAGAGATGAAAGAAAACGTTAAAATCACTATATTCGTATATTAACAGCATATTTACATTCTCAATGTTCCCTATTTTTATACATTATCACCAATCATTGCTACAGTTTTCATGATGGGGCCGCATTAACTGTTAGGGAATGAATTACGGACGAAGCCGCAAAACTTTAAGACAGGAACAATAAATTCTCAGGCACAGTGCGTACAGATCACATTCGTTTTCGAATATTTAGAGTTTTGTTGAACTAAGATCTGCACTTACATATGAATAACTGAGGTCTTTCACTCATGCGGTATTATCGCTTTGGTTATATCACCTACTTTTCTTGTATTTCTGAGCATCTGAACTATCCATGTGCAGTGAGAACAATTAGCGGTCATTCAAACAAACAAAAGATTTGATGAATATTTCGTAAGGATATTGATATTTTAATTGAACAGACGAAGTCAAGTCAAATACCTGTAATTTTAAATATGGCAGACCTACCTTTAATGAATAGCCTAGTAACGCAAATTCGTTCATTTATATTCATCGTATGTCTAATTCCTCATTTCCCTGGATTAACCGCTAAAATTATCGTTGTTCTCACAGCGTACTGGATTAGTTGTAGTACCAACTGTGAAAATAAATTTTAATTAAAATGTATAAACGTTATTGTAAGTTAAAGAAAATTGGAGCTATTAACAGTGAAGCAACAGAATTTAAATTAAAAATAAATTAGAAACTAGAAGCTTCACTTATCTTAGTAATATTCCAAGTTCTTCAAACGCTGACTACTTCCAAGTTGCATCCAATTCATTTTCAAAGCTATCCAAACAATAGTTACCGACATTAAGGGTTCGTTTGTCGCCAACCTCTCAGAACAAAATCCTAGAAATACAATCTATTGGTGGTATTTCAAAATTCATAACGTGATTCTTGTTTTTTTTAATGAATATCTTTTCCCAAATCATTAAATCTATTGGTCCATTTAATTGTTTTAATCTATTTATTAGGGATAATTTTTGGTCATTTGATCATGAAATAAATGCGGAGGTTGAATTATTAAAACAATCAAATGAACCTATAGATTTAATGGTTTGGGAAAAGATATTCATTAAAAAAACAGGAACCACGTTATGAATTTTAAAATAGCACCAATACATTGTATTTATATGTTTTTATTTTCAGAGGTTGGCGACAAATGAATCTTTAAGTTGAGTGTCGGTAACTATGGTAACTTGTTTGGATAGCTTTGAAAATAAGTTGGATGCAACTTGAAACTAGTCAGATCTGTAGAACTTGCAATATTACTAAGATAAGTGAAGCTTCTAGTTTCTAATTTGTTCTCAATTTAGATTATTGTAAGTTGCTTACTTTTGAATAACTGTTAATATTAAATAATGTTACATGAATGAATTATTTCATGCAATACTCTAAAGAAATACCACTCGAGGTTTTCATGTCGCGCTTGGCGCTCCGAAAATTATCCTAATATGAAAACCCTAGTAGATAATTAAACAGCCAACCAGTACTCGGTCTCATGACAAAATAACTCAGAAGCAGTGTATGTTAACACCTGTTGCAACAAGTACTTTTACGTTAATAACAGTTCATATTCAATGAGAAGATTGCAAGGGACTACTCTGTGCTATAATTGCAGACATTTGCAATTCTAATTTTATTCAGCGGGATGGCTCAGTCGGTAACGTCTGTGGCGTGCATTCGGGAAGTCGCGGGTTCGATCTCCGTGGCCGGCACTCTGGCATGGGTTTTCCGTGGTTTCCCCATGTTACTCAGGCGAATGCTGGGGTGTATTCTTTCATACCACGGTTTCCTTGAAACATCATTTTCCTTCATTCCATTTCCTTATCTTTCCGGTGTACTTTCAGGAGTGTTGTGTTGGCAGTGCCGGGTAGATGGCGCGGATGATTCCACATGGTGACGGCTGTTCTCGACGGTAGGTGGCATTTGGCCGGGCTTGTCCTCCGTCGGCGGGGAGGGGGGGGGGACTTTCAGTGCGACACCAGAACCGCGGTGTGATGTCTGCTTGGCACCTTCGGTTCTCTCATTTCATCTCAGCCTCCTGGGGGTAGGTAGGTCGAAGTGAGCGAGGTGTCCCTCGCTGCATCTGTACCCTTTACTCTTTCACCTTTTTATACGTAAATTGACTTATTTCAAATTTGACTATCGCTTAAGAGTACTGTATTCTAGCATTCCCATTGTACCTACAAGTTAATTGTAATAAAACTATTTCAACAGATGTTTATCTCCGTGAAGTAGACAGTCATGGAGTGCAAGACATCTGAAGTTTATTTATAGATATTCCAGCGACTCCTGGCGCGTGATCTTGCACAGAAAGGCAGAGAGCGAGTCAACACATGGTGATGGAAAATGTGAAGTGAGATGGTGGATTGATGACATGATGAGCTGTTTGGAGAATCGCTCTCTGATTGTCTACTTTCTTCGTTTGACATCGCGAAGGCTTTGAGATTTTATGTTTCATTGTGAACGATCCTTGTACCTTTCTAAAGTTGCCTAAGTGTTCGCCGTAGCACGCGACATCCAGGGCATCTTGTTCGTACAAAAAACTGTGTCAACACTTTCAATGTCCGAAAACAAAATGGCCTGCACACAAACTTTGTCTTCACTGGAACTGTTTCAGCTTTTGCACGCAATCCCATGGAGAATCTCTGTTTCTGTTGCATAGTGACGTGTGTCCAGGATTCATTACATGTGAAAACGAGTTTCCTTCTGCCTCACAGCAATCTAAATGCTTCTCTGAAGTTACAACTCTGTGATTGTTTACGCACTTCCATAAATTATTCCAGTTCCTACTGCGTTTATATGTACAGTTGTTTCTCGGTTCTCATAAATAAGGACATACTATTGCAAAATTATCTGCGGCGTCTGGAGACGAACGTGATGAGATTGGAATATCTTCTCCGCCTTGGGAGCAGAACTTGCACACGTGAGCCTTTGAATGTGCATGCAGTCTACTGAAATGTCATTTTGACATTCTTACAGAAAACTTGTGAACAGTTATAGTTCGAAATCCAACTGCAAGATATTTTTAGATTACGGACGCGCAAAAGGCAAGACCCATGCCACTTTAAGGGAAGTAAGACATCAAAATAGAAGATTGTTAAGAATCTGTAACAGCAGAGTTTGTCAAACTGTGTCACATTCGAGCGTGGGATCTTCAGATTCTTTTACGACCTTCAATGTTGATGTTTTATTTTCCTTGAAGTGGCCTATGTCTTCCTTTTGCATATAACATCATCTGAAATTATCTTAGTTTCGAATTAATTTCGCTATAACGGTTCATAACTTTTCTGTAAGAATGGTAATCCGATTACAATAATCCTCCACTGTTCAGTCATCAATACACTATAACACAGTGGGTCATGATATTTTGGGGGTGAGGTTACGAGTTCACTTTGACTTGCAGTTCCTTCATTTGCTGGAGAGGACGTTCCGGAACTGTTGGAACTCTCATACCTACTATGTGCAGTTTCTTCTCCACCGTCAGACTCACAATCTCTACACGTGTCCAAGATATCAAGGTATACGTTTCTGTTAAATACACACGGTACTTTTAGGTTATGATGTCACATAACCTGCATGCCAATGACATACTCATTATCCCGTGTGTAAGTTCGACGTACACTTTGTTCAGAGTCCAACAGTACATATTATGGTTATCCTGTAGGAGCCCGTCCTCACGTGGTCGATAGGCAGTTGTTTGTGACTGAAGCATTGTTGTTATGAGTTTCATTTCCTTTAACTCGTTGGTGACGTATGTATTGCCATCGCTGGAAAATTGAAATCAGCGGAAGTATGTGAATGTTGCCAACCAACTTGTTAACGTTATTTGTTGTTGTTATTTAGAGTTATTGTTTTGTAATTAAGTGATGTGACTTAAGTTCTTGTGCGGTGCGGTTGTGGTTTTAATCTGTATTCTACATACCTACGTTTGAAAATGAAAAATTGGACTGAGGAAGAGATATTGTGGCTCATCGAAGCATATAAAAATGAAAATTACCACAACAGGCACAAGAGAAGGCGGTAAACCGAGAAGGGATGCTCTCAGAGCACCCGCCTAGTAAGCGGAGGGTCTGTCGTTCAAATCCCAGCTGTGGTATTGAATTGTGAAGTTCTAGTACTACCTCTCAAACATTGCCCACACACGGTTTGTGTTTAAAAATACCAATAGTAAGTTTGTTGGCATAAATAAATAATAAACTTGAACTTGTTGCGCATTTTCACAGATGACTACACTTATCAAAGGTACAACAATCCTTATTTGAGATTGTATAATACGGTAATTTTATTACAGATTACGCAGTACTAACAACAATATGAAGAAATAATAGTACATTGTTTTGGCATTTTGTGATGTGTGGTTGGTAGATTTAGCGAGTTGTACAATGTTAAGTTGGCAACAGATGTTTCTGCCTTGCAGCGCCATCTTCTTCCGTTGTAGGTCAGTGACATAATAGAACTGTCAGTGAACCACGTGACGACGGTCTCCTACAGTTTTACCCATATTATAACACTGCCAGCTGTTTCACTGCGAAGGTAAGATCAGTGCACTTATTCACTCAGGCAAGCGTAGAATATTAAAAACAATTTATAAATGTTTTAAAGTTAGACACATGTTTGAACACAAATAGGCGTGTGAAACTTGAGTATAATGACAGTAATTAAGATGCTCGTATGACAAGTATTATAGTTATATTATAGCATAGCATACTATCAGTGATAGACAAAGATGTGGTGACTTACATAGGAGTATGAATATTGACGCCGTTCTCGACACTGCTGCCAGTTTCGGTGACGCGGCGATGCCTGGTACTGGGTAAGGTTTTGGCAATCTTGGGGTTGTAGATTTTGGGATCGCTGACCATACGCACGAAGAATGATCGCTTGTAGGCCAGAGTTTCTTTCTTCTTGCGGTCGATCATCTCAAACACCTCATCCGCTGGTTCCTGTAAAGAGAGAAGTCTTCTTAAAGTAAACCCTGGCTTATTACTGCTTCTTCGACCGTCTTTCTGAGGACGCTGGTGCGCACAACCTTTATTTCGATACTTCATAGACTTACGTTTTGTTATGCTAAGAATATCTTCCGGGTTCTATCCCTGCGAAGGAGGGGAGTAACCCTACTGGACCACGGCCTCAAAGCCCGGAAGATATTCTTAGCATATCAGATACAGGCTGTGAAAGCCTACATCTATTACTATTTGTTAATTTATTTATTTTACAAAGACAAAAGCTCAGGTGTGCACTGCAGCCATTGCTTATTGTGTTACCCTAAGAAAGTATTAGGTCTATCCCAGGGCCCCTAAAAAGTTAAAATCGCACCGGGTGCAATCCAAAGTGCAGAGATTCCTTGCACCCTGCATCGGGGCGACTCGGTTAAACTCGGTTCAACTCGTGCACTACAGAATGAAAAAAGCGTGTGTTGACAGACGTTGGCTTGTCAGTGAAAATAGATACGTGCAATACAACTAACCAATAATGAGGAACGTGCTCCAAAGAAGGCAAAGAATATCTTAAGCATTTAAATCACAGAGGGAACTTTGTATTTTTTTTGCAAGTAGCGACATTAAGAACGAAATAGTTCGTCTACGGTGCAATAATTAACTACGTGTGTAAGAAAATCATGTGTTTCACGTATGGTGAAATCGTAGGGGACGCTAGAGAGGAAGAATTGAAGAGGTTGCTATGTCTTGCAGAAAAGCATTCTTTATCCAAAAATGTACCAATACTTCCTAGATCATTAAGCGTAGGTACACCAAAGTGAAAAAAGTAATTTTCTAAAGTATTGAAGTTAGAGGCTTAACTTTTTGTGCAGGAATTTCCAATATCTAATCATATTCTTGATATATTAATTTATATAAATTTTATTGGGTATGATAAAAATATATCTCCTTCAACAGGTGTTGAACTATAAAGTTAATTTTTTAAAAATGACATCTCTTATTACCTTTGTAACAAATTACGGGATGAAAAATTTCATGTAATGAATAGTTTTTCTTTTAAAAATTGTTTAATACGCAAAGATGTCATAAAACAGCGCATTGTTATATTCATTATTTTTTTTAAAAAAGTATAAGCAATATCTATATCTCATACGGACCTTTTATTACACATATTTTGAACTATATTGGGAAAAAATGTTAGATCTCTAGCTAGATGTTTGTGAGAGAATAGAATATGAGAAAGTAATACAAAATTAGTTTCCGAGAAAAATGAGTTTAAAGTTGAAATGCAAGGTGTGCGCATGCCCATATAAAAGGCAGAGGTAGAGGCGTACCAATTTAAAATGTCATCCAAAAGATGTGTTCCGTGCTCCCTAGGGGACGCAAATATATTCTTTAACGTATTATTTTTTTGCAGTAAAAATCCAAAAATCGATTTTTTTTGGCCAAACAGACTAAAAAGTCTAGTGAGTGAATAATCTTGCAAGTTCTCGCATTCGCCAAAGTAGAGTCCAAAGCCCTATGTCTTCTGTAAGCCAATGCTTCACAGTTACTGGCAATATGGTGCGCAATTTCATTCCCTTTGTCGCAGATTCTGCAGTTTTATGGTCTCTTAATACAGTGTAAGGAATGCCACTCTTACCTATACAAAGTTGGTTCTTTCCCTGAAGAGTGACTCAAAATTACTTTATTTCTTTTTAGTACTGTTTATCTCCCGCTCCTACTTCATACGATACAAGAGGCGTTGGACACTAATGAATGGATAATACGTGAAATGAGATTCTAATTGGGGAAGGAAATGTTCCAGGTCTAAGTTGGGCACATTCCTGGTATTTGCCAGTTTTGAGGATTGAGGAAAAAACGAAACAGCTAAGGGAAGGCATTCCTAGAGGAATTTGAACATCAGATTCACGATTTCGTGCATTAAAACATTCTTTATATCGCATTCCATCGAATGACTTTGACATTTTGCCCCTCTCTCTCCTCCCAAAGCTCTGCCCATGAATACCAACATTTACTTTCCAATTTTTCCTGCTTCCTGCATCGAAGAATTGGTTTTTGTTTTGGAAACAGGAGTGCAGGCCTGTATGGACATATTGTAAGCTATTTTAGGACTTCTTTGGAACTTAATTATCTTACCTTGAAAAATTCACGAGAATTACAAAAAGAACAATGAGTAAGTACTTGTGCTTAACCCACTATTAACCTTGTCAGCGCTGGGAAAGACAAGAGAAGGTAAATAAACATGAAATGCAGTTTGTGTTATGTGATGTTGAGTTGCCTACCTTCATTGCATCAAACATAACCACTCCCGCGAGGGCTGCTGCCGAACATTGCGTTATTTCGTTTGTAACTACAGGGTTCTAATGACAGGCAGCGCTTTACTAACATACTGACATAAAATTCTAACGACGCTTTATGTAACTAAAAACTGCATAATGGCGTGGTGAAAATGTGGCTCATGATGGAGCGCAGTTCATTGTAGATACTGCGACCCTTTTTGGAAAATGTCCAAAAGTGCTTAAAAATGAGCCTTAATAGTGGTTGAATTTAATTCCAAATGTTAAGAGCCACGCATGTATGTTTTCCACATAGAATGGTCCTAGCTTCATCAGAAATAAGGTGCAAGGCATCGAAGTCCGGACTCTAGTTATGTGGAAATCACGATAGGAACAGGGTCTTGAGGTCGGAACCGCTCAAACGTCAGCAGGTTTGGACCCGATAATGGAACTGGAAATTAGCTCCATACCAAGGAAAACGCTACCGAAAGGACTTCAAGGAATGAGAATGAGAATGAGAATGAGAACCTGTTGCCCTTGCACTCCCGCATTGTACCTACTCATATTCTTGCTAAGTTTTATTTTTTACTTTGCATGTAATGGGCTGAGGCAGGTTTGCACATGAAGTTACTCCTGGCAACAGATTGGCGGCTGGACTTTCCAACTGGTACTTCTTTCCGCATATAATGATCAGTGTTCTGCAATAAAACTGGGAGTAAACAAAAAGGAACTCTGGACTTGGCTGAAGAAAGCCATGGTCACATTATATGTACACTTGGTTCCATATATAAGGTGCTTCAAAAGGTTACTGAAAAACTTTGAGTCAGTACCAATGATATTCTGTTAAGCCGTAACACACTTTATTATGCACAGGGTTCAGTGTTTCGGACCGTCCACTGGTGCCTGACACACCACAGCTTTGATATGCCCACAAAACAAATAATGAAATGGCGTTTAGTCCTGGGAACGGGGTGGCCATGCAAATGGTCCTCCACTTCCGATCCAAGGTTCAGGATATTTGCAATCTAGGACCTCAAAATGTGGTGGCGCTCCTTTTTGGGGTTTGAGTTTGAGTTTTTAAGTTAACATAAACTTTTTGATTTTTAAATTGCATGATTTAATATTCTACAGTCATCTGTGAATCATTTTGGACAACGATTTTTCTCGATCCATCATTTTTAAAACTCCGATCACATGTTTAAAGTCCCCATACGCTACCTTTTAACTATACTAGGTCAGCGCTTTTTCTCTACTACGTATAGTAAGTAGGGGAAGTATTGTATTCGACAGAATTTAAAAAAGCATTTTTAGAAGATATTGTACCGATAAGGAAATACAGAGTGGAACGGAAGTCATTACATTCCTTCTGTTATGTGCTTATAGAAGCATTACAAACAAAAATGTCGAATGGTATTTTGTTCTTTGATCAGCCGATTTCGAAAAAAATAAATGTTTTTTTATCCAAGTTGAATGCGTAATTCCACAAGAACGTAGGAAGATAACAGTTTGTTACTTGTAAGGTGCGTAGAGTAACTTATTTCTGACATAGCTTCGGTAGTAATTATGGTACATCACACAGGGTTTCGAAATAATCACTTAAAAGACATGAAGGGATACTCCGAACAGCTCTTTCAGACGTGAAGTAAGTCGACAACGTTGTGTTGAGGTTGGTCAGGGAATTGACCTGGTTTGTGGATGTATATAGATCAGGCACTTTCTCTTTCGTGTAATGTTTTGGGAGCTAACCCTTGTGATTGGCCTACACTCGCACAGTAAACACGGGGGACAAGGCAGGGTATGTGTTTATGTTCTCAAGACGGACAGTTAGCAAGTTTGTTTATGTACTGAGCTAGTGAAAGTGACACCCACTGCAGTGTTGCCAGCTTGTTTTCGACAAAACTAAAATATATCCGTTGGAAACTGTCAGAGACAAAAACGTAAGATACAAAATGTGTTCCAAATACCGAGATGTATCACTGATTTAAATTAATGTAATGATTTCCCTTCCACCCTGTATGTAATAAGATTATTTCTACAAAGATCTATTTCGATTAACATGAAGTAGATGGAAGAATAATCGCGTATAAGAGTGAGTAGATAAAGTCATGTGAGTGGACACATCAAATACGTTTTTTTTTTTTTTAAATTTATATTTCGCCCTTAAAATCTAAGTGATATCTCCGGCTCTGGCTTTGGAGCATCGCATGGCAATGCTGTTCATCGTTCACTGTTTGTTTGGACTGTCTATTTACGCATAGTCCACGCTCTTTCATACTTCCAAGCTCTAGGTGATAGGGACTATCCTGGGTAAAGAAACGCTTCCATCCTCCAGCCGGGAATCGAACACAAGACCTATGGATTTGGAGGTTAGCATGCTAATTACCAGGCCACAGCAACAGTTTATACACCATCTTGAATCAAGTCAAGTTTTTTTGTTTCTATGCGCGCGCGCGTGTGTGTAAAGTCAAAAACTGTTCAGCTTATTTTAAGAATTCGTTCACCATTGAGAAAATCTGTTCTTTTTTACGGACGTGTATTATTTCAGTTCCTAAATTACTAAACGGCTAAAGAGGAAATGCAAACCTTATGCAACTCTACCAGTGATATATTCTTTCCCAGCTATGCAATTTTACATTCTATTCATAATAAATTGGGAAAAGTAATTGCTGTAGTTATGTGTATTGCAAATTTTATTGTGCCGTAAATATTAAGATATACTTGGCAATGAAATCTTAATCGTTTTCATTTGTTATTCTCCCTCATGACATATATGTATGTTGTAGCACATTTCCGTTATTTTCTTTCATAATACGCAGCCATTGGCGTTATAAAAGAACTTGCTTGCGAAAAAGTCTCTGTCATTTCACTGAGATAATTTGATTGTTGTTGCTCCGCAGGAAATGTAACATAAGGCGAATACCACGAGACTTTATTCCAAATAGTATGTAAGTTTGGAGATAGTCACAATTTTCCCACAAAGAAACCAAAAGACGCTGCAGAATAAAAGAGAATTGAATGTGCTGATAATGAAGGTGCCGTATGCAAGCGATACTAATGGCAAAATATTTTAGTAACGCCATGTAAGAAATTTTTTCTTTCACTCATTTGTACCTATGTTGTAATCAGATTCGTTAAATAAACAAATAAAGCCATTAAATCATTCGCCTTATGTAGCTTAAGCTATTTGTCCTATAATTGTATTCACTTCACTCTGTCCGTTTCTTCTTTTGCCCCCTGTAACTACTTCCGACTTAGGTTAGTTGACCTAATTAAAACAGAACAGATTAACAGGTGCTGTGTATCATCGATTCCTGCGCGATGAGTTACTCGTGCTTTTGGAGGAGTTGTGCTTGTGAAAAGACGACGCATGACGGGGCACCAGCCCATTTTGAACGCATCGTGTGACAATACTTAAACCAAACATTTAATGGACGATGGATTGGTCGAGGAGGTCCAGTAGTATGGCCTCCCTGTTCGCCGGACCTCAGTCCATTGGATTTCTGGCTATGGAAACATTTGAAAACATTGGTGTTTGTCAAACCCATCGCAATTGTGCATACTTTGCACATTTTTGTAAAATAGCTCATATCTCAACACGTATATGTTTCCGGAGGTGTGTTTATAGAAAAGTTTATTCTAGTTTTCAGCAATCCCAACACCTGTTGCAATATTGGACACTTTTTTTAAATATCCTACATATAAGTGTACACAAACAGAGAAAATTGCTAACTCAGTGAACCAATGTTTTATAATCAGCAACTGAGAAGATTATTTTGCTGGATAGTTGCAGATTGCGTCTTTTCCAAAAAAGGTTAACTTGGTTGCCTGGGAGTGGGGAATCTTCACATTCACGAGCTTCACCTCGATTACACCTTCTTCGGCTCTCTTTAGGTTGCAATGTAAACAAAGTGCAAAATTGTATTCCTCCGCGGGCCCTTATGATTGGTGGGAATAAGGCAAGACTTATATGTGCATTAGATAAACTGTCATCGCCACCTGAGTAGCTTCTGGCTTTTGCATAGGAGCGCCACTGCCATCTAGCGGGTTGTCCTTACAACCACAGAAGTTAGTGAAGAAGCGGATATATTCTACTCTCTTACATAAAATAAAGAACAACACAATTATTATGATGGCTATTTCTCACAATGTTTGCTAATTGTGTTTAAAACAGTTCACTTTTTACCACTTTGTAATGGTTTGCCTTTAGATACTCCAAGACAGACGCCATTTTGAACAAAGTGTTCATTCAATTTCTGTGGATTCGTGCAGTTGTGTTAAAAACAATGAATTTGCCTATTAATGTATTCCATTTATTCTTGCTAGAAGCTTTTCAACGCGCTTTTGTGATTAATTCTTGAAATTATTTTAAATTTAACGCCATTTAGCATGTTAGTTAACGGACTATATTTTCATTCGCGCCTGCGTGGTGCGGTTCGGTCAGCCAATGCAATATTATTAAAACGCGTACTGTTGTTTAAATTGCTACCTAATGTAAGTCCGGCTAAGGTATAGTTGTGTGTGTTAAGAGTTTCTGCATGTAAAAGCCATTTAGCTTTTATTTTATTAAGTGATTACTATGGGACCAAAGAGAAGACGGTCGATGATTGTTCCACTGCCTATGTAGCATTTGCAGAAGTTGAAAGACCGTCGGGAAGGCCAAGGAAGTAAGGCATTCCGCCTATGATTCATATCCTTTTGAGTGAATATCGGCGGATTTCCATCCATTATTAGAAATAATTGGGACTGTACCGAAGTATAAATATAAGGGCAGGAGTCATTATAGAATTCCCTAGATTATTGTAGACTAATTTCATAAAAGACGCGGGTAAAGTTAAGAGCATTGATGAAATTGGATAGAAACTTGCCACTTCTGTAACACTATTAGTATCAAAACACAAATTGTAATGAACGTTTCAGTTATAGAGATGCTCTTTCAACATCTTGGTCTCAGGAGTGTCATTCTCAACAACTATTGAAAACCCATGAAGTGTGAGAGTGCAGGAATGGAACCGTTTTGACATACCTGATCCTTCTCTTCCAAGTTGAACGTCTCGAGTAGTTCAGTGGCGTACTCAGTGATCACGTTCCAGGCGTGATCTGAAGCACAAATGAAGAATTATAGTAATTAACCGTCAAGAAGAACAAATTTATGAATTGAGTTCTATGTTGTAATTATTGAATACATGTTATAGAGAAATTTGAGACATAAACACACAACTCCTTAGTTGTAGAAAAGAAAAGAAGAAATAATATGGCATCATAAATACATAAATGCAAACACTTTCATTTTATAAAATAATTTAGTGAATGAAAATATCTTCAAGGTGTTTGGATCTTTGAACGCCAAATTGTTTTGCTCTAGCAGAATTTGAATAGGAAGAATTGGGAGTTATGTTAATTAGGATGTACTTCTGTACTTTTCAGCAGATTATTGTGAAAGCAACACATTTTCAAGAAAACTACTACATTTTTTTTTATCATTTGAGGCGGAAAAGCAGCGATATTAGCTATGCATATTTTGAAGGTGATTTGATGACCACTAATGAGCCAGTAATGAAAGTTCTTGCCATTGTTGGCTATACGCTGTCAGTAACTTACCCACATCTATGTCTGTAGCATTCTGAGCGACTGCACAAAACCTGATGACGTATTTCTCGTTCACGGAAGCAGGGACCATGTGCAACTTGCCAGATGCATTGATGTTACTCAGAAGTTTCTGATTCAACTGATCTGTGCCCTTGAGCCGGAAACAGACTAGACCTAACTGTAACACAACACAGATTAATAATAAAGATCATGATAATAGTAATAATAATAGTAATAATGATAAGAATAATAAGAATAAATGATTAATGATTACATATATTAAGGGCCATTTACGACATAGCAATATCAACAAAACGTTAACATCAAAGCAAAACAGTTAAAGTGAGAAAGCGATTAAAATGGACACTAGCATAATAAGTGACAACACAAATGCATTTTAATTCGCTACAAACTGCTTTAATTATGTCTGTTATGTTAGATGTGCTACTTTTACAGAATAAAGATAGCAAATCCATCATGTTCTCTGATTCTGTGAGTTCAATAGTGACATAACTTACTGTTAAGGAATGGAAAAGGCAATAAACACATCCAAATATACCGTAAGACTGGACAACTTTGCACCATGGACATAATTATCAAACAGTCCCACAGACGGGTCTTTCTATACAACTTGCATGAGTGTTAAATATAGTCTTGTCCTAAAACGTTTCAATTGAAGTTGTGGTTTTTCATATTTTATTTTTATTGTCAAACTTTCCGTGCTGACGGTGAATAGGTAGGCATTTGTAAATAAATTGTATTTCCTGCATGGGTATATGAGTATGGAATACAGCCTCTATATGCTTAAATAATGTAGGGCAATAATTTAAT
The DNA here is from genome assembly GCA_030765045.1 of Tenodera sinensis. NCBI lineage: Eukaryota > Metazoa > Arthropoda > Insecta > Mantodea > Mantidae > Tenodera > Tenodera sinensis. The sequence goes on along the minus strand of CM060965.1, from coordinate 180,319,537 downwards.
TAATAGAACGAACGAAATTCATTATTAATATTTGTTAATATGGAGGTACAATTCTGTACAAAACAATATCAAGTTCAAATGAATGAATTTGAACATTTTGGTAGCCTGACTTCAAATTTTTGGTCACATTATTGTTGCCTTCTTCATTTAACACAAATACTGGGTATTTTTTGGAGATTTGTCTTGGACATGTGGAAAGCCACTCCATCAAGAACATGATGCACTACAATCCCAAAATATGAGTCTACAGGCATGAATAACAAAACTACCAATTGAAGCAGGAAAAGCATTTCGTTTTAGGAAATACATGAACTTCAAGAGAAACAAAAGAAACAGAAGAAACAAAGTAAACTGCCTAGAAGCGACAACTGACAGCTATTTCGATTTGGAACTGGGGTTATGTGGCGATGTCATTATTATATCGTCAGAAACTGAAAGTGAAAGCAGACCAGGATGGCCAAAGAAACTGTGTGATCTAATTTCAGTGAAGTGTACCCTGGTTTTGTCTCAGATATCCAGAAGAACAGATCCCAAATCGGTGTATTGCAAGTTCAGTAAGAGCTGGGAGTAGTTTGTCGCGAGATATGAACTTTGGTGTGATAGTGGAAATGTAGAAGTAATTTCTGAGCTCAAGTAACTATCGTTGTGTATTCTTTTAGTGTTTCCGAAATGCCAAAATGCTCTTTAAAATAGAGACTGACAAAGTCATATAAGTCACTTGTATTAATACATTGGAAAATGATTATATTTTGTTTGTAAATGTGTAATTTGAAATATAGCAGTGTAACTTTGCACCAAATGGTGTTTTTATAGGAATATACATGAAAAGAGATATGTGGTGCAAAGATGTCCTACACTCACATACAACTTTGCACCATTTTTCAAATTGTGTTCTCTTATCGTGTGTGTTTTAAATGAATGTGTTAGTACAAAAAGATAGATACTATATATAGAAATAATATTTTTTGAAGCTATATAACATGTTTTTAAAAAAATCATAAAAAGTGGTGCAAAGTTGTGGAGTTTTTCGGTACCACATAATTGATGAAAATGGAAAAGAAGTAGTTACTTCCTGGACTCCCCGTCGACCTTACAATCAGGAAACGAGCCATGTGTAACTAGCACAAGCCAAATTCCAGTGCCCCACCGAGATCTTATTCCAATCATTAACAAGAAAATAAGGCGAAAAATCAACGAAACAAAGCAAACACAAAAACAAAAAAGAACAAGGTATCAATAACGGACCGAGAGCCTGCCGTTAATTTCACACCGCCATTGTAACACAATACTCTGTTTTGAAAGAAGAGATCAAGATAAATTTACTCCTCCAAGAATTGCCCATACAGTGTTAACCACGCCTACATATGTTAAAGACAGGAACTTATGTAAATATCTTCTAACAGTGAAACGCACATCCTGGATTATCCACAGTATAATTCAGTTAGAAAGATGCTTTGCTTACCAACAATGCCGTAGCGTATTAGATTAGGGCATGTAACCCAACGAGTATTTTAAAATTACACACACAGCCCTTACAAAATCAGGAAGTAAATCTCTTCTTTTTCCCTGCTGTTCGACAGAGCGCTTATACTAAGTATTCAATGAAAATGCTCTTCCTGGATTTATCCCAATCATTTTAATTGTTTTTCGCATGTAATTACAAGAACAGTTGTGTTTTTTGACTGCCTTATAAGTGTTATTTAAACCTTTCATAACTGCTTGAATTTCAAAATCACTTTTCTTACAAAAAAGACCAATAAAACATTTGTTTTAGGTATTACGACACAGTCAGGATTCACTTTCAGAAACTTTCATGTTGAAATGCCTTATGCATATTTTAATGTTTCTTCGTAATACTGAGTGCGGCCTTTGGAGGATCTTATTTAATTACCTATTGCTTTTTAGAAAAAATGTAATTTTTGGAATCTTTTTATGTTGAATTTGTCTGTCACACAACAGTTTATTTCTATTTTCGTTGCTCCAGGGACACAGAAGCAAAGTTTTGTTTACTACTGTAGCTGTGGTTCAAGTTGTGACGTCATGGATGTGCACTGTTCGTGTGCATACCTTCGTGCCAGAATACGCGCAAATCTTAACCTACATTTGCTTTAATAGTAAGTAACCAAGTGTCCATATCAATGTCCACAATTGTAGAACACACATACAAGAAACAAAACAAATCGCGAATTACTCTCTGTTCACTGCTTTAAATGCAATTGTGTTAGCGTGAGATGTAGTACAAGAACACATTATATCCCGTGAGTCAAGCGCATAGCATCAGTTTCCTGCACCTGACGGCAGATGCCCTTGACCCAAGCTTTGTTTCGAAACGTACTCCACGAATTCTAATTATGATGTTTAGGAGAATTTGACTTTTAGTGACATCAAAACGATTATGTACCACAAAATTATAATGAACACCAATTTGACAATCGGTTTGAGGATGTAATATATCTCCCACATCCATTGACGCTACGCCACTGCTTTGCAAACATTTCTGTATGTGATTTATTGTAATTCCAAATTTCTACAAATTTCTAATTATTATGTGGCAATTGTATCTAATATTATAATGTATTTTAAAATGTTAAGATGAAATACTGTTTGATTCTTTGTATTGTAGATTTGTGTGTCGCAATATAACCACAAATTTATACGATCTTAGAGAAACTTAAAATATATATGTTTGTGTTATATGTATATTATATTTTTCCATACAATAAAGGAAATGGAATAGTTAGTAACCTGTAATAGTAGTAACCACTATGTTGAAAGACACTATATAAATAATAATTAAACCTATTGGCAATTTGTTTCCAAATATTTTGTTTTAACGCGTATCTTTGTAAGATGTATGCTTTCTGTTCATAAAAAAAAACATCATTAAATGACAACTCCCATTTTTTGTTCCTATGCAGTGTGATTGTCTCTCTCTCACTCACACACACATACTCAAATCCCACTAATGTAACCGTGAAAGCTTGGAGACTGCAAGATTTGGCGCGCGTCTGGCGATAATATGTAAGCTAACGGAAGCCTTTGTGAATGACCCCATTTATTAAGCTGGCCACAAGCTTTTGTGTTCGTGTTGACTTCGCGTTAAGGTTTCATGTGAATAGACTCTTTGATTGTCCACTAACTGGTCTTTGTGTAAACGTACAGAACACTTTAAAGTTGCAAATTACGTATTGGATTACTAGTTTCTTATGAATGAATTATAAATTATTATTGTTGCTTTCCTCTTTTAACATCAATTTCGAGTTATGTTTTACTCTTTCAAAATATTGTCCCATGTGTTTTGTCTAAAATTTGATTTGTCAGTTTTCCTATTCATTCTTAACCATACACTTTGAAATCGTACATTTTGGAATTTCGACTTACGGAATAGTGATGCCTAGATAGGACAATTATACAGAGAGAGAGAGAGAGAGAGAGAGAGAGAGAGAGAGAGAGAGAGAGAGAGAGAGATTTATGATACTAGCATTGTGTTATTGTAGCTGTTTGTTTAGCTAATTTGTAAACGAGATATTCCTTGTTATTTATCTGAAACGGTTTTATCAACATAAAGAAATACATAAATATACAATATATCAAGATACTTTACAGCAGAGATCAATAATACATATGCTATATTATTGTCAGACAAAATACAGAGATGAAAATACAGAATAATAGGATATTCAGGGGCCCAAGCTGTGGCAATGATCACTTAGTAAATTCTAAAATATTATTTCCATACCTGAATATAATACTGAGAATAAAAAGAGCTCAGAGATATTAGAAATTGTTAATCCTCCTAGATAAATACTCAGTTATTATGGACGACAGTATTTTATACCTTTATAGGAAAAGATTGGAGATGGACTACGTAAGATATAAACAGTTAAGTTGGTATGGACATATTAGAAGAATGAATGAATATAGATTACCGAAAAATATTTTGGAAGGAATCCACCTGGAAGAAGAGGAAAATGAAGACCTTGAAACTCGTGGATGTGGGAAGTAAGAACTGGAATGAGACCAAGAGGATTGGAAGGAATGGAATGGGTAGATAGGAATGAGTGGAGAAAGAAGGTTCTTTAGGCACAGAAAAAAAGAAATTTGTCTGAATTTTACAATGCTTGTACTTTTCTCAAATGGGAAGTTGTTATTCGTCTTTTTTATTTCCTGGATATGCAAAGAGAACGGAGTTTCAAATTTATCACATAGTGACCGGCTCTTGAATTGGCTATCGCTTTTTTTTAAAGGTTTCGAAAAATATTCCACGTAAAGGTTATTTAGGGTAAGGGATTTTCTTGGAAGACCCTGAACATAAATACCAATTTTGGTATTTAACCGACTTTTCGTTTTTGATTTATGCTGTTCACAGACGGACACACGAACTCAGACACACACGCACACCTTTTTCAAAAATGCCTTTTGTTAGGCTCATGAGGTCCCAAAACAAGTATTTCCGGTGAAATCTCGATGTCGAACTTTTTGTGGAATACAATACTTCCCTTACTTATTGCAAGTACGTAGTAGAAAAAATAAATAATTTTAACAAAACACCCGCGCATGCGCGCGCTCATGTGTATCCGCCTGTGTGTATATTTTGTGCACAGCATAACTCGAGAACAAATTCAATAAAGACAAGGGAAAGTTGAACTTACCTTAACTTCATTGCAGACTTCGAAGCGCCTGTCTTTGAGCACAAGTGCCTCGAACTTCTTGGCTAGACGGATGTGATGTCGGATGTAGTTCTGGAGGCCGGAGATGCCGTAGTTCCGCAGGACAAACCAGAGCTTGAGGGACCGGAATCGTCTGCTGAGTGGCACGCCCCAGTGTCGGTAGTCGATGGCTGCATGCGAGTACCCATGCTGTTCACAAACAGTCATATTCAAGAGAAATGTTTCATAGCTCCTCACAAGACATCAGGCTAAACCCCTAAGTAATCAGTTATGGTTGTGAACTGAACCTTTTTACCTAAAAGAAAACCCACTCTGAATGTTATGACACCAAATGGAAGTTGCCATAAGACAGCTAATAGTCGGACTATTAACACATGAATGGGCTAGTCCGCTGATGTATCATAGAAAACTTCGGCGGCATAATAAACAAAAAGCAAATGGCAGTGACCAGTCGTGTCAACTTTAACACTGTCTTACACAAAGTACTTGATCACAACGCAGAAATATAAGCCAACATCCTCTTATTAATCATTAAGTATATCATTTTTTTCCCCCCACAAAATCATGGCTTAAAAACAAATGTAAGTTAACGTCATTTTCCTGTCTATCAGAAACCTTACACATGGAAAACTTTCCGAAAATTTTGATTTTCTCTAAAATGACTAACGATTTAGATTAAAATGCCATATGTTTAAGATATTTTTTTATGACAAATGGAATTTATATTTTGAATTTTCTGGCTATAACCTATGTAGCCCTGTTTACTCTGGATGACTTTTGTGTAACTGGTAAAAGTATGAGATAGACAAAATCTTACTATACAGAAAATGTAGATCTTGCTAAAACACGCAATTTATGTCCCAAATAAATTGCGTGTTTTAGCAAGATCTACGGAACATCGTTATTCATTTTTATGTCTTAGCCGTGCAAAGAGAATAGAATCTCAAAGCTTTAATGGATTTGACTATCGCACAAAGTCTACTGTATTCCCATAGTCCCCTTGTACCTACAAGGAAATAAGCAATGATAGTTGAATTTCTGATATGTTTATCTCAACTAACAGGAAGAAGATGTAGAAATAAGAGTTTGTAAGAATGGTTAGTACAAGAGTAGAGAAAGTCATGTGAGTACAACACATCAGATTCTTTTAAAATAACAAACCCAGTTCTTTTTTTGAGCTTTAACGGCTTTAACCTGTTAAGTGATATCGGACGATAAATGAAACGGGTGACATGATGCTCAAATGAGCCCGGGTTACATAGAGCTGAAACACACCGGACATTCATATTTCACGATAAGGGAAAACCCCAGGAAAAAGTCTTAAAAAACATCAAAACAACTGCAAAGTCATGTTAAGAGGTTGGGTTCTGACCATCAATCATAGAGACCCTTTGTTTCCCCTCCATTTATGTACCGCCTTTAATATCTAAGATCATAATGGCAGCTTTGCCTTTGAAACAATTGCTCGTCGACAGCAAAGAAATCAACTTTTAAACGTTCTCCGATACACATCAACAATCTGAATCCAAAAGACGCTCACCGTACATAACGGATAAGTAGAACGAGTCTACTAAATATGCTTTCTCGTATGTTAACAATTAAACGAGTATAACAAGCGGGTTAGTAAGACATTATTAAAAATCCTCACACAGCAAACTAGTGTAGGTACACCATCAGAAGCAATGGCAGCTGCTGAGTACAGCAGTCTACCGTCTCACAACGTCGACACAACCACCATGAACAACAGCACTACAAGAAACTCCAGCTATGCTACAGTTACTCAGACTTCTCCTAAGAAAGAAGAAGCTATCATCATTGACTCCCATGAGGGTCTTACCGTCAGGGACTACGCTCTCGCAGTAAGTAAATTAACTGAACCAAGTAACATAAAGTTTATCTCACGGATCTCGAACTCCAGAATATGCATATACCTAACGTCATCTAAAGTAGCAGAATCACTGGTTACCAAACATCCTAAAATAAATATAAACAATGTTACTCTTCAGGTCCGTCCTCTAATTACTCCAAACAAAAGAATCGTTCTTTCAAATGTGTGTCCAGTTATACCAAACTCACTCATAGAAACTCAGCTAAATGCATATGGAATTAAACCAATGTCAAACATTACCTACTTAAGAGCTGGCATTTCAGAGCCAGGACTTTCCCATATCCTTAGTTTCAGACGTCAGTTTTATATTCCACCCAATGATGTGGAAAAATTACCTCCAAGCATACAGATCCTATATGAAGGCACTAAATATTGGATATACCTAACAGCGGATACCCCTACCTGCTTCATCTGCAAGCAGGAAGGCCACTTTGCAAAAAATTGCCGTGAAGCTGACGGTATACAAGAAACTACTCCTCAGGTCTTAAACAAAGACATGTTTCCTGAATTGCCTATCGCTACCAAAAACCTCCAGGACCGTCCCCCTTCCCCTCCTAAAGGAAAAGATACTGAACAGCAGTTATCACCTAACCTCACTTCTACCCCTGAGCCCATCCTGCCATTTCAAGACGAACGCAACAATTCCCCAGAACCTATGCTAATGGAAACACAAACAAGACCTAAACGACCAATATCAAACAGCACATCTGATACAGAGGATAATGCTTATGGAAAAGAAGCGCGGCACCTCCTCGCTTCACAGCAGGCTAAGAAGGTTAAGAAAGCAAACCTTATTTCGTCAATAGCTGAATCTCTCAGACCAATTAAACATATTATCGACGCAGACACCCACAATTATGCACTAAACTTCAGCCAGTTCCAAAGCTTTATGGAAAACAGTGTTGGAGTAACAAACATTGTTCCCATAGCTTTGGAATACACTTCAGATCTAGAATCTCTAGTGAACACAATGCAAAAAGTCTATCCCTACTATACAGAGCGTAGTATAAAGACCAGAACTAGTAAAATTCAAAAAAAGCTGCTGGAATACATTAATCAGGTCAACAATGCCTCTGAGCGAACAAAACCGATGTGTCCCGAAAACTAATCGCCATAGATATAACACCTTATCCCATAAACAAAATTAACATATGAATAACATACTTCAATGGAATATTAATGGTTTCCATGGCAATTTCGAGTTTCTTAAACTCTTGATCAATAAACATAACCCTGCAATTATGTGCATTCAAGAAACTAACTTCAAAGGAAACTATGTTGCATCATTACGAGGTTATACTCAATATTACAAAAACCGCAAGGACTGCCTCCATGCTAGTGGCGGCGTAGTAACCTACGTTAAAGACAGCATCAAACATCAGGCAATACCGCTTACAACTGAACTTGAAGCAATTGCCACTAGAGTAAACCTTCCTACACCTATTTCCATTTGCAACATATATCTACCAAATAAAAGCCCACTTGATTTACATGCACTGCAGGAGTTAACACAACAACTTCCTAAACCATTTATTATACTGGGCGATTTTAATAGCCATAATGCTATATGGGGTTGCAAGCATACCAACGCAAGAGGTAAAATAGTGGAGCAGCTCTTGCACAACGAAAATCTCAATATGCTTAACGATACCTCACAAACACACTTCAATACAGCCAACGGTACTTCCAGTGCAATCGACTTAACATTAATCACTCCTGATATCCAAGATAAATTTGAATGGACAGTCGCCAAGCAATTACATGGCAGTGACCATTTCCCAATTTTATTAACTAATGCAAATAACATTCCTTTAAGTTTTAACTGTCAGCCACGATGGAATTTAAAATGCGCAAACTGGAACAAGTTCAGAGCACACGTCTCTGACAATTTATCCTATCTAACATCCCCCATGAATTTCAATCAGTCAGATACTAACAAACTAGTAAACTCGTTTGCAGAAGTGATTTTCAATTCCGCCGAGGTCACTATTCCTAGAATATACCCTGTTTCTAGGAAGACTGTATGTTGGTGGAACGAAGAATGTAAAACAGCGATAGCATTAAAAAATAAAGCCTATTATAAATACAAAAGGCAACCTACCCCCACACACAAAATCGAGTTTCAAAAAGCCAGAGCTAAAGCACGTCAAGTAGTAAAGCACAGCAAGAAAGAGTCCTGGCTAACATTCGTGTCCACTGTAAACAGAAAAACCCCGTCACGAGTGGTATGGCAAAAAATTCGCAAAATACGGGGATCTTACGATGGAACACATAATATAGTTTTCCACAATTATACAACAAACACTACAAGTACTGACCCCCAAACCATAGCAAACATACTGGCGCATACTTTTGCAGAGGCCTCAAGAGAAGAAGCTTGCGAAAGCAAGGTGACCCACTGCTACCAACCTGACGAAAATAACCAAGAAAACTACAATGATAACATTACTTTCACAGAATTCATGGAGGCACTTGAAAAGAGTAAATGCTCCAGCCCTGGGCCGGATAACATTCCTTACGTAATGTTAAAATCCTTACCGCAAGATGGACTGGTTTACTTTCACGAAATCCTTAATTATATATGGAACTCAAGAACTTTTCCTAAACAGTGGCGCACAGCAACTATAGTACCCATCCCCAAACCAAACAAAGATCTTACTTCACCTGAAAGTTTCAGACCTATAGCCCTCACCTGCTCTATGTGTAAAATACTTGAAAAAATTATAAATAACCGATTGCGTTGGAAACTAGAGAAAATGCAGTTCTTCACCGAACTTCAAAATGGTTTCCGCCAGTTTCGATCCACCACTGACCATCTTTTAATACTTGATTCTGAAATAAAAGCTGCATTTACACAGAAACAACATCTCATGGCAATAAGCCTAGACATAGAAAAAGCGTATGATAAAATTTCACGAGCTTACATACTCAAAACAATACGTAACATCGGTATCCGTGGTAATTTGTATCACTTTATTGACAACTTCCTTCAGGAATGGAAAATTAAAGTTCGCTACAAAGGAACCATGTCAAAAGAAGAATCCATTAATAGAGGTGTTCCACAGGGATCAGTAATCAGTGTCACACTATTTCTCATAGCTATCAACAGTATAGTAAGCAGTATTACACCACCTGTAAAAGGTATACTATTTGCAGATGACCTAACTATCTTTTGTAAGGGGAAAAACCCCTTTACTACTGCAACACTTCTTCAAGAAACACTGGAAAATCTGCACACTTGGACTAATCATGCTGGTCTTAACTTGTCATATCATAAATCGAAATGCATATGCTTCTCCAAATCACCATGTAAAGTCCCAAACCCCACAATCTGCGTGGATAACAAGCTAATCAACTCAGTGAAGGCTATCAAAATTTTAGGTTTAACGTTTGATGCAACTCTAAGCTGGAAACATCACATTGATGATATGAGAAATGAATGCCTCAGAAGATTAAATGTACTAAAAACCCTAAGCTGCAAAAACTGGGGTTTTGATCTCAGTACCCTCATACGAACGTATCAAGCTCTCATTAGAAGTAAACTCGACTATGGAGCCCAGATCTACAATACAGCTAAATCTTCAGTTTTAAAGAAACTAGATACAATTCAAACAGCAGCTCTAAGAATATGCTTGGGAGCTTACAGAACCAGCCCTGTTTCTGCCTTAACAATGGAAACCGACGAGCCACCATTGAACGTCCGCAGAACAGACCTGAGCCTAAAATTCGCCCTTAAAACTTTAGCAAGACCCGAATCAATGATCTACCAGTACGTCCTCCCAGAAACGTCCAACCAACGTTTACAGGCTAATTCACAAAAAGAAATGTCATTTAAATCTAAAATAAGCAAATACATTGAAGAATATAACATAGAAGTTCCTGCCATAATGCCCAGAAAGTTTCATTGTCTACCACCTTGGAGAATACCAACTGCTCAACTAAATTTGAATATTACAGCTTACCATAAATCCCATACAGATGCATCTTGCTATAAACAGCTGTTTCAAGAAATAACAAATGCCTACCCTAACCATACATTTATCTACACTGACGGTTCCAAAACGGACAGTGACAATGGATGTGCCATAATTACCCCAGATAAGAAACTTCAGCTGAAACTCCCTAAATATTATTCCATATTCTCCTGCGAACTTTCTGCACTTAAGCAAGCTTTAACATACATCATCCAATCTAGTGAGAGTAAATTTCTTATAATTTCTGATTCATTAAGCTCTCTCCAAAGTCTCAGAGATCGTTCAACTGACCTCCAACTGCTTCAAGATATCCACAGTCTTTATTCCATTGCTCTAAATAAAAAGAAAATAGTTACTTTCATTTGGGTCCCTTCACACTGCGGCATTAAGGGCAATGAAGAAGCGGACAAAGCTGCTAAAGAAGCAAGTCGGTTAACAGACACACATGAACATCAAGCAGTACCTTATCGTGATATTACAAAGTACTTCTCCAAACTAATAAAAACAAGATGGAAACAGGCCTGGAATCAATCGCCTCCAGAAAAACTACACATGGTAAGGAAAGGAGACACCAATTCTTCCCCTGTCTATTCTCTTAGCAGGAAAGAGCAGGTGATTATCTCACGTCTCCGCATTGGTCATACAAGGTTAACCCACTCATACCTCCTCAGCAAAGGCCAGCCACCACAATGTGAAGTCTGCAACACCCGCCTCACAGTAAAACATCTCCTCACAGAATGTAAGCAATACGCTACACAACGACAGCTTCATCACATCACTGGAGACTTATCCACCACTCTGAACACGCCATCCAACTGCAGAAGGGTGTTATCATTTCTCAAAGGTACGCGCTTGCATGCGAAAATATAATATGAAAGATACTTGTTGTCCTGATTTGATTGTATTCTCATGTTTTTGGTAAAATAATTGTACTAAATTTATTGTATACCGCTGTATTTCATAGAATAGTCGCGATATGACTTAATTGTTAAAGCGACTCTAAATAAATAAAAAAAAAAAAAAAAAAAAAAAAAAAAAATTGCTCGTCGGCAATGATGTTCACTTGTTTACCATTGTGTTAGTCTTTGGTTATGTTTACGATGGGAATTTCTCTATGAACATTACACGTTTACATTCTTATTCATACCTCTAGAGCATGGCTAATAATCTTGGTTAAAGACAAATTCCATCCTGCAGCGGGGAGTCGAACCTGGGATACGCTTTCTTACAATCCAGATGGAAGATGAGATGTAGGACATTGGACAAGCAAATACATAGAATAGTTTAAGATTGGAGCTGACTTGAGTTCGGAACCGGATAGTCTCCAAACCTTGAGATGATGATGATGATGATTATGATTATGATATACTACGTATAGTAAAATAGAAGTATTGTATTCCAGCCAAAAATTTGATGTTGAGATTCACCGGAAATATATGTTTTGAAGTCCCTGGATCCAAAAATGTGTGTGTGTGTGTGCGTGTGCGTGTGTGTGCGCGCCAGTCTGTGGACAGCATAACTCAAAAACGAAAAGTCGGTTAAAGAGCAAAATTGGTATGTAAGTTTAACGTCTTTCAAGGATGCGACACAAACATTTTGAAGAAAATTCCTCCACCCTAAACTACCCTTTACATGGAAAATTTTTGGAAAATTTTAATTTCTTGAGAATGGCTCTAACGATTTTGATTAAAATGCCATATGTTTGACATACTTTCATGTATATTTTAAACTTTCTATGTAGTCGTATTTACTCTGGACGACTTTTGCATAACTGGTAAACCGTAAGAGACAGACCAAATCTTATCATATAAAAAAAATGTAGATCTTGCTATAATACACAATTTACGTCTAAATAGTTTTTCTTTCAGTGTGAACTATTTTTGAGATATTCCTTGTTATTTGTGTGAGTTTTGGAGAACTTATACTTCTGCCAAATGGAACATCGCTATTCATTTTTTATGTTAACCGTGCGAAGAGAACGGAATTTGAAAGCTTTAAAAAATTTAACTATCACACTAAGCCGGACAGATGATATTCTCATATCCCCCTTGCATTACAAGAGTAGGGAAAGTCATGCAAGCGCAACACACCCGATTTCTTTACAATAAAAACAAACCATGGCCTTTCAGGTCTAACCCGTCCATTTATGAAACTTTTTTTTATGAAACTTTTTTCACCCGTGCACTGGCGGGTTTGTGAACAGTGTACTGCGTTTGTCTTAAGAGTTTAGCTATGACCTTGTGGTTGACACAAGTGAACCTGAGAAATCGCTGTTGTTTTTTCGTCTTGCGTCCTGCTTTCTTTCATTTCTTTCCAGGTACAATAAATATTACGCGAAAGAGCATCACTAATACATTATAATGCCGCATAAAACAAAATAAGACAGCCTTCCAAGTACCAAAATCTACCCGATCGAGGATAATACACTTACTGGCGGACATAGACTACTTTGTGAAAAAGCCACGGCCTTCAAGTCAAACCGACTTATGAAAAACACATCAGAATCAGGGAACAGCATAGACCAGAATTTCTCTCTAACGCCAGCCATGATCACTGAAGAAGTGAGGAAGCCAAACTCCGAGTTACGACATGTATAGCTACACAAGAACATCGGCACATAGATTCCATCACAGGATCTGTGGACAACGAGGGTACCACCTGGCGTCGGATGTACCTGCACTCTCTCTGGACACTTCTGTGGACAATATCGTATACTTACATGCCAATCAAAGACTCACTCTTTGACTGTTTATTGCAAAAGACGATCGTATCTGATGATCACCACTGTTTTAAATCATATGTACACATTGTGTTCAACAAATCTTATTATTAAGAAGCAAAGCAAGTATGGCCATACTTTCAGTAATATTATTGGAGACTCAAGAACCATACAATATAATAATGTAGCAACACTGGCACTGCTTAGTTCAGTTGCATTGTGCACAGTAATTTTGAACTGCTGGTGTTACTCTCTTTACATCAAACCAAGAAGCTCCGCACGCTACTTCAGGGACAAAGAAGACCGCAGGAAAATTGGTGAAAACGGTTAGTTGGAGTAATTGAGAGGCCCCCAAAGGACCTGGCAACTCTAGTGCGACAGACATGATGCTTGGTGTGTGACCAGCAGGATGGTAGATGAGCCTGCTGTGTTCTGTCCGTAAGACATTTATAACACACACAGTTGTTTGTTGAGACTATGATTGTGTTGGATACGATATAACTGTACACGAGGAAAGAACTTGATATAACTGTGAGATGTGAATCTCATGCATGGGGAGAGGTACCAGCTTTGCTTGAGACCTTCCACTAAAGGGAAAAGTGATTCCTATTTGATACGACAATGGCAACGTTCTGGGAATGGTTCAGAAACAAGTTCGGTTATGGCACAAGGAGCAACACGTGAGTGGTGCGTGTGATTTTCTGCCGCTCAAGGATATTCGGACATGTTTTACATAATCCTCAATCTTACTGGGAAACCACGGCCAAACGTTTTTAACTACCGCGTACATTTTAATATTAACGTAATACCTTGAGGACGCGTTACACAAATTTGCAAGTACGGTAAACGTTTTATGCCACTTTATTGTTACCAACTTGGATTTCAAGTGCGACCACATGGCTGTTACTCGTTGTATTTGCACATGTTTAATAAATGGGCTTCGTTTGATTAGCTTTTATATTTGTGTCGTTTTACATTATTAAATTGTCATTTGGTCACATTATCTGTTCATAATTCAAATTCTATACTTCAGTTTATGGCAATGCGTTGTCGAATTAACACGTTGCATGTGTTGGCAATCTTGTACTATCTCTGATCTAAACCGTTATTCTTTTATTCATGATCTGAATAATGGATAAAATGGCAGCAGATGCAAATATGTGTAAACTTGAATTTCAAGACCAGAACGAACTTATATATATAAGTGGTGATTCAAGACAGCCTATTTGTGTGTCCGACAGACGATAACATATGGGCCAGAGACTATCACTAAACTCAGCTGCATGTTGCAAATATCGACTTGTGTAAACCACGCTGCCACACGTCGTGAGACTTAAAACATATTCTGCTCCCCTGATGTGCTCAATAATTTTTCCATGGCTGTATAGACATTGTGACATTAACCGTTGTTATCGCATTATTAATCTTTCCCCCCTAGAACTCTAATACCGCTGCTTATATTTGTAACACAAAATTATCAATGCCGTATTTCATATTACTACCTGTATTTTTACTTTCTCTACTAATAAATAGAGTAAGTATTGTATTCCACCAAAAATTTTATGTCGAGATTTCACCGGAAATACATGTTTTGAGGGCCCTGAATGCACAAAAACCATTTTTAAAGAAAGGGCCCGTGTGTATGTGTGTGTTTGTGTGTGTGTGTCAGTCTGTGGACAGCAGAACTCAAAAACGAAAAGTCGGTTAACAACCAAAGTTGGCATTTAAATATTTAAGTTTAACGTCTTTCAAGGATGCGACACGAAGATTTTGAAGAAAATAGCCCCACCCTAAACTACCCTTTACATGGAACATTTTTCGAAATATTTGATTTTCTTGAAAATGGCTCCAACGATTTTGATTAAAATGTCATATGTTTAAGATATTTGTATGGCAAATGAAATGTATATCTTGAATTTTCTCGCTGTAGCCCCTGTAGTCGTATTTACCCTGCATGACTTTTACAAAATTGGTAAACCGTAAGAGACACACAAAATTTTACTGTACAAAAAATGTAGGTCTTGCTAAAACACACAATTTATGCATAAATACATATTTTTGTAGAGTGAACCATTTAGGAGATATTCCTTGTTATTTGGAGAACTTATAGTTCTTTCAAATGGAATATCGTTATTCATTTTTTGTATGTTAACCGTGCAAAGAGAACAGACTTTACTATTGCTCAAAGGTTAATGTATTCCCATTTTCTCCTTGTACGTACAAGAATATAATAAGATAATTTCTGCAAATGTTTATCTGAACTAATATGAAAAAGATACAGGAATAAGAGTTTGTAAGGATTGTTAGTACAAGAGTAGAGAAAGTCATGTGAGTGCAACACATCAGACTTTTTATAGAAGGTAAAAGAAAGCGGTATTAATAAAAGTGGAATATTTTGGTGAATGTTCTCCTAAATAGGAATGAAATTCACTGTGACGTCAAACATCGAAATACTAGAACGTTTTCAAACCAAAACTCTGCGAACAATTGGTAAGATCCCCTGGTACATCAGTAATAAGTACATCTACAATGATTTTAAACTCCCAACAATCAAACAGGAAATCGCAGCATACAGCCTGTCCTACCAAAAGCGTCTCTACAGTCATCCCAATACACTGGCAATAAATCTACTTGACAACAGCAGCAGTACAACAAGCCGACTACAGAGAAACCAAGTCTTGGAATTGCAGTACAGATTTGCACCCAAATTATAAGCAAATTTATGGCCAATGGGCCATAGTTTGAAAAATTAATGTTATCATTGTTACTTATTGTTCAACTATTGAACAGATTGTAATTTTGCAAGTGTATTAAAAAAAACAAAAAAAAAAAACAAAAAAAAAACAAAAAAAAAAAAAAAACTGTGACGTCCATTTAACATACAGAAATGTAATAGTTTTGAGAAGGCAACATGTATATGAATACTTTAATTAAGGTTGAGGTTTATTATCAAGATTTACTATTGATAAACGGGATATTCGTCAGATACGAGATGTATGGTTTTGTT
The DNA here is from genome assembly GCA_030765045.1 of Tenodera sinensis. Classification (NCBI taxonomy): domain Eukaryota; kingdom Metazoa; phylum Arthropoda; class Insecta; order Mantodea; family Mantidae; genus Tenodera; species Tenodera sinensis. The sequence goes on along the minus strand of CM060965.1, from coordinate 180,303,279 downwards.
AATACAACAAAGAGCATAGTTTTACAGGAAAGAAAGATAAAAACTGTGACGCGATTTTTGCTGAAGCATAGGTCCTAGATACTGTTTAATGAAATATGTGTTAATGTTTATCATGATCTAGAATGAGGTAGAAAACATTTGCCGATTGTTTGAAGGAATGAAAATAACTGATAAACAGAATAGTGTGAGTTACTCCTAAAGGTTTATGGGCACAGTTCTGTACTATAAGTCGAGAAAGGAAAATTTGGTCAAAGTTGTATGGGTAAAGAGCGCTTTCTGTTGAGTGAATGCTGCACTATTCACAATGCAAAACCACTGCAGGATGGTCTCTGGTTGGTCTGGACGTACGAAAGATTGCAAGTTGTGGCATAACAAAGATGTACCTATTATTAATTCATGGTCAGCTCTTGAATGCTTCGAACAAGCCACCATCTTTCCTCAAGAACCGGTATTCTGTAACTCAGGGATGTCAAAATTTAATACCGAACTCCTGGAAATGAAGGTAAAGGTACACATTATGAGGGCACGACTCCCTGGAGGGAGGGATGGGGGAGAGACCCGAAGGGCGCCGAGAGGTGCGCAAGCATGGGTGGGTCCATAACCTTTTCAGTTCGAACTCATCCGATACGTTCAAGTCCATCCACAACCCCCCCCCCCCCGGGGTTCCCTGAATGGGAGTCTGCACAGGAGCACCTGGAGGTAACACCTAGTTCAGAAATCCGATCGACGCAAAGGAGAAACCTACAAAGTGTCACTTCACCGCCCAGTCACAACACACAGAACAAGGTCGCCTAGTCCTTCAACCCTGAAACAGATGAGACGAAGGAAATGTTGGGAACAGGAACCATCCCACCGTTCGCCTGCCGCCGAAAAAGCCATGGTCAGAGGACGGTCGTCGGTAATCGAACCCATGACCTCTCGAATAAGAGCCCCACAGGCTACCGTGGAGCCATCTTGCTCCGTTCCTTTAGCTATTAGTGCATTAGCTAAACTTCTAATACTTGACATGACCGGTCGAGTTTGTCTTTATACAGTATAGGGTCATGCAGCTTTGTTCAGTTTTATTGGATTTTAGTATTCAATTTTCATATCGTTTTGTGATGCCATTTTTACTTTCTCTACTAAGCATAGTATGAAGGGGAAGTATTTTACTCCACCCAAAAATTCAATGTCGAGATTTCGCCGGAAATATGTTTTGAGGGCCCATGAATAAAAAAAAAAAACTATTTTTAGAAAAAGGCCCACATCTGTGTCTGTGAACAGCGTAACTCAAAAACGAAAAGTCGTTTAAAAACCAACCGTTTAATATATTTCAAGGATACGACTGGAGGATTTTGAAGAAAATTTCTCCGCCCTAAACTACCCTTTCGTAAGTTTTGATTTTCTCGAAAATGGCTCTAACAATTTTGATTAAAATGCCCATATGTTTGAGATATGTTTATGATAAATGAAATGTATATCTTGAATTTTATGGCTATGGCCTATCTAGTCCTCTTTACTCTGGATAACTTTTGAATAACTCCCAAACCGTAAGAGATAGACCAAATCTTACTGTACAAACATGTAGATCTTGGTAAAGCATATAATTTTAGTCCAAATAAATGTTTTGTAGAGTGAACCATTTCAGAGATATTCATGGTTATTTATGTGAGTTTTGGAATAATTAAACTTTCGTCGAATGGAAAATCCTTCCTCATTTTTTAAAATGTTAATCATGTAAAGAGACGGAATTTGAAAGCTTTAAAAGATCTGATTATCGCACAAAGCCTAGTGTATTCTCATATTCCCCTTGTACCTACAAGGAAATAAGCAACAAGATAATGTCAGCTAAAGAAACAATTGATTACCTGTGTGCCCTAAAGACCAGCACCTCAGGTCCTCCACCACACAGTTCTGACCTAGCGCCTTCTGATTTCTTTTGTTTCCAAAAGTTAAAGATAAAATTCGGGGAATCACCAGATGAAGCACTGGAAGAGTGGTATCATTGCTTCAAGGAATGGTTTCATAGATTGCAAAAACGTATTGATGTTAAAAGGGAATATTTTGAAAAAAGTCCTTTAAATTTTTCAAAGTTAATCGTTGTTTGATTTTCTAAATTTTTTGATTGTCGCCCTCCAGCGCTGGGTGGTGGGAGTGGCGTGTTTGCTGTTCAGAAAGGGCAACGACTCTCCTTTGTTTGCAATATAATTATTTGTCTTGCTTTCCGCTATACACAGTGTTAATGAAAGGTGCCCGCTTCAGTGTTGCCAGCCTTTGCTGATGAAATCCGGCTAAACTTGACCGCGAGAGAGGCCAGATAAGGCCAAGTCTGGCGTATTTCTGCATTTCGTAGTGTGTAGAATTCATTGCATATGGCCAAATATCATATTTCTTAATATTCCGGTAAAATATATTCCCTTATCTTTGTTAGGTAAATTTAATATTTTTCGTTCTTAAAATAGTTTCCGTTAGAAAACAATTGCGTTTATTAGATACTCTATCTGCAGTTTTCTGTGAAACAAATTTAGAAAATTCAAGTTGTCTTTCAGGTAACGCTTCTGAAAAACTTGCACGTGCTTTTCAACAAATCGGGTACAGTTGAGAAAATCGATCATTTTCTCTTTGTAATGCCACATGCTCATTTAACCTCCAGTAACTCCCTTTCATTCTTTTTCTAAGTTTAAGGCAGGGTTGGGCAATTCAGGCAATAGCCTTGATATGAAGAAGCCGTGAGCGGGCTACGCTCAGGGAGCACCAGTTGTCCAACCCTGGTTTAAGAGTTTCCAATGAATAAAAGCTTATAAACTATATGTCATTTGTTGCATATTATTAAAAAAACTTTTTTTTTTTTTTTTTTTTTTTTTTAATTTCCCCACTACGTGCAATAAACTAGAGGAGGTATTATAAGTATTTCAGCCAAAAATTCGATGTGGAAATTTCACCGGAAATATGCTTTGAGGGCCCCTGAATAAAAAAAAGCATTTTTAGACAAAGGTTTGTGTGCATGTGAGTGTGTGTGTGTGTGTGTGTGTGTGTGTGTGTGTGTGTCTGTACGTCTGTCAGCCTATAGACAGCATAACTCACAAACGAAAAGTTGGTTAAAAACCAATGTTGGTATCTAAGTTTAATGTCTTTCAACGATGCGACACGAAGATTTTGAAGAAAATATTCCCACCCTAAACTACCCTTTCCATGGAAAAATTTTCGAAAATTTTGATTTTCTTGAAAATGACTAATGATTTTGATTAAAATGCCGTATGTTTAAGATATGTTTATGACAAAAGAAATTAATATTCAGAATTTTCTGTCTATAGCCTATGTAGTCCTGTTAACTCTTCGTGACTTTTACTTATCTGGTAAACCGTAAGAGATAGCCCAAATCTTACTATACAAAAAATGTGGATCTCAAAACGCAATTTACCTATGTCCAAATAAACTTTTTTTTTTTTTTTTTTTTTTTTTTTTTTGTAGAGTGAACCATTTTGAAGATGTTCCTTGTTATTTGTATGAGTTTTGGAAAACTTATTCGTCAAATGGAAGATCGTGATTCTTTTTTTTATATATCTTAACCATGCAAAGAGAACGGAATCTCAAAGCTTTAAAAGATTTGACCATCGCACAAAGCCTACTGTATTCTAATATTCCCCTTGTACCTACAAGGAAATGAACAATAAGATAATTTGTACAAATGTTTATCTCAACTAACACGAAGAAGTGAGTGAGTGAGTGTGTCGAGTTTAAGGGCCCGTCGACAACTTGGTCATTAGGGCCCCTAACACGAAGAAGATATAGGAATAAGAGTTTGTAAGAATGGTTATCATAAGAGTAGAGAAAGTCATGTGAGTGCAACACATCAGATTTTTCTTAGTAGGTTATGATTGTATTGTTTTTGAACACAAATTATACAGATTCATATACAACGAAACATGCAAATGAAATTTTATCTCGGTTTACAAGAAATAGGTGCAAAAATTAGTACTTCAAGAAAACCAATTGTTTGCAGAAGAGCGAGTAGAGAGAACTATGTGAATACAACTCAAGATTTTTTTCATTAATGTATACTTATGATGAATTTCTCTTAAATATTTTAGTGATTTCGACTTAACAATTTGACGTAAAGAGCTGAAAATGGCTAGAAATAATTGAATATTTTGAGAAAATGAATAAAATGAACATAACCACTGTAAAAGGGCTGGAAACGCCTTTTTCTGCTGCAAAAATAGTGACTGTCTCTTGAAAAAGGCTGGATTTAACCATTCAAGGGCCAAATTGGCATCTCTGGCAAGCTTGCTGATATATTAACGTAGAAACCATTATGAATAGAAGCCGCTAGCGTCGAGTCAACCTTGAACTTCTTTGCAGACTTTCTTCCTCAAGTTTGACCTTAACATACCGCAGGTGATTTGGACCATAGACTCAGACCAGGGGTGTCAGGATTTTTGTGTCCTGTACCTTCTGGCCTTTTGTTTCTGGTAGGCGTAGTTAACTGATATTACAAGTATTTAAGTTCTATAGACAGGGAGACTATTACAGAGGGGTATTCGTGGAGAAGTTCTTGATCTAAAATATCCTATGGATATATACATATACATTCTCAACTCCTATTTCAGGTCTCTGGGCAGATAATTTTTAGCGCCACGCGTCCACATTTTTCAGTTCCTGCCAAACTTTATACAATTTTACAAATTCAAGCTTGTGTAGATATACTTTTTAAACTAGCACATTATGCGACTGAATACTTATATTTTTTTTTTTATTTTTTTTTTAGCCGTTTGTATTTTTATGTGTTATTTAATGCATTTGGATACGGCTGCTATAATAACAAAAAACAGAAACAACAAAATAAAAGGTAGAATTAGAACTGAAAAATTCAATGCCACAGCTGGGATTTGAACCACAGACCCTGCGCTTACCATGCAGGTGCTGGATTCCAATTATACCTCTCAAACATTGCCCACACACGGATTGTGTGTTTAAAAACACCAAGAGCAAGTTTGTTGGCATAAATACATAATAATTAACAAAATAAAAAACTAAATTGCCATTTTGCCAAACAAACTAGTTTGTTTTATACAAAGGTTTTTGAAGATCAAACACAGAGAAGTTTTTTTTATATGTATTTATTTTAAACACTTAAACATCCTTAATATAGAACAAGCTTTGTAGGTAAGAAAAGCAAATTTAGTAAAATGTAAGGATATCATAATTATTTAACGAAGCCTTTGTAGCTTTCCTTCTCTTTACCCCTCCCCAATGACAGTAGTATTAATACTACTGGCTGGACTTAGTTGTAACCAATGACACGTTGGCATTAAAGGGAAGTATTGATTATTTCTGACGACTTAGTAAATCGTTACTCAACTGTTGCTTGATTCACAGGGGGTCGTATACATCAGGCACCAGGTTATTGGTCTATGGCAAGCTGGTAACACAGTTCGACAAATTTCACAAACTGTGCAATTTCACAGAAATGTAGTTACATTTTAATGACACCCAAGAAAGGCGGTTTGTTGCATACGTATTAGAAGAAAACCTTGCATTTGAAAGTAAACTGTATTATAATATAATAGAAAAACATGTTTAAAGCTATTTTGATATGGCTTTTAGTTCCAGTATAAATGTAGGGAGAATTTGTGGAAGGATTAAACGTTTTTATATTTTTGAATATAATACTGCATTATGTTTACTGTAAAGCTCTGGGTGTTTGTGATTCTAATGACAAAGTTAAAACTTTCCTTGTAACATAAAATCATTTAACCCAATGAATGCTGCATATTTCAAGGAATATTTTCAACCTTTTTCCATAATAGGTATTAAGAATTTGGAGATAAGTGTAAGGAAAATTAAAATGTGGCTTTTCTGCAAGGCCAGGCGCAACTACCCTCTCCCCACCTTTCCTTTACAGCGCCACACCAGCCCCATATTGCAACTGTCAAGCATCGTTATTGGTTAGTTCATCCCTCATCCCTTTCGACATCCCGTAAGACGATAAGAAACTGAGGATGTTCCCAAACAGTGAATTTTACTAAATTCGCTTTCTATAGAAATATAGAAATAATATAAAGTGTGAAACTAAAATATAAAATAGAGTGTAAAAAATTTTAAACATTTGTGGGGAAAATATTAATAATTCTTTAACGCAAAAGGTACAAGTAGCATGGAAATGTTTGTTGTTTAGATAAAACGCATAATGTTACATCCTAGCTTTAAAGATTCCTGCAAACCATTATTTAAAAAATTAAAAATTCTAACAATGCCCTCAGTATATATTTTAGAGTTACTCACCTATGTATGCAACAATTATGAAAGAGTCCAGCATAAAATGCCCTATGCATAGACTAACACTATACGAAAAAACACCTTGTTGTATGAGTATAAAAAAATGTGTTTTTTATTTTATTCAGGGGGCCTCAAAACATATATTTCCTTTGAAATCTCGACAATACTTCCTCTGTTTACGATACGGAATAAAAAATGTCCTATAACATTAAATGTCTAAAATAGCCGTAAAAGTGATTTAACTTCTCTCAAAATGTTATGAGCCACATGTATATTTATATAACATCGCCCTCGCATCATCAGGGAAAAAGAAGAAAATGCAAAGTTAAGGAAATCCGGAGTGTAGTAATAACAATGACGGTCATTTACCGTCGCTGCTCTAAGTAACTTCCTTGTACACCCAGACAATATGCACTTGTTTACGTCACCTCGGTTATTATACGCGACTCCTATCTTTCGTCGGAAATCGAGAGGATTTTCCTCGTACAGCTCACTTTTCAGGTAAACGTATTGAAATATAACTTCAGTGGGATAAACTCCGGTGACCAAGCGGACCACAACAATCCGGTACCTCCCGAGATAAGTGTAGCGAGTGGGGAGTCCTCCAACTGAACCTCGAAATTGGTCGCCAGTATGACTGTCCATTAAACAAGCTTTGGTCATTAATTTGTAGCATTCATGCCTCTGAAAATAAATAAGCTCGCCCATACGGGCGAAGTGTTGTAAGAAACTTGATGATCCGCATATAATACTGTTTGGAGCATGGAAATCAGGACCTCTAGGTACTGTGTAAGTAGTAGAGAAAGTGACTCTTGAGAGCAAACGTTAGCACCGCCATTTGAACCTAAAGGTTCAAGTTGGATTTTTTTGTTTGATCAAGTGTCAGCTGTTTGTATCCTTAAAAAGAGTAAGGTTCTAAGTTTCCAGTTCCCGAATGGCATCAGTCAGTGCTTTAGAAGTGAACTAACTACACAAGCAGGCCAGAAACAGCACATGCAGTAATAATGCACTCCTTGTATAGTCCTGCTGCTTTCTACGAGACTTGTGTGGAAAGTGATAGTACTTATTTGTTGAGCACTTTCGCTGTGATGCAAGAGTTACCTGTAGATAGAGGGGATCCACCACTAGTGCAGAGGTTAGTCTGATCCTATCCCTCACCCACATGATGCAACACTTACCTGTAGATAGAGGGGATCCACCACTAGTGCAGAGGTTAGTCTGATCCTGTCCCTCACCCACATGATGCAACACTTACCTGTAGATAGAGGGGATCCATTACTAGTGCAGAGGTTAGTCTGATCCTATCCCTCACCCACATGATGCAACACTTACCTGTAGATAGAGGGGATCCACTACTAGTGCAGAGGTTAGTCTGATCCTGTCCCTCACCCACATGATGCAGGACTTACCTGTAGATAGAGGGGATCCACTACTAGTGCAGAGGTTAGTCTGATCCTATCCCTCACCCACATGATGCAGGACTTATCTGTAGATAGAGGGGATCCACTACTAGTGCAGAGGTTAGTCTGATCCTATCCCTCACCCACATGATGCAACACTTACCTGTAGATAGAGGGCATCCACTACAAGTGCAGGGGTTAGTCTGGTCATATCCCTCACCCACATGATGCAACACTTACCTGTAGATAGAGGGGATCCATTACTAGTGCAGAGGTTAGTCTGATCCTATCCCTCACCCACATGATGCAACACTTACCTGTAGATAGAGGGGATCCACTACTAGTGCAGAGGTTAGTCTGATCCTGTCCCTCACCCACATGATGCAGGACTTACCTGTAGATAGAGGGGATCCACTACTAGTGCAGAGGTTAGTCTGATCCTATCCCTCACTCACATGATGCAGGACTTACCTGTAGATAGAGGGGATCCATTACTAGTGCAGAGGTTAGTCTGATCCTATCCCTCACCCACATGATGCAGGACTTATCTGTAGATAGAGGGGATCCACTACTAGTGCAGAGGTTAGTCTGATCCTGTCCCTCACCCACATGATGCAGGACTTACCTGTAGATAGAGGGCATCCACTACAAGTGCAGGGGTTAGTCTGGTCATATCCCTCACCCACATGATGCAACACTTACCTGTAGATAGAGGGGATCCATTACTAGTGCAGAGGTTAGTCTGATCCTATCCCTCACCCACATGATGCAACACTTACCTGTAGATAGAGGGGATCCACTACTAGTGCAGAGGTTAGTCTGATCCTATCCCTCACCCACATGATGCAGGACTTACCTGTAGATAGAGGGGATCCACTACTAGTGCAGAGGTTAGTCTGATCCTATCCCTCACCCACATGATGCAACACTTACCTGTAGATAGAGGGGATCCACTACTAGTGCAGAGGTTAGTCTGATCCTATCCCTCACCCACATGATGCAACACTTACCTGTAGATAGAGGGGATCCACCACTAGTACAGAGGTAAGTCTGATGCTATCCCTCACCCACATGACGCAGGACTTACCTGTAGATAGAGGGGATCCACTACTAGTGCAGAGGTTAGTCTGATCCTGTCCCACACCCACATGATGCAGGACTTACCTGTAGATAGAGGGGATCCACTACTAGTGCAGAGGTTAGTCTGATCCTATCCCTCACCCACATGATGCAACACTTACCTGTAGATAGAGGGGATCCACTACTAGTGCAGAGGTTAGTCTGATCCTGTCCCTCACCCACATGATGCAACACTTACCTGTAGATAGAGGGGATCCACTACTAGTGCAGAGGTTAGTCTGATCCTGTCCCTCACCCACATGATGCAGGACTTACCTGTAGACAGAGGGGATCCACTACTAGTGCAGAGGTTAGTCTGATCCTATCCCTCACCCACATGATGCAGGACTTATCTGTAGATAGAGGGGATCCACTACTAGTGCAGAGGTTAGTCTGATCCTATCCCTCACCCACATGATGCAACACTTACCTGTAGATAGAGGGGATCCACTACTAGTGCAGAGGTTAGTCTGATCCTATCCCTCACCCACATGATGCAACACTTACCTGTAGATAGAGGGGATCCACTACTAGTGCAGAGGTTAGTCTGATCCTATCCCTCACCCACATGATGCAACACTTACCTGTAGATAGAGGGGATCCACCACTAGTACAGAGGTAAGTCTGATGCTATCCCTCACCCACATGACGCAGGACTTACCTGTAGATAGAGGGGATCCACTACTAGTGCAGAGGTTAGTCTGATCCTGTCCCACACCCACATGATGCAACACTTACCTGTAGATAGAGGGGATCCACTACTAGTGCAGAGGTTAGTCTGATCCTATCCCTCACCCACATGATGCAACACTTACCTGTAGATAGAGGGGATCCACTACTAGTGCAGAGGTTAGTCTGATCCTGTCCCTCACCCACATGATGCAACACTTACCTGTAGATAGAGGGGATCCACTACTAGTGCAGAGGTTAGTCTGATCCTGTCCCTCACCCACATGATGCAGGACTTTCCTGTAGATAGAGGGCATCCACTACAAGTGCAGGGGTTAGTCTGGTCATATCCCTCACCCACATGATGCAACACTTACCTGTAGATAGAGGGGATCCATTACTAGTGCAGAGGTTAGTCTGATCCTATCCCTCACCCACATGATGCAACACTTACCTGTAGATAGAGGGGATCCACTACTAGTGCAGAGGTTAGTCTGATCCTATCCCTCACCCACATGATGCAGGACTTACCTGTAGATAGAGGGGATCCACTACTAGTGCAGAGGTTAGTCTGATCCTATCCCTCACCCACATGATGCAACACTTACCTGTAGATAGAGGGGATCCACTACTAGTGCAGAGGTTAGTCTGATCCTATCCCTCACCCACATGATGCAACACTTACCTGTAGATAGAGGGGATCCACCACTAGTACAGAGGTAAGTCTGATGCTATCCCTCACCCACATGACGCAGGACTTACCTGTAGATAGAGGGGATCCACTACTAGTGCAGAGGTTAGTCTGATCCTGTCCCACACCCACATGATGCAGGACTTACCTGTAGATAGAGGGGATCCACTACTAGTGCAGAGGTTAGTCTGATCCTATCCCTCACCCACATGATGCAACACTTACCTGTAGATAGAGGGGATCCACTACTAGTGCAGAGGTTAGTCTGATCCTGTCCCTCACCCACATGATGCAACACTTACCTGTAGATAGAGGGGATCCACTACTAGTGCAGAGGTTAGTCTGATCCTGTCCCTCACCCACATGATGCAGGACTTACCTGTAGATAGAGGGCATCCACTACAAGTGCAGGGGTTAGTCTGGTCATATCCCTCACCCACATGATGCAACACTTACCTGTAGATAGAGGGGATCCATTACTAGTGCAGAGGTTAGTCTGATCCTATTCCCACCCACATGATGCAACACTTACCTGTAGATAGAGGGTATCCACTACTAGTGCAGAGGTTAGTCTGATCCTATCCCTCACCCACATGATGCAACACTTACCTGTAGATAGAGGGGATCCACTACTAGTGCAGAGGTTAGTCTGATCCTATCCCTCACCCACATGATGCAACACTTACCTGTAGATAGAGGGTATCCACTACAAGTGCAGAGGTTAGTCTGGTCCTATCCCTCACCCACATGATGCAACACTTACCTGTAGATAGAGGGGATCCACTACTAGTGCAGAGGTTAGTCTGATCCTATCCCTCACCCACATGATGCAACACTTACCTGTAGATAGAGGGTATCCACTACTAGTGCAGAGGTTAGTCTGATCCTATCCCTCACCCACATGATGCAACACTTACCTGTAGATAGAGGGTATCCACTACAAGTGCAGAGGTTAGTCTGGTCCTATCCCTCACCCACATGATGAAACACTTACCTGTAGATAGAGGGGATCCACTACTAGTGCAGAGGTTAGTCTGACCCTATCCCTCTCCCACATGATGCAACACTTACCTGTAGATAGAGGGGATCCACTACTAGTGCAGAGGTTAGTCTGGTCCTATCCCTCACCCACATGATGCAACACTTACCTGTAGATAGAGGGTATCCACTACTAGTGCAGAGGTTAGTCTGATCCTATCCCTCACCCACATGATGCAACACTTACCTGTAGATAGAGGATATCCACTTCTAGTGCAGAGGTTAGTCTGGTCCTATCCCTCACCCACATTATGCAACACTTACCTGTAGATAGAGGGGATCCATTACTAGTGCAGAGGTTAGTCTGATCATGTCCCTCACCCACATGATGCAGGACTTACCTGTAGATAGAGGCGATCCACCACTAGTGCAGAGGTTAGTCTGATCCTATCCCTCACTCACATGATGCAACACTTACCTGTAGATAGAGGGAATCCACTACTAGTGCAGAGGTTAGTCTGATCCTGTCCCTCACCCACATGATGCAGGACTTACCTGTAGATAGAGGGGATCCACTACTAGTGCAGAGGTTAGTCTGATCCTATCCCTCACCCACATGATGCAACACTTACCTGTAGATAGAGGGGATCCACTACTAGTGCAGAGGTTAGTCTGATCCTGTCCCTCACCCACATGATGCAGGACTTACCTGTAGATAGAGGGGATCCACTACTAGTGCAGAGGTTAGTCTGATCCTATCCCTCACCCACATGATGCAGCACTTACCTGTAGATAGAGGGGATCCACTACTAGTGCAGAGGTTAGTCTGATCCTATCCCTCACCCACATGATGCAACACTTACCTGTAGATAGAGGGGATCCACTACTAGTGCAGAGGTTAGTCTGATCCTATCCCTCAGCCACATGATGCAACACTTACCTGTAGATAGAGGGGATCCACTACTAGTGCAGAGGTTAGTCTGATACTATCCCTCACCCACATGATGCAACACTTACCTGTAGATAGAGGGGATCCACTACTAGTGCAGAGGTTAGTCTGATCCTGTCCCTCACCCACATGATGCAACACTTACCTGTAGATACAGGGGATCCACTACTAGTGCAGAGGTTAGTCTGATCCTATCCCTCACCCACATGATGCAACACTTACCTGTAGATAGAGGGGATCCACTACTAGTGCAGAGGTTAGTCTGATCCTGTCCCTCACCCACATGATGCAACACTTACCTGTAGATAGAGGGGATCCACCACTAGTGCAGAGGTTAGTCTGATCCTATCCCTCACCCACATGATGCAACACTTACCTGTAGATAGAGGGGATCCACTACTAGTGCAGAGGTTAGTCTGATCCTATCCCTCACCCACATGATGCAACACTTACCTGTAGATAGAGGGGATCCACTACTAGTGCAGAGGTTAGTCTGATCCTGTCCCTCACCCACATGATGCAACACTTACCTGTAGATAGAGGGGATCCACTACTAGTGCAGAGGTTAGTCTGATCCTATCCCTCACCCACATGATGCAACACTTACCTGTAGATATAGGGGATCCACTACTAGTGCAGAGGTTAGTCTGATCCTGTCCCTCACCCACATGATGCAACACTTACCTGTAGATAGAGGGGATCCACTACTAGTGCAGAGGTTAGTCTGATCCTATCCCTCACCCACATGATGCAACACTTACCTGTAGATAGAGGGGATCCACTACTAGTGCAGAGGTTAGTCTGATCCTGTCCCTCACCCACATGATGCAACACTTACCTGTAGATACAGGGGATCCACTACTAGTGCAGAGGTTAGTCTGATCCTATCCCTCACCCACATGATGCAACACTTACCTGTAGATAGAGGGGATCCACTACTAGTGCAGAGGTTAGTCTGATCCTATCCCTCACCCACATGATGCAACACTTACCTGTAGATAGAGGGGATCCACTACTAGTGCAGAGGTTAGTCTGATCCTGTCCCTCACCCACATGATGCAACACTTACCTGTAGATAGAGGGGATCCACCACTAGTGCAGAGGTTAGTCTGATCCTATCCCTCACCCACATGATGCAACACTTACCTGTAGATAGAGGGGATCCACTACTAGTGCAGAGGTTAGTCTGATCCTATCCCTCACCCACATGATGCAACACTTACCTGTAGATAGAGGGGATCCACTACTAGTGCAGAGGTTAGTCTGATCCTGTCCCTCACCCACATGATGCAACACTTACCTGTAGATAGAGGGGATCCACTACTAGTGCAGAGGTTAGTCTGATCCTATCCCTCACCCACATGATGCAACACTTACCTGTAGATAGAGGGGATCCACTACTAGTGCAGAGGTTAGTCTGATCCTGTCCCTCACCCACATGATGCAGGACTTACCTGTAGATAGAGGGGATCCACTACTAGTGCAGAGGTTAGTCTGATCCTATCCCTCACCCACATGATGCAGGACTTACCTGTAGATAGAGCGGATCCACTACTAGTGCAGAGGTTAGTCTGATGCTATCCCTCACCCACATGATGCAGGACTTACCTGTAGATAGAGGGTATCCACTACTAGTGCAGAGGTTAGTCTGATCCTATCCCTCACCCACATGATGCAACACTTACCTGTAGATAGAGGGGATCCACTACTAGTGCAGAGGTTAGTCTGATCCTGTCCCTCACCCACATGATGCAGGACTTACCTGTAGATAGAGGGGATTCACTACTAGTGCAGAGGTTAGTCTGATCCTATCCCTCACCCACATGATGCAGGACTTACCTATAGATAGAGGGGATCCACTACTAGTGCAGAGGTTAGTCTGATCCTATCCCTCACCCACATGATGCAGGACTTACCTGTAGATAGAGGGGATCCACTACTTGTGCAGAGGTTAGTCTGATCCAGTCCCTCACCCACATGATGCAACACTTACCTGTAGATAGAGGGGATCCACTACTAGTGCAGAGGTTAGTCTGATCCTATCCCTCACCCACATGATGCAACACTTACCTGTAGATAGAGGGGATCCACTACTAGTGCAGAGGTTAGTCTGATCCTATCCCTCACTCACATGATGCAGGACTTACCTGTAGATAGAGGGTATCCACTACTAGTGCAGAGGTTAGTCTGATCCTATCCCTCACTCACATGATGCAGGACTTACCTGTAGATAGAGGGTATCCACTACTAGTGCAGAGGTTAGTCTGATACTATCCCTCACCCACATGATGCAACACTTACCTGTAGATAGAGGGTATCCACTACTAGTGCAGAGGTTAGTCTGATCCTATCCCTCACCCACATGATGCAGGACTTACCTGTAGATAGAGGGGATCCACCACTAGTGCAGAGGTTAGTCTGATCCTATCCCTCACCCACATGATGCAACACTTACCTGTAGATAGAGGGGATCCACTACTAGTGCAGAGGTTAGTCTGATACTATCCCTCACCCACATGATGCAGGACTTACCTGTAGATAGAGGGTATCCACTACTAGTGCAGAGGTTAGTCTGATCCTATCCCTCACTCACATGATGCAGGACTTACCTGTAGATAGAGCGGATCCACTACTAGTGCAGAGGTTAGTCTGATCCTATCCCTCACTCACATGATGCAGGACTTACCTGTAGATAGAGGGTATCCACTACTAGTGCAGAGGTTAGTCTGATCCTATCCCTCACTCACATGATGCAGGACTTACCTGTAGATATAGGGTATCCACTACTAGTGCAGAGGTTAGTCTGATCCTATCCCTCACTCACATGATGCAGGACTTACCTGTAGATAGAGGGTATCCACTACTAGTGCAGAGGTTAGTCTGATACTATCCCTCACCCACATGATGCAACACTTACCTGTAGATAGAGGGTATCCACTACTAGTGCAGAGGTTAGTCTGATCCTGTCCCTCACCCACATGATGCAGGACTTACCTGTAGATAGAGGGGATTCACTACTAGTGCAGAGGTTAGTCTGATCCTATCCCTCACCCACATGATGCAGGACTTACCTATAGATAGAGGGGATCCACTACTAGTGCAGAGGTTAGTCTGATCCTATCCCTCACCCACATGATGCAGGACTTACCTGTAGATAGAGGGGATCCACTACTTGTGCAGAGGTTAGTCTGATCCAGTCCCTCACCCACATGATGCAACACTTACCTGTAGATAGAGGGGATCCACTACTAGTGCAGAGGTTAGTCTGATCCTATCCCTCACCCACATGATGCAACACTTACCTGTAGATAGAGGGGATCCACTACTAGTGCAGAGGTTAGTCTGATCCTATCCCTCACTCACATGATGCAGGACTTACCTGTAGATAGAGGGTATCCACTACTAGTGCAGAGGTTAGTCTGATCCTATCCCTCACTCACATGATGCAGGACTTACCTGTAGATAGAGGGTATCCACTACTAGTGCAGAGGTTAGTCTGATACTATCCCTCACCCACATGATGCAACACTTACCTGTAGATAGAGGGTATCCACTACTAGTGCAGAGGTTAGTCTGATCCTATCCCTCACCCACATGATGCAGGACTTACCTGTAGATAGAGGGGATCCACCACTAGTGCAGAGGTTAGTCTGATCCTATCCCTCACCCACATGATGCAACACTTACCTGTAGATAGAGGGGATCCACTACTAGTGCAGAGGTTAGTCTGATACTATCCCTCACCCACATGATGCAGGACTTACCTGTAGATAGAGGGTATCCACTACTAGTGCAGAGGTTAGTCTGATCCTATCCCTCACTCACATGATGCAGGACTTACCTGTAGATAGAGGGGATCCACTACTAGTGCAGAGGTTAGTCTGATCCTATCCCTCACTCACATGATGCAGGACTTACCTGTAGATAGAGGGTATCCACTACTAGTGCAGAGGTTAGTCTGATCCTATCCCTCACTCACATGATGCAGGACTTACCTGTAGATAGAGGGTATCCACTACTAGTGCAGAGGTTAGTCTGATCCTATCCCTCACTCACATGATGCAGGACTTACCTGTAGATAGAGGGTATCCACTACTAGTGCAGAGGTTAGTCTGATACTATCCCTCACCCACATGATGCAACACTTACCTGTAGATAGAGGGTATCCACTACTAGTGCAGAGGTTAGTCTGATCCTATCCCTCACCCACATGATGCAGGACTTACCTGTAGATAGAGGGGATCCACCACTAGTGCAGAGGTTAGTCTGATCCTATCCCTCACCCACATGATGCAACACTTACCTGTAGATAGAGGGGATCCACTACTAGTGCAGAGGTTAGTCTGATCCTATCCCTCACTCACATGATGCAGGACTTATCTGTAGATAGAGGGGATCCACTACTAGTGCAGAGGTTAGTCTGATACTATCCCTCACCCACATGATGCAGGACTTACCTGTAGATAGAGGGGATCCACTACTAGTGCAGAGGTTAGTCTGATACTATCCCTCACCCACATGATGCAGGACTTACCTGTAGATAGAGGGGATCCACTACTAGTGCAGAGGTTAGTCTGATCCTATCCCTCACTCACATGATGCAGGACTTATCTGTAGATAGAGGGGATCCACTACTAGTGCAGAGGTTAGTCTGATCCTATCCCTCACCCACATGATGCAACACTTACCTGTAGATACAGGGGATCCACTACTAGTGCAGAGGTTAGTCTGATCCTATCCCTCACCCACATGATGCAGGACTTACCTGTAGATAGAGGGGATCCACTACTAGTGCAGAGGTTAGTCTGATCCTGTCCCTCACCCACATGATGCAGGACTTACCTGTAGATAGAGCGGATCCACTACTAGTGCAGAGGTTAGTCTGATCCTATCCCTCACTCACATGATGCAGGACTTACCTGTAGATAGAGCGGATCCACTACTAGTGCAGAGGTTAGTCTGATCCTATCCCTCACTCACATGATGCAGGACTTATCTGTAGATAGAGGGGATCCACTACTAGTGCAGAGGTTAGTCTGATACTATCCCTCACCCACATGATGCAGGACTTACCTGTAGATAGAGGGGATGCACTACTAGTGCAGAGGTTAGTCTGATACTGTCCCTCACTCACATGATGCAACACTTACCTGTAGATAGAGGGGATCCACCACTAGTGCACAGGTTAGTCTGATCCTGTCCCTCACCCACATGATGCAGGACTTACCTGTAGATAGAGGGGATCCACCACTAGTGCAGAGGTTAGTCTGATCCTGTCCCTCACCCACATGATGCAGGACTTACCTGTAGGTAGAGGGTATCCACTACTAGTGCAGAGGTTAGTCTGATCCTGTCCCTCACCCACATGATGCAGGACTTACCTGTAGATAGAGGGGATCCACTACTAGTGCAGAGGTTAGTCTGATCCTATCCCTCACCCACATGATGCAACACTTACCTGTAGATACAGGGGATCCACTACTAGTGCAGAGGTTAGTCTGATCCTATCCCTCACCCACATGATGGAACACTTACCTGTAGGTACAGGGGATCCACTACTAGTGCAGAGGTTAGTCTGATCCTATCCCTCACCCACATGATGCAACACTTACCTGTAGATACAGGGGATCCACTACTAGTGCAGAGGTTAGTCTGATCCTGTCCCTCACCCACATGATGCAACACTTACCTGTAGATAGAGGGGATCCACTACTAGTGCAGAGGTTAGTCTGATCCTATTCCTCACCCACATGATGCAGGACTTACCTGTAGATAGAGGGGATCCACTACTAGTGCAGAGGTTAGTCTGATCCTGTCCCTCACCCACATGACGCAACACTTACCTGTAGATAGAGGGGATCCACCACTAGTGCAGAGGTTAGTCTGATCCTGTCCCTCACCCACATGATGCAACACTTACCTGTAGATAGAGGGGATCCACTACTAGTGCAGAGGTTAGTCTGATCCTATCCCTCACCCACATGATGCTACGCTTACCTGTAGATAGAGGGGATCCACTACTAGTGCAGAGGTTAGTCTGATCCTATCCCTCACCCACATGATGCAACACTTACCTGTAGATAGAGGGGATCCACTACTAGTGCAGAGGTTAGTCTGATCATGTCCCTCACCCACATGATGCAGGACTTACCTGTAGATAGAGGGGATCCACCACTAGTGCAGAGGTTAGTCTGATCCTATCCCTCACCCACATGATGCAACACTTACCTGTAGATAGAGGGGATCCACTACTAGTGTAGAGGTTAGTCTGATCCTATCCCTCACCCACATGATGCAGGACTTACCTGTAGATAGAGGGGATCCATTACTAGTGCAGAGGTTAGTCTGGTCCTATCCCTCACCCACATGATGCAGGACTTACCTGTAGATAGAGGGGATCCACTACTAGTGCAGAGGTTAGTCTGATCCTGTCCCTCACCCACATGATGCAGGACTTACCTGTAGATAGAGGGGATCCACTACTAGTGCAGAGGTTAGTCTGATCCTATCCCTCACCCACATGATGCTACACTTACCTGTAGATAGAGGGGATCCACTACTAGTGCAGAGGTTAGTCTGATCCTATCCCTCACCCACATGATGCAACACTTACCTGTAGATAGAGCGGATCCACTACTAGTGCAGAGGTTAGTCTGATCCTATCCCTCACCCACATGATGCAACACTTACCTGTAGATAGAGGGGATCCACTACTAGTGCAGAGGTTAGTCTGATCCTAACCCTCACCCACATGATGCAACACTTACCTGTAGATAGAGGGGATCCACTACTAGTGCAGAGGTTAGTCTGATCCTATCCCTCACCCACATGATGCAACACTTACCTGTAGGTAGAGGGGATCCACTACTAGTGCAGAGGTTAGTCTGATCCTATCCCTCACCCACATGATGCAACACTTACCTGTAGATAGAGGGGATCCACTACTAGTGCAGAGGTTAGTCTGATCCTATCCCTCACCCACATGATGCAACACTTACCTGTAGATAGAGGGGATCCACTACTAGTGCAGAGGTTAGTCTGATCCTGTCCCTCACCCACATGATGCAGGACTTACCTGTAGATAGAGGGGATCCACTACTCGTGCAGAGGTTAGTCTGATCCTATCCCTCAGCCACATGATGCAGGACTTACCTGTAGATAGAGGGGATCCACTACTAGTGCAGAGGTTAGTCTGATCCTGTCCCTCACCCACATGATGCAACACTTACCTGTAGATAGAGGGGATCCACTACTAGTGCAGAGGTTAGTCTGATCCTATTCCTCACCCACATGATGCAGGACTTACCTGTAGATAGAGGGGATCCACTACTAGTGCAGAGGTTAGTCTGATCCTGTCCCTCACCCACATGACGCAACACTTACCTGTAGATAGAGGGGATCCACCACTAGTGCAGAGGTTAGTCTGATCCTGTCCCTCACCCACATGATGCAACACTTACCTGTAGATAGAGGGGATCCACTACTAGTGCAGAGGTTAGTCTGATCCTATCCCTCACCCACATGATGCTACGCTTACCTGTAGATAGAGGGGATCCACTACTAGTGCAGAGGTTAGTCTGATCCTATCCCTCACCCACATAATGCAACACTTACCTGTAGATAGAGGGGATCCACTACTAGTGCAGAGGTTAGTCTGATCATGTCCCTCACCCACATGATGCAGGACTTACCTGTAGATAGAGGGGATCCACCACTAGTGCAGAGGTTAGTCTGATCCTATCCCTCACCCACATGATGCAACACTTACCTGTAGATAGAGGGGATCCACTACTAGTGCAGAGGTTAGTCTGATCCTATCCCTCACCCACATGATGCAACACTTACCTGTAGATAGAGGGGATCCACTACTAGTGCAGAGGTTAGTCTGATCCTATCCCTCACCCACATGATGCAGGACTTACCTGTAGATAGAGGGGATCCATTACTAGTGCAGAGGTTAGTCTGGTCCTATCCCTCACCCACATGATGCAGGACTTACCTGTAGATAGAGGGGATCCACTACTAGTGCAGAGGTTAGTCTGATCCTGTCCCTCACCCACATGATGCAGGACTTACCTGTAGATAGAGGGGATCCACCACTAGTGCAGAGGTTAGTCTGATCCTATCCCTCACCCACATGATGCAACACTTACCTGTAGATACAGGGGATCCACTACTAGTGCAGAGGTTAGTCTGATCCTATCCCTCACCCACATGATGGAACACTTACCTGTAGGTACAGGGGATCCACTACTAGTGCAGAGGTTAGTCTGATCCTATCCCTCACCCACGTGATGGAACACTTACCTGTAGGTACAGGGGATCCACCACTAGTGCAGAGGTTAGTCTGATCCTATCCCTCACCCACATGATGCAACACTTACCTGTAGATAGAGGGGATCCACTACTAGTGCAGAGGTTAGTCTGATCCTATCTCTCACCCACATGGTGGAACAGTCGAAGTTCACGAGCAGCCATTTGTTGGGGTTTGTGTTGAACGAGTCTGCGTATTCAATCCCGCTCAACAGCGGCTTCAGCTCCGGACAAATGAATGCGTTACCTGTGCAAAATATAGGTACATATATTAGGTTAGCAAAACTAGCACGGCAATTTTTATTCCTTTACACACCCCGTCTCTCTTTTGTTAAATATTTACTTACATTTTTACGTTGTCTGCTATGTATGTATAGCTCATAGGGCAAGTATATTGCACCCAAAACTTCGATGTCGAGATTGCACTGGAAATATGTTTAGAATACCCTAAACCACCCAAAAGTATAATATTTCTGTCTGTATGTGTTTGTGTGTCTGTGTGTGTGCGTACGCGCGCAAATGCAAATAGACGTTACTAAAGTTAAAATTAACAGTAAGTAATGTTATCGTAACATTGGTGTTCTAAAGTTCTCTAAATTAAAAAATTATTACCATAACATAAATCACTACATCTATTAGGGACATCGCCCATCGATCAACATCACCAAATTGCAACATACAACAAGGTGTGGCACTTTTATTTGTCATAGTTGCCCTTCTGTCTGTTACAAGCAAGTTATATGTAGAAAAGAACTGTCGCTGTCAGAATTTGATACTGGTGGGGACTTTTAACAGAAAAAGTGGGAATATTCACCTTTTACTGTTAATCTTTAGACTCGTGAATTGGAGGCTCACGGTTCAATTCCCGCCAAGATCGTCCGCCTAATTGAGTTTCTTTTCCCAGCATTTTCTCAGTCTTCATAACTGATAAATGGCGGAGAGATACCCCAACTTAGACCTGGAACGCTTCCTTCCCAAATTTACTTTCCCAGTTATCATGTCGTCAGATAGCGAACAGCTCTTTAAATATTTGACAATCACTTAAGCCTACTGTATTCTCATATTTGCTTTGCACCTACAAGGAAATGTGTAATAAAACAATTGAGGGGATCAGTGTAACAGTACTCTAACCATCTTTTTTAAAAATCTGATGTGTTGCACTCACATGGCTTTCTCTACTCTTATACTAACCATTCTTACAAACTCTTATTCCTATGTCTTCTTCGTGTTAGTTGAGATAAACATTCGTACAAATTATCTTATTGCTTATTTCCTTGTAGGTACAAGGGGAATATTAGAATACAGTAAGTTTTGAGCGATAGTCAAATCTTTTAAAGCTTTGAAATTCCGTTCTCTTTGCACGGTTAACATATAAAAAATTGAATAACGATGTTCCATTTGACAAAAGTGTAAGTTCCCCAAAACTCACACAAATAACAAGGAGTATCTCTGAAATGGTCCACTGTAGAAAGAAAAAATATTATTTAGACATAGTAAATAGTCTGGTTTAGCAAGATCTACATTTTTCATATAGTAAGATTTGGTTCACCCGTTATGAAAAAATCATCCAGAGTAAACAGGGCTACATATGCTATAGCTAGAAAAT
Source organism: Tenodera sinensis (assembly GCA_030765045.1). NCBI lineage: Eukaryota > Metazoa > Arthropoda > Insecta > Mantodea > Mantidae > Tenodera > Tenodera sinensis. Next base: position 180,281,296 of record CM060965.1, on the reverse strand, counting down.
TCAAGATATATATATATATATATTTCATTTGCCATGAAAATATCTGAAACATATGGGATTTTAATCAAAATCGTTGGAGACATTTTCGAGAAAATCAATATTTTGGAAACATTGTCCATGTAAAGGTTAGTTTAGTGTGGAAGAATTTACTTCAAAATCTTCTTGTCACATCCTTGGAAGACATTAAACTTAAATACCAACTTTGGTTTTTAACCGACTTTTTGTTTTTGAGTTATGCTGTCTACAGACTGATAGACACACACACGGACCATTTTTAAAAAAGCTTTTTTTTTTTTTTTTTTTTTTGTATTCGGGGACCTCAAAACATATTTCCGGTGAAATCTCGACATCGAATATTTGGCTGGAATACAATATTTCCTCTACTAAAAATGGAGAAAAACTGAGTTAAAGTTAAACACACTTTCTTTTTAAGATGAGGAAATCTCATTTCAATCACACTGATTGTTTACTGATACTTTCTCAGTTTATTAAACCACAATGCACTGATCTGCTCTAAACGTTTTGATTTTGTGGTGTGTTGCAAAGCTTTTTCGTCTGAGGAAAAATATTAGTTGCTTCAGTTTAGTATAAAGAATGGGGTTTCGTTTAAACCATATGGTGGAAAGATTGTTCACATGAAAACCTCACAGATGGCGTCAGTATTGCAAATAGTGTATTGGGGAGGGTTGGAGCACTCTTGCGCTGACCCCCTCGATTTCTGCGAACGTTTACCTTTATTAACGTGAAGTAGATTGAGGGTTTGTAAGAATAGTTTGTACAAGAGTAGAGAAAGTCATGTGAGTGCAACACATGACATTTTCCCCTGCGCTTGCTCGCTTTCAACATGGCGGTCAGCTCTCTAGACTTCATAACATCAAAGGAGCTTGCCTTATCGTCCACATTCTGTGCCATTGCTTGTGTAACACTCTGGTTACAACTACACGTGTCTGTGTATATACATTTTATTGATTTTATTTAATTATAGCCGCTCGTTTGAATCAATGTAGAGGAGAGTTTTAACCCCTTCTTTGGCAGTAATGAAAATGCACGTATAGCGTGCACACAACCTGATAACCAAGTTGCCTATATTTACTTCAGAACAGAACCTAAACTGAAGTAATACAAGTAATACTGAAGTAATGCAGCACTTTCTCTGACCAGTAGACAAAGTAAAAAGAGTAGATTATGGATTTTTCTTTTAAGATATGTGTTGATGTTCATTTCTTTTTCTTTCTTTCTTTCTTTCTTTCTTTTTTCTTTCTTTCTGATAGTAAATGTTATTTGTGTGTTATATTGGAGCGATGTCAATGTAAGAAGAAAAGTTCAGAACACACAAACAGTTGAATGGTGGTTATATTTTGGTAGTTCCTTCCTGGCTATTCAATATTCGTTAGGATGTGCTTGTTCTCGACTCCTGGGTCACGACTAGCATATCTGGGAAATATTTGTGCTTGTTCACTTATCCCATGGAGAGTAGTAATTTTAGGGAAGGGTGTAAAGGTATTTGACTAACCAGCATAAGCACCGTCCACGTGGAGCCAGACACCAAAGCGACGACAGACAGGACCTAACTCCCTGAGGTTGTCAAACGAGCAGCAGGATGTGGTCCCCAGAGTGGTCGATACGAAGAAGGGAATCTGTCCGAGGGCTTCATCTTCCTCCATTGCCTGTATCAGAAAACATATCCTACATAATTATACATATCTCGTACCTACATGTCCACAAATGTATGTAATTTCAGTATTTTCACTGCAATAACTTGTTTTATTAATCAGAAATATATTTAACTAAGTGTGCTATCTTGCGACTGTTAAATGTAAATAATTGATGACCCATTATGTAACAACTATTTAAGATAATAATGAGTTGAATTTATCTAGGTATGATCTGCAGCACATTTACTGTTGACTGCTAAAATGAATAAGGAAATATTATTTTAAAACAAATGAAAAATTAATACTTTAATGAAAATATTCGTATATGATGCATTCACAAAGCCTGTCTCTACTCATTCTTCTACTAACTGTTGCTACAGAGGCGTATTTTTAGCTACATATTAATGAAATAAACTTTACACATTAGACTTAAATTAATTATCCTAAAATATAAATTTTTCGTTAACTTCACATGTATTTTTGGAAAAAGATCTGTGTGTGTGTGTGTATGCCCCGGGAAGAAGGGATGAGGTGAAGGAATCCATGAGGCTATAGGCCGCAGGCAGACAGACCACAGAGACGAGGGGACTACTTTTTCCTTCGAGCAAGCATCCGCGCCTCTGTTCGTCACCGCCAGACGCCACGAAACTTAGAAAAAAAAGCTCAAATGGGCCTCGGAGCAAACTTGAGCTATCTTTCACGTACAAAATAGAATGTGACGCTGTAAACATAGCAGTTAAAGAATTGCATAAATAAAAACTATAAAAAACACACCTAAGAGACGTGAAGGTAATGAAAGGGAAACAATGGAAAGGAAATGTACGTTGTCCAGAGTCTTCTGATACAGTGGAGGTTGCAGATAGCGACGTCGCGTGTCCGGCGCGTGAATAGAAGCCAAAACAACCCTGGCAGAGTTGCAAGGTTTATGCAGTCATTCTGACACGAGTACTGGCGCGCAACAGAGATGCACAAAGCTCTTAAATATGTAAAGTATGAGGCGGGCGTGGGAAACAGGTAATGCACCTGTTACTTATAAAGCAAATCCCCACCTATAGGACGTGGAAAAGTAGTACATAAGCAGACAGCACACATTATTCAAAGTGTGTACAATTACTTTAAAAGAGGGAACGGCGAGTCTAACCCGCTGATTGCACATACTATGGCTGCCATTGGTGTTCCCAGATGCACAGCAATAAGTACCTACCATTAAACTAGATATTTAGAACTATACAACTCTAACAAAGACAAAATGTGATTAAAACAAAACCGTTCGTGAATTGATGCCTTGTCCGTTGTCTTCGGAGGATGAAGAAGAAAAAGAGGAAAACAAAATTATAAAATACTAAGATTAAGTAAATGCCCAGTACATATCTATGTCAGTGTAAATAATGTTTCATTTTTCTGCTTGTATTTCCTTCTTTCGTTCCTTTTGTGGGTCTCGTATGACGCAAGACCCAAGTTCAGAGGGGGCGGTCGATGGGAATCGAACCAAATCGTCCCGAAAGCGAGTCTCACATGTTACTCGTTACGAAGAGTTTAATTTCAAGGCTTACTGCTTGTAAACAACGGCTGCCGTGCAGGACTGTTCATTTGGGTGTGTTGGTAGAAGCAATGCCACTTCAAAATGCCCGCCCTACCAAACCAACCTGAACAAGCCCGGACACTTGACGTTTGATTGCGTGTGTCTACTAGGAGTAAGGCAGCAGTGATTTCCCGTCGCGTGTAGGTACACAGCATTGCATGCCATTAATATATCCACACGACATGAACCGTAGTTTCACACATAAAGTGCTTCATAGCTGTTTCTACAAGCTCATTTAGAAACTCGTAAATTCTTCTCTCATTTCTGTTAACGCTTATGAACGTAATTGTATCACTATATGTTTTGTTGTATGTATACAGTGATACCGGATTTACAGATTAAATCACACTCTCATTCACATTCCAGACTTTGGGTAAGATAGCGAATAACCTTGACTAGAGAAAACTTTCCACCCCTCAGCCGGGGATCGAACCTGGGATTGTGTATGAACTGCACATCTTTCTTTGCAAAATCAGGATAATTAGATTCAAAGTGTTAAGCATAAGTACTAAATGCCTGAAGCAGATCCAACATCAATAGCGTAAACTGATATTATTAGTAACAGAAGGATCCATAAGTTTAACCTTTTAGTTTAATCGTTGACTAACCTGGAAAAAACAACTGCGGAAACTACAACTGACGGTCGTCTATATCCTTTAAAGTATAACTACGTAAAAGAAACGAAAAGATCTGTTGTCATCGACAACAACGCCATCTGAGAGCTCAAGATAAACTGTGCGAGTCAGTATCCAAATTGTATCCGGTACTCAGTTGGACTACAAGTCTATATGGATAAAAATAAGTGAGTATGATATTTAATTAAAGGTCATATGCTCTTGCAAATAAATTGGCTTTTATGCTCTTTAACAGAAGTACATTATTTATCCTTAAAGACCCTTTCCAGCTAGCTTCTCATGTTGTGGAAACGTCTGGTTTATTTCAGGAGAGATATTAATCTAGTTGTGGCATTTCTTTCTGGGTTGAACGGATCCAGTAAGTTGAATAAGGGTCAAAATAAACGTCTTCCATTTCGTGGGCGTGGTCGATAAATGTGACATTTTTTTTTGCTCAGAACAAAATTAGTGTACTCAAAGTTGCCGGTCATGGTCTTCCCCCTGAAACTCCAGAATCATGATGTAGGTAAATACAACACACTGCAACTGAAAGCAGAAATCTACAGCCACAAATACAGATACCATTGGCAGTGAGGAAGATAGCAAACTAATTTTCGTGGAACTTTCTGTTCCTCATTTACTTGAGAAATGTTTACACGACAGATGATCAAGTCCTTGATGTCTGCTGATCAAGATAGGACACGAAATGCTGAAAGGACCCAAGCAGATCTTGAAATAGCTGCCAGACAACACAGGAGAAGTGTTAAAAGTAATATAGGGGATGAAATGGAAGAACACCCTGACAATCCTTCCTATGGCACTGAAATTTATTGAAAAGGTTGGTTCTTTCTTTAAAGCTTGACGTCTCAAAACTGTGTTTTCCCATACATGAGGAACATTTTCTCAAAAACTATTGAACATAGACTGAAATACTCAAACAATATGTTTCCATATGTGGTTGACATTTAAAACAACCATTTTAAAATACTGCAGTTATTAAGTGATTAGCGCAACTTGTAATAAAAATTTGGGTACTACAAAAATTATTAGTCTTAAAAGAATGCATCTAAATAAAAGTTCCTCAGTTAAAGTGTGTACTAAGGTCCATAAATGTGTTGTAAACATTTCAAAATTTGAGAAAATATTCCTTAAATTCGTCACATTTAACATTGTCAGTACGCCTACACCCTGTCGGGTCCTCTTAACTCAAATGTATTTGTAGAGTGAAGAGTAGCACCGTTAAGATAACTGGACAACAATCAAGTAGCACGAGAAAGTATGTTAACACCTGTTGCAGAGTGGCCCCGCGAAGACTACATTTATCATCTGGCTCCAGTATACGCAGTTTGACGAAGCAAATCATGGCCGCCTTCTCCACGCAGGAGTGCGCCTCCTTAGAGCAGTAGGCCATCAACTTGGACAGCAGAACGCCTTCCTCGACGAAGGGATGTTGCTGCTTCAGCTTCTTGATGGCCTGCGCTCTAGCGGCCAGCATCGTCACCAGCACACACTCGCTTGCAGATGTCTGGAACAAACAACAACCATCATGTATATGACCAGAGGGTACATTCTAAACACATATTACATCGTAGGCATTGCCAACAAGTGCATAAATGCTTGCCAGTAATGTAAACACATTTATACACTCACAGTAACAGCAATAAAATGATTAAATAATGACAATACGAGGTGGTATAGAAAAATCTGACATCTTGCACGCACATGACTTTCTCTGCTCTTGTGCCATCCATTCTTACAAACTTTTATTCCTATATCTTCTTCGTGTTAGTTAAGATAAACATTTGTACAGATTATTGCTTATTTCCTTGTAGGTACAAGGGGAATGTTAGAATACAGTAGGCTTTGTGCGATAGCCAAATGTTTGAGCTTCTGTTGTCTTTGCACACTTAACATATAAAAAAATAAATAACGATGATCTATTTCACAAAAGTTTTCCGAAACTCACACACATAACAAGGAATATCTCCGAAGTGGTTCACCCTACAAGAAAATTTATTGACACATAAATTGTATATTTTAGTAAGATCTACATTTTTTGTACAGTACAATTTGGTCTATCTCTAAGGGTTTACCAGTTATGCAAAAGTCGTCCAGAGTAAATACGACTACAGGGGCTATAGCCAGAAAATTCAAGATATACATTTTGTCATCAAAATATCTCAAACATATGACCTTTTAATCAAAATCGTTAGAGCCATTTTCAAGAAAATCAAAATTTTCGAAAAATTTTCCATGTAAAGGGTAATTTAGGGTGGAGCTATTTTCTTCAAAATCTTCGTGTCGCATCCTTGAAGGATATTAAACTTAAATACCAACTTTTGCTTTTTAACCGACTTTTCGTTTTTGAGTTATGCAGTAACAAATAGACAACCTCTTACTGTACAAAAAATGTAGATCTCACTAAAAAACACAATTTATGTCCAAATATCTTTTTTGTAGAGTGAACCATTTTGGAGATATTCCTTGTTATTTATGTCGGTTTCGGAAAACTTGATTCGTGAAATGGAATATCGTTCATTTTTTTATATGTTAAGTGTACAAAGAGAACGGAATCTCAAAGCTTTAAAAGATATGACTATCGCACAAAGTCTACTGTATTCTAACAATTCCACTTGTACCTACAAGGAAATAAGCAATAAGATAATTTGTACAAATGCTTATCTCAACTAACACGAAGAAGATATAGGAATAAGAGTTTGTAAGAATGGTTAGTACAAGAGTAGAGAAAGTCATGTGAGTGCAACACATCAGATATTGTTTTTGTAATCTGTTTGTCGGAAAGTGCAAAATTAGCTTCTAGTGCTAACAGATATGCAGTTGGAGCAATCTTTGAGTGTTACTGGATGAGATACCGGGAACCTACAGCGATCCAAATAGGGAAAAGGACTTTCTTTATCAGATATGTTACTCTCTGGAAAAGCCAAAGAGCGTAGGTACAGGAAAGTCAGTCATTATGCTCCCTTCTCGGAATAAACTTGTTTCCGGCATTTAATGGTTTACCATAAAGGCGATTTCTTGGGCCACCCATTACTCCAGCTTAGAAAATCCGGCAGCAGTGGGAAATACGGAATTGCGATTACAAAGCGTAATTTGCGGTTGAACAAACTGTTACATTGAAACAAGTGATCATAGCTTTACAGTAAGGGTCGGTAAAGAAGGGAAATTCCGAAATGTCCAAGATGGCATCATCTTTATATTATATTCGTCTTATGGACATAAAGGCTCAGGATGAATAAATTCCATCATTGTTGGCGAATGCAAATAGTTTAGCGACTTTTGGTAGCAGTTGGCTGTACCTTTCAGTTTTTCTTTTGTTTTGTTGGTTGCTAAGAAAATGTACACAGAGTTTGTTATATAAAATGGCCGCCATTGTAACAAAACTAATGCGTTTGTTCTAGACGGAAATAAAGTATCTTTCTTAAAACTGGTTTGATTCCATCCCGAAACAGTCATAGTTCCAAACGAGGTAATGAAAGAAACGTATTAGAATTGCTTAAAGCGACACCTGAGCGTCTTTCAGACAAAGTACGTCTCACTGATGCCTCATTCATCAATCAGTATCGAAAATAATTCATAATATTAAAGAATGAGGCTCAAAGAATCATTTGTATTGTTGTAACCTATCTTAGCTTCGATTCGACTAGGTATTCTCATAGATTTTCCTGTTCACTATTAGCAATTGGTGCAAACTTTTAACGTGGTGAAGTTCTGTGAATTTAGAACATAAAAGAAGTTGTACAAAATCTTAACCTGCAAAACAGTGGTAAGAAATCAATTTTCATTGCGCCCAATGCAAAGCAAACCTTGCTTCGATCCGATTATTTCAGTTCTCCTTACAACACGTGTTGTTTAAACGTGTTTTATTTAATTCAGATCTTCGGCCCTGCTTGGAACAAAAGTAAGTAGAATTAGCGTATGTTTAGGAAAGTTGAACCACATAAGCCACTCTGCGATAGTGTGGGGAGGTGGGAGATCTGATGTATTGCACTCACATGATTCTCTCTACTCACTGTTGTAAAAATTATCCATACAAACGCATATTATATTGTATCTACTTAATCGAATTGAACGTTTGTAGAAATAGTTTTATTACGTATCTCATGTTGTTGTTGTTTTCTAGTGCTTTGCATCTGGCAATGAAGCCATTAGCATTCGTGCTTTCCAATACTTTTGAACTGTAGTTCCTTCTGATCTTAATGCTTCACAGGTCTTCAAGTGGTCTTCGTTCATTTCTGCTGGATCGTTACACGTATCTCATGTAGGTACATGGGAATAAGGCGATGCAGTAGGCTTAAGCGTCAGTCAAATCTTTTAGAGCTGGTCGCTGTGTAATGACATTGAGAAACCGTTTGTCTTGCACAACAAGGAGGGAGAAAAGGAATAACGACTCCACCCCCCCCAAAAAAAAAAAAAAAAAAAAAAAAAAAAAAAAAAAAAACATAAATTCCGCAGTTTGATGAGATCTAAATTTGTTATGCATTTTTTATGTTGGAAGATTTTATCTACTCTTACTAATTACTCAATTATAATAAGTCATTCAGAATGAGGACTTCAGAAAATATTCCCAGAAAATCCCAGATTCGTAGATTTCACTGGTCATGAAAGTATTTTAAGGGACTCTGGGACTGAAAAATGTTCAAATTGACGACTTCCCGAAACCTTCAGTCATCGGTTCACAGTGAAATCCTTTAGACTCCGCCATTTTTACTTTCTTTACTACTAAGTAGAAGTATGTATCCTACCCAAAAATTCGATGTCGAGATTTCACAGCAAAGGAAGTTTTTTTTTTTTTTTCCTTGTTCAATCTTGTTTCTGCATCTTTGGAAAACGCCTTAAATACTAAGTTTGGTATTCGATATGATTTTTCGTTTTTGAGTTATACTGTTCACAGGCAGACGCACGCGCGCGCGCGCACACACACACACACACACACACACACACACACACACACACACACACACACGTACGCTCTTTTTTTCAGGGAGTCTCAAAACATGTATTTCCAGTAAAATCTCGCTGTAGAGTTTTTGAATGTAATATGATACTTCGTATACCTTATGTAAATAGGTAGTAGAAAAAGTAAAAATCTGTTGTGTTGCACTCACATGACTTTCTCTACTCTTGTACTAACCATTCTTACAAACTCTTATTCCTATATCTTCTTCGTGTTAGTTAAGATAAACATTTGTACAAATTATCTTATTGCTTATTTCCTTGTAGGTACAAGGGCAATATTAGAATACAGTAGGCTTTGTGCGATAGTCAAATCTTTTAAAGCTTTGAAATTCCGCTCTCTTTGCACACTTTACATATAAAAAATGAATAACGGTGTCCCATTTGACGAGAGTGTATTCCAGAACTCACACAAATAACAAGGAATATCTCCGAAATGGTTCACTTCATAAAAATTTGTTGGTACATAAATTGTGTTTTATAACAAGATCTACATTTTTGTATAGTAAGTTTTGGTCTATCTCTTACGGTCTACCAGTTATTAAGGTTTTTTCGCATTGTGAACAAATTGAATAATTAACTCTCTCAGAACTGTAAAAACAGATTGTGCCTGAACTTTGTGTGGTAGTTTATAACATAAACACCCTTAAATGTGCTAATTGTTGATTTCAATCCCGGAGTTCCTTAATATGAAATGTATAAAAAATAATCTCTTGTGAGATTAGTTCGTGGCAGTTGTATAAAAGTAAACGGTAGGGTATAGAGAAAGTCATGTGAATGTAATACTTCTGCTCGTTGTATTTATTTTGAAGCGATTTCCATAAGACGCCGGGCTCTTTAGACGACACTGGAGTCAGGCTCCTTGGGGGCACACTGGGGAAGATCCGGCGGATGTCGGAAACTTCACTAATCCCTTCAATTCCTCGCCATGAATCCCCAAAGGCGTAGTCAGGGCTTCGGTCATGTTTCCGTCCTAGCACCTATAATTCGTGTGGCTTAGGTCCCCTGAGACCGACTAATCCGCAGGTGCAATCGCGGTGCTGCCTCACTTCCACCCTGAATTACTTCTTTCATTCTCCTTTCCTTTCTACACCTCTTATAACCTTTGTTTTTCGGAGAGTTTTTGTTTTGTTTTAGTGGTATACCCCCCACGTTGTTGGTCATTGGACTTGGGCCTTCCCTTGCAATCGGGTTTCCCCTCCACGTTAAGAAAATAAATAAATAAAAAAGAATACGTATTTTAAAAAAGGTAATAAGGCGCTATACTTTGGGGGTAGAACCACTCATATATACAATAACCACGGACATGTGTTTTCAAGTGACTTATTGAATCACCTATTTGACATATCAAACAAACTCCCAGTACAGATATATTAGAATGCCAATTGAGAATAATAACGTTTGAGCTATACTTGCATTTACTTGTGAATCACCGTTAAATTGTTTTAAATGTACTAGAATAAGGATTGAAGAAGCCATGAATAACTTACCTGTATCACTCCACCTCCCTTACTTCCTTCTGCAAACGCCAAGAACTCGTCCGGCAAGCCAATGGCTTTCCCTACAAAACAGTTTTCATAAGTATGAGTAGTTAATGTCACAACACTGAGAGCAAGCTAAAGTTTGGCACAGTTATTACACTTTACCCCTTGCGAAGGATATAGCACCTGAACTGACATTGACGCATTTGTTGCAAAGCAAATTTGGAAAACTTAAACATTGTTGGCTTATTAAAACTTATTAACAGTATTTATTATACTTATACGTCACGTTTAATATTAGTGAGCAATTTATTTCTTGGTTCGTTTGTATACGGAAAGCTTCATAGTGTTTGGTTTTCGTCCAGTAGTAGTGCACCTGGTTCTGAGATGTTCTTACAAAGCTTTGGGCCAGATTTGAACCTGCGATCAGCGTCTAACCAACTGATTCACCCAGACTGACATGAAAAAGGACAAGTAGAAAATAGATTTTCCAGGTAAACTGATCCCAACGGATTCGAACTCGATAACTCTGGGCTCGGGTGTAAACACCTACCTCCGATTTCAATGTGGTGTGTAAAGCAGGCTTATATAAAATTATTCAATGAAAACGTGAGATTAAATAGGCTTTTCCTGCAGTTGATCATTAAAGATCATGATAAGAGTGCGCTTTCGCTAAGTGGGGAAATTTCAAGGAGCCTGTGTCCCTATTAATCTCTGAAAGTCCATTAGAAATCCAACACCACTATAGTAAAATCAAAAGTGTATTCAGCGGTGATTCTAAATCTATACAAAATGAGCTGATTGGATGTATTTCGGAATATTTACAGCGCCACATTAGAGCTGAAATTAATGTCTCAGATTATTTTTTTCTGTTGAAGTTGACGACACTACAGATATTTGTCAACAGTCTCAGTGCTCTATCATTGTAAGATACGTGGATATGGAGAGCACATTGGTTGAACGATTTTCCGGATTGCATGATGTCAGTGCTGACAGGTCCCCAGAAACATTGTTCCTTTTGCTGCATGGAGTTCTTAAAGAATTTAATTATGAACGTAAATTAGTTGCACAATGTTACGACGGAGCGAGTGTTATGTCACATTTGAATGGACTTCAAAAAGAATCAAGAATAATGCTCCTCAAGCTGTTTTTGTACATTGTTTGGCTCACCTTTTACGTTTGATTTTAAAACAAAGCTGTAGAGCCATTTCTAAGTGTCGCATATTTTTTGCGAATGTTAGTGGTATTCCGTCATTTTTTTCATTGTTCGGCAAAACTGAAGCTGTTATTACATTTCTATATTTCATAAATAATAATAAATCCAGTTAACAGTATGTTTACATGTTATGTTATGCAATGAGTTCAAATCTTCTGTCCATCCATACTAAGATTAAAGCCATTACAATTGTTCCTTATCTCTTTCGTGCTTCGCATTTGTGTCCTGATGTGTAATCTTATCTTCGACACGATGTAAAAGTTTGAGAAATAAATCTTCGTCAATTAGTAGAAACTTGCGATAGTTTTCTGGTTCCTCTAACCTCAATTCGTAGACCCAATATACCTCGGCCCGTGTCCTGTTCTCATGACCATGTCCACCAACGTCTTTTACTTCTAATACATCTTTTCTTCCTACTGAGACAGACAGACTCGTGGAAATATATCACAAACCTATACTTAATATAGCAATCGCTAAATTAATATTTGCGTCCGCTATGTTTATTTCTCACGTTTGCTACGTGAACTGTCATTTGTATTGGACCAAAGTGAATCATAGTGTGACAGACACTGCATCTCTTGTGTACGGTTCCATTGGATACAAAAAATTTGGTCAAAAATGTTGGACTGTGGGACACCGGCTTTGCATTGTATTTTCAGCATGCTTAAGTGAACTTCTTCACCTGCAAGGCACGCGCCGCCACTGGTCACTGATATTTTACACAAAGCCATTACAAAAATTCTTGAGAAAATAAAAAATAACAAAGAGTATTCATGTAAAGCATGATGAGGTAATGGGGGGGGGGGGGGGGGTTCCTGAAAATCTTTGTGCTGCATCTTTGCACGATGTTGAACCTAAATTCCAAGAATGCTAACTCTATTTTTGAGCTATACTGTGCAGGCACGCAAGTATACACAGTTTTTTTGTTCTAAAAATGCATTTTAAGTTTCAGGGAGCTCAAAACGAGTATTTCCAGTTAAATTTTGGTATATGATTTTTGTATACAGGAAATAAATCTACCTTAATTGAAACATTCAAAAACCTGGTAGAACTATCTAAGCAATATGGCCTGATGATAAATATAGATAAAATTAAACATGTGAAGTGCATTGCTAAGAAAGTAAAGACTAAATATATAATAATAGAAAATACAAAATTAGGAGTGGATTCATTTAAATATCTTGGGTCTATAATCAATAATAACAATGATATAAAAAATGAAATAAAAGAATTGTTCTAAGTAATAGAGTATCTATACTATTCTATGTTACAAATCTTTAAGTTATGGAACTACAAACTTTAATGGAGCAATTGAAGCAATTCGAATGGCCCTACAAAATCTTTTGTACAGAATTTCACATTTTCAGCAAGCAGTTATTCTCTCAGATTCCAGGGCAGCAATTATAGCAATTACTTCCAAGTTGTCACCAAAAAACCAAACAATTATAGAATGTTGGAAAATCCTTAGCCATCTAACAGCACTTCAAAAACACCTAGTCTTCCAATGGATACCAGCTCACTGTGGACTGAGTGGTGATGAGAAAGCTGATTTTCTTGCAAAAAAGGGTACCGGCAATGTGCAGAAATCAATGGTTAATCTACCATTTTATGCAGCTAAAAGATTAGTCAACTCTGAATTCAAAAAAATTATTGCAAAATATTACTATGAAAAATCAAAGAATAAAAGATGGGCACTACCAAACATTGAAACAGTGATTCCTGAGTATCCTCGAAAAACAGCAGTTGCAACCTTCAGGTTGATTACAGGACATGATTGTCTGGCAAAACATTTAAACAGAATTGGGATATATTCTTCACCACTCTGTCCTCTATGTGATCTGCAAGAGGAAATGGATCGAGAAAGTTTTCTCCACTTTTAGACTCCAGGGGAAGGAAGAAGAAGAATTTAAGAGGATACAGAAAGACCAGCCATTAGCCAACCTGACGCACAGTGAGTGAAAAAGAGGCGTAGGAAGAGCAAGAAGAGGAGAAATACACTAAGGGAACTTAGGGATATGTAGTAGTAGCCACAGTAGAACTGTCCAACCTTCTTCCACTGCTAATGACAAGAACACAATGGAGGATCCTCTCGATAAACTCTTAGCGAAAAGATCTGCAGTCGTCGTACCGCTGTGTGTTCAATGTCTAAAAGGCAGTAGCATGAGGATTACTATACCTTTTGCCATTTATGAATTTCTATACATAGGAAGACCCTGAAACTTAAACCTGTAAAATTCCCCTTCATGCAGCGAAACGTAACAATTTTGCAATCATATGAAATTTAAAAAAGACGTAAATCATTCAATATGTACAAACATACCTAAGTCAAGGAAATTCTGTTTTGCAACATTGCTTGAAGATCTGGTTGCATTGCTTCCTTCCGTCACACATGCTCAAATTCTTCCTGGTACCACAATGAAGTACAGAACGCCACATTTTATGCTATACACGGATTACTAGTCAATATTTTAGGCTTCATAATATTAACTGTAAACAAAAACTTGTAGGGACATGAATGATGCTGCCGCAGTTGGTAGCATGACTGGAAACGTTAGTCAGTTGTTATGATTATTGTAAATCAACAACGGATAACAAATTTTGAGTATGGAAAGTATTTATTAAATTGTTTAAAAGAAATATAAAGGTATAACAATAATAATAAAGAATTCAAAATAGTGGTGACTCCGAAGTGATGGGATACCCACGGTGATTATTCGAGAGCGGCCATGGGAGCAGAAAGGATTTTGTGAAATCAATCAACAGAAGTGCTGGCCCTCAGGAAGTTATGTCCGAGTCCAACATCTCTGATGCTACAGTTTCGGAATCTCCAGCAGAATTGGGCGTGTCTCTAGTTCTGGTAGTGACGTCCAGAATAACTTCTTCCTGGGAAGAATAGGAGTCGCTGTTGACCACGATCTGAAAACTTCTCTTGCCTTTCTTCATGGGTATACCTATTTTCTGTCTGATGGCGACGATGTTTATTCTGCAGAAATCGTAAGTTCGTATATGTATATTGCACTTGCAGAATTTTCTCCCAGCGCAGGTTCTTTATGGCCCTGTTGTCTGGCAAGGTCTAGTCGGTTTTTGTCATCATGAGTGGTGAGTATTCTCACCATGATTGTGGGTTCATGGCTTAGCATAGCAAGGTGCTCCATAACACTTCGCATTCCACCCAGATAATTGGTTGCACAAAGCATATCCTTAAGCCATCTGGACAATTCACTTAGATGCTCCTGCAGGAAATTGCAATGATTATGTTGTTCGATTATCCAGCTTAGGATCTCCAATCTGTCCTGCACCTCGTGTAGCACTTTACAATCAGCTGCTTTCAGTCCTTCGGTGTCCCATTCAGCCTGTGAGAGAGCCTAGATATCTTCATCTTCTTACTTCCACAGTTATATTGTTCCTTACCAGACTTTTTAAAGCCAGATAGTAAATTAATTACTAGTGAGCTGGAATTACACTTTCATTGTTCTCCATCATAGTCTTGTTGATTGTCTTTCGCATGAATATACAGAATAAAATTTTGATAAGTCAAACGTAAACAAATATGCGTCACAAGATGTAAAAATAAAACTGCCATACAACGACGTTTTAATAAGAGAAACAAATTTTGGTGTTCTTTCCCGCATTCAGATACAAGAAATTAGGACAAAATGCAGCAAGAAGAATATGAACACATCACCAAGACCATACTTGTAGCATAACTGGAAACGTTAGTCAGTTATGATTATTGTAAAACAACGGAAAAATAAATATATTTTGAGTGTGGAAAAATAGTTATTTATTAAGTTGTTCTTTCTTTCCCTGATTACCCTCCCCTTGTGTAGGACTTACATCCCCAGAACTTACAAGTCAGTGTCTAGAGTCAGACGCTTGTCAAGGAGCAGAGGAACCTCTGGACCACACAGAGTGAACACCTGGAAGCGGGTGGTCAGCCAAGCATCAGGTATGATAATGAGGAAAAGGATGATATGGGGAATTGGATGACTGGAAGGGTGATAATGGAGCAACTGGTGGAATGAATGGTGGGGGAAACCGGAGAACCCGTCGCTTCGTCCTCTACGAATACCACATGCGGGTCCCGCCTAGGTGGTAGGCGATCGGTAGGTAGACCACGGCGCCGCCATTGTATTTCCAGACTCAGGGCTGGAGAAAATAATCCTGCCTGGAGAAAAATTCCTACCCCCTGCCGGGAATCAAACCCGGGACCCCTTGCATGGCAGGCAGGTGCTCTACCAACTGCGCTACGGGGCCAGCCATTAAGTTGTTCAAAATAAATATAAAAATATAATAAAATAAGAGGTAAAAGAACTCCCTTTACTATAGTATGCGAGGTTTAAGTTGAAACTGACCTTAAGGGACACGGGGACTGAAATTTTGACCAAAAATGACAAAGTTTACGAATTCCAGATTTTCACTTACAAATGTACCTAGGAACCTCAGAGATCAGGTGCATAAATAAAATGTCAAGTTCCACCATTTTTAAGGTACCAGTGCATATTTAAATACTTAGCTGTGCAGTGGACGGGGCAGGTAGAAAGCACCAGAGTGATACTTTCTCTACTGGTAAGTAGGGGACGTATTGTATTCCACCCAAAAATTCGATGTCGAGATTTCACAGGAAATATGTTTTGAGGCCCCCTGAGTCCAAAAAAAGGCATTTTTGGAAAAAGGTCCGTGTGTGTGTGTGAGTGTGTGTGTGTGTGTGTGTGTGTGTGTGTGTGTGTGTGTGTGTGTGTGTGTATCAGTGTGTCTGTCTGTGGACAGCATAACTAAAAAACGAAAAGTCTGTTAGAAACCAAATTGGTATTTAAGTTTAATGTCTTTGAAGGATGCAACACGGTGATTTTAAAGAAAATAGCCCCACCCTAAACTACCCTTTATATGGAAAATTTTTCGAAAATTTTGATTTTCTTGAAAATGTCTCTAACGATATTGATTAAAATGTCATATGTTTGAGATATTTTTATGACAAATGAAATGTATATCTTTAATTTTGTGGCTATAGTCTATGTAGTCCTGTTTAGTCTGGATGAGTTTTGAATAACTCGTAAACCGTAAGATATAGACAAAATCTTACTATACAAAAATGTAGATCTTGCTAAAATACACAATTTATGTAGAAATAAATTTTTTGTAGAGTGAACTATTTCAGAGATATTCCTTGTTTTGTGTGTCAGTTTCGGAAAACTTAGAACTTCAGTGAAATGGAACATCATTGTTCATTTTTTATATGTTAAGCGTGCAAAGGGAACGGAATCTCAAAGCTTTAAAACATTTGACTATCGCACAAAGCCTAGTGTATTCTAACATTCCCCTTGTACCTACAAGGAAATAAGCAATAAGATAATTTGTATAAATGTTTATCTTAACACGAAGAAGATATAGAAATAAGAGTTTATAAGAATGGTTAGTACAAGAGTAGAGAAAGTCATGTGAGTGCAAGACATTTAAAAAATTTTGGAAACATATTACTATACTACTTTTTTTAGAAAACAAATATTGCTCTACAATACGTTTCATGGCACTGCGGGCCTTGTTTGGGTCGAGATTCACTGTTTGAGATCGTATTGTAACACTACGAGCCAAAGTTACATTCATGTTGCACAAAGACACTTGAGCAAACCTATTTATTATTATCAGTTTATGGCAAATAGTTTTTGTAAAAATAATAAATGAACTGTTCAGATATTTGCCAAATTTTTATATGAGTATGTGCAAATAGAAATAAACTTTTATCTTAGCCAATAGTGTTAAGGCTACAAAAGTAATTAGTGATTTTGTACTCATAATTATAACAAATGAGAAGCACATACCATTATAAAGCTACTTAAAATGTAGCAATATTTTATATTATTGATTGATAAAATAATCAATTGCTGTATAAGAAACAGTGATACAAATGTGAAACGTGCTACACAGCTTACTAGTGGCCTATACAACATTCCAAGTCAGTAGCTTACCTACATAACCAATAGCTGTATAAGAAACAGTGATATAAATGTGAAACGTGCTACACAGCTTACTAGTGGCCTATACAATATTCCAAGTCAGTAGCTTACCTACATAATCAATAGCTGTATAAGAAACAGTGATACAAATGTGAAACGTGCTACACAGCTTACTAGTGGCCTATACAACATTCCAAGTCAGTAGCTTACCTACATAATCAATAGCTGTATAAGAAACAGTGATATAAATGTGAAACGTGCTACACAGCTTACTAGTGGCCTATACAACATTCCAAGTCAGTAGCTTACCTACATAATCAATAGCTGTATAAGAAACAGTGATATAAATGTGAAACGTGCTACACAGCTTACTAGTGGCCTATACAACATTCCAAGTCAGTAGCTTACCTACATAATCAATAGCTGTATAAGAAACAGTGATATAAGTGTGAAACGTGCTACACAGCTTACTAGTGGCCTATACAACATTCCAAGTCAGTAGCTTACCTACATAATCAATAGCTCTATAAGAAACAGTGATATAAATGTGAAACGTGCTACACAGCTTACTGGTGGCCTATACAACATTCCAAGTCAGTAGCTTACCTACATAACCAATAGCTGTATAAGAAACAGTGATATAAGTGTGAAACGTGCTACACAGCTTACTAGTGGCCTATACAACATTCCAAGTCAGTATACCTACATAACCAATAGCTGTATAAGAAACAGTGATATAAGTGTGAAACGTGCTACACAGCTTACTAGTGGCCTATACAACATTCCAAGTCAGTATACCTACATAATCAATAGCTGTATAAGAAACAGTGATATAAATGTGAAACGTGCTACACAGCTTACTAGTGGCCTATACAACATTCCAAGTCAGTAGCTTACCTACATAACCAATAGCTGTATAAGAAACAGTGATATAAATGTGAAACGTGCTACACAGCTTACTAGTGGCCTATACAACATTCCAAGTCAGTAGCTTACCTACATAATCAATAGCTGTATAAGAAACAGTGATATAAATGTGAAACGTGCTACACAGCTTACTAGTGGCCTATACAACATTCCAAGTCAGTAGCTTACCTACATAACCAATAGCTGTATAAGAAACAGTGATATAAGTGTGAAACGTGCTACACAGCTTACTGGTGGCCTATACAACATTCCAAGTCAGTAGCTTACCTACATAATCAATAGCTGTATAAGAAACAGTGATATAAATGTGAAACGTGCTACACAGCTTACTAGTGGCCTATACAACATTCCAAGTCAGTAGCTTACCTACATAATCAATAGTTGTATAAGAAACAGTGATATAAATGTGAAACGTGCTACACAGCTTACTAGTGGCCTATACAACATTCCAAGTCAGTAGCTTATCTACATAATCAATAGCTGTATAAGAAACAGTGATATAAATGTGAAACGTGCTACACAGCTTACTAGTGGCCTATACAACATTCCAAGTCAGTAGCTTACCTACATAATCAATAGCTGTATAAGAAACAGTGATATAAATGTGAAACTTGCTACACAGCTTACTAGTGGCCTATACAACATTCCAAGTCAGTAGCTTACCTACATAATCAATAGCTCTATAAGAAACAGTGATATAAATGTGAAACGTGCTACACAGCTTACTAGTGGCCTATACAACATTCCAAGTCAGTAGCTTACCTACATAACCAATAGCTGTATAAGAAACAGTGATATAAATGTGAAACGTGCTACACAGCTTACTAGTGGCCTATACAACATTCCAAGTCAGTAGCTTACCTACATAATCAATAGCTGTATAAGAAACAGTGATATAAATGTGAAACTTGCTACACAGCTTACTAGTGGCCTATACAACATTCCAAGTCAGTAGCTTACCTACATAACCAATAGCTGTATAAGAAACAGTGATATAAATGTGAAACGTGCTACACAGCTTACTAGTGGCCTATACAACATTCCAAGTCAGTAGCTTACCTACATAATCAATAGCTGTATAAGAAACAGTGATATAAATGTGAAACTTGCTACACAGCTTACTAGTGGCCTATACAACATTCCAAGTCAGTAGCTTACCTACATAATCAATAGCTCTATAAGAAACAGTGATATAAATGTGAAACGTGCTACACAGCTTACTAGTGGCCTATACAACATTCCAAGTCAGTAGCTTATCTACATAATCAATAGCTGTATAAGAAACAGTGATATAAATGTGAAACGTGCTACACAGCTTACTAGTGGCCTATACAACATTCCAAGTCAGTAGCTTACCTACATAATCAATAGCTGTATAAGAAACAGTGATATAAATGTGAAACGAGCTACACAGCTTACTAGTGGCCTATACAACATTCCAAGTCAGTAGCTTACCTACATAACCAATAGCTGTATAAGAAACAGTGATATAAATGTGAAACGAGCTACACAGCTTACTAGTGGCCTATACAACATTCCAAGTCAGTAGCTTACCTACATAACCAATAGCTGTATAAGAAACAGTGATACAAATGTGAAACGTGCTACACAGCTTACTAGTGGCCTATACAACATTCCAAGTCAGTAGCTTACCTACATAATCAATAGCTGTATAAGAAACAGTGATATAAATGTGAAACGTGCTACACAGCTTACTAGTGGCCTATACAACATTCCAAGTCAGTAGCTTACCTACATAATCAATAGCTCTATAAGAAACAGTGATATAAATGTGAAACGTGCTACACAGCTTACTGGTGGCCTATACAACATTCCAAGTCAGTAGCTTACCTACATAATCAATAGTTGTATAAGAAACAGTGATACAAATGTGAAACGTGCTACATAGCTTACTAGTGGCCTATACAACATTCCAAGTCAGTAGCTTACCTACATAATCAATAGCTCTATAAGAAACAGTGATATAAATGTGAAACGTGCTACACAGCTTACTAGTGGCCTATACAACATTCCAAGTCAGTAGCTTACCTACATAATCAATAGCTGTATAAGAAACAGTGATATAAATGTGAAACGTGCTACACAGCTTACTAGTGGCCTATACAACATTCCAAGTCAGTAGCTTACCTACATAATCAATAGCTCTATAAGAAACAGTGATATAAATGTGAAACGTGCTACACAGCTTACTGGTGGCCTATACAACATTCCAAGTCAGTAGCTTACCTACATAACCAATAGCTGTATAAGAAACAGTGATATAAGTGTGAAACGTGCTACACAGCTTACTAGTGGCCTATACAACATTCCAAGTCAGTAGCTTACCTACATAATCAATAGCTGTATAAGAAACAGTGATATAAATGTGAAACGTGCTACACAGCTTACTAGTGGCCTATACAACATTCCAAGTCAGTAGCCTACCTACATAATCAATAGCTCTATAAGAAACAGTGATATAAATGTGAAACGTGCTACACAGCTTACTGGTGGCCTATACAACATTCCAAGTCAGTAGCTTACCTACATAACCAATAGCTGTATAAGAAACAGTGATATAAGTGTGAAACGTGCTACACAGCTTACTAGTGGCCTATACAACATTCCAAGTCAGTAGCTTACCTACATAATCAATAGCTGTATAAGAAACAGTGATATAAATGTGAAACGTGCTACACAGCTTACTAGTGGCCTATACAACATTCCAAGTCAGTAGCTTACCTACATAACCAATAGCTGTATAAGAAACAGTGATATAAGTGTGAAACGTGCTACACAGCTTACTAGTGGCCTATACAACATTCCAAGTCAGTAGCTTACCTACATAACCAATAGCTGTATAAGAAACAGTGATATAAATGTGAAACGAGCTACACAGCTTACTAGTGGCCTATACAATATTCCAAGTCAGTAGCTTACCTACATAATCAATAGCTGTATAAGAAACAGTGATACAAATGTGAAACGTGCTACACAGCTTACTAGTGGCCTATACAACATTCCAAGTCAGTAGCTTACCTACATAATCAATAGCTGTATAAGAAACAGTGATACAAATGTGAAACGTGCTACACAGCTTACTAGTGGCCTATACAACATTCCAAGTCACTAGCTTACCTACATAATCAATAGCTGTATAAGAAACAGTGATACAAATGTGAAACGTGCTACACAGCTTACTAGTGGCCTATACAACATTCCAAGTCAGTAGCTTACCTACATATTACAGTCCCCGTGAAGTGGGTTCTAGGCGGGGGAGGGGGCAGGGGAGGGTACAACTGCTGAGAAACACTGTCACAGTCACACTTCACTGTCTAGTCCCTCAACGTCAGTTACCTATGCTTTTGAAATACGGAAGAGTTTCCGGAAAATACGTTTAGCCGTCGTTGCCCCGCTGGTTTTCATATTGATATTGATACAAGCGGGTGTTGAGAAATACCTTAGCAACTTTTGCAATCCATTTATTTATTGGGCAGGTTTCAACTGTTTCTTATGGATACCTCTTTTTTACAAGTAGGCAGTTGAATCGTTATTTCTCAACCCTCATAATGTGGAGGGAACACACCTGTAGTTGGTCTATGAATCCAAATAATTAAGATGACATGTTGGCCAAGAAGGGTTCCAAAATTGTTCAAACAAAACAAAATATCTCTTGTGAAATAGTTAAAAAGTTAATCAAAAACATCTTCACAAAAAAATATGATGAATATTTTACATCTTCTGATAAACTTAATTGGAAGGATCTCCAAAATAAACTTAAAACAATTCCAGATCTACCAAGAAAATCATCAGTTACAATGTTCAGATTAATCTCAAGCCATGATTGTCTGAGTGGACATTTGTTCAAGATTGGATTAATGACTTCCCCACAGTGCTGTTTATGTGGAAAAAATGACTTAATGAACATTGATCACCTAATTGTATGTGAAATTCTCCAAAATCAAGAAGATGTAGTCTCTAAGTATTAGGAGGCAAGAAGAAGAATGATTTTATTACAAATTCTGAGCATTAGACACACACACACTTTTGCAATCCAGAATTTAAATAGTAAGTTTCAATAGTCAAGGATTTGAGATTAGGCAGTCAAGGATTACCAACTGCTCTATCTCTTTCCAGTTAAATCTCACACACTACAGTAAGAAGAAAGCATAATCAGTGAAGTTCGATATCTAATTTCCCTCTACTTTCATCCAAACAAGCGAAATGTAAAAATTGTCCGTGGCCAACCATCCACATATACGTACAGCAACAAAAAAATTCTGAAAAAGTTTTTTTTCTTCTAGAAATTAACTTGTCTATCTCAAATTAACGTGTCTAACATTCTCTTACATATATATCTATTTTTCCCCCAAAAGTCGTCCACAAATCCTGGCGGGTCTTAATAATCAAGAGGTCTTATTTTCGAGTAAATATGGTATATTTTTCTTACTCAGCGTTTCCTCCACTTTTAGACTTCAGGGGAAATAGGAAGAAAAGAGTAATGTGTAAAATGTAAGATACAGAAAGGCTGTGGCTGTAGGCCCAGCACCTTTCCCACACACTGAGTACATATACGCAATCTCGTGTGACAAACGTACGAATATTAATGGCATCCGGGGTGACCTCTGCAGTCGTGTCCTTGCATCAACAGCAATCATGGGCAGCCTAGATGAACCATGTTTGTCTTTTCCACTCACCAGAGATCCACTTGTTTACAGTTTGTTCACCAGTCGCAGCATTGTGTTTCTTCAAGATGGATTATGAGCACCAAATTCTCTCTGGTATGCCACTCGCTAGCTATAATCCAATATTGTTTCATAAGGATGAAATGCGTACTCCATGTACAGTGATTAGCACAACATATCGAAAACAGCTGCCAACAACAAGACAGAAGATAAAAATAAGGAACAAAGAATAAACACCTGCGCATCTTTTTACAGGAATGAAACTCCCGAACTTCCAGCTTAATTCGACGTTAAAACTGTTCATTAAGTCAATTTTCAGCCGAATAATTTTAATTTTCCTTTCCCATCGTTTCTCATATCCCTACCCTGTCATATTTCAGGTTCGGTTGGTAGCGCGGTGTGTTCCGACGATTGCGGACAGATGACATAGTTACTTGCGCTCTGAAACCTCTTCCCTGGCCCTCCTGGAAGTTACTGACCGGGCTGCAAGGGTGGCCTCTTCGCCGTCTCCCTGGGTAGATGTCAATATCTGTAACTGTGAGGGCCTTCTGTGCGTCTCATCCCTTCCCCCTGGGGGTGGTAACCCTCAAAAGATCCATCTTGGGGTCGCGGTGGGTCGAGGTGTCCCCCCTTCGTTACTACACACACTGTGATGGAAGTGGTTTAGAATAAGGAGTCCATACCCAAAACATCAGCGTCTAGTTGCCAAAATCGAATCTGAAATCCTTCTAGGGAACTCCAGATGGACACCCCTGCTTCAACGTAGCGTGTGGAGTTCGAATAATTGCACAGTGTATCGCCTACTAATGAGAATGAAGAAAACTGATAGTTTGATGACTTTATAATTGGATAAGTATTAGATAATAACTGTAATGGGATGCGGAGTCAATACGGTAATTGGTAAAATAGTAAAGTAGGCGTCACTGTTGAGTTGATTACAACAGGTCTTCGGATTTATTCCCCCGTTACTACTAGTCAGTTTAAATGAATGACATCATTATTAGTTCAGCGAGTCCTTTGTTTCAAACAAGAGGTACGGACTACGCGCGTTTCCGACGTAACAGTTTGATGTACTGCGGCGGTGCAGAACTATTTCTTACTACGCCATTTTGTACGTTCCTTGCGCGCGACCACCGATCACAGAGTATGCATGCTTGAATACTACTTCCGAACTGGAAGCTGCGAAGGAGAGTCTATTGGTTAACATATTAACTGTCGTATGAATTATTTTCTCCGTTCTTGTTCAGAATTGCAAATCCCGAGACAAAACGTGATAAAAAAA
Source organism: Tenodera sinensis (assembly GCA_030765045.1). Lineage (NCBI taxonomy): Eukaryota > Metazoa > Arthropoda > Insecta > Mantodea > Mantidae > Tenodera > Tenodera sinensis. The sequence goes on along the minus strand of CM060965.1, from coordinate 180,256,926 downwards.
TCTGTTGTGTTGCACTCACATGACTTTCTTTACTCTTGTACTAACCATTCTTACAAATTCATTCTTCTGATTTCCTTGTAGGTGCATGGGGAAACCTTTTAAAGCTAGATGAAGGCTTTCAAATTCCGTTCTCTTTGCACGACCAAGAGAGAGAGAGAGAGAAAAAAAAAGGTGAATAACGACCTTCCATTTGAGAAAAGTTTAAATATTGCAAAAAGCATACAAATAACAACGAATATCTCCCAAATGATTCTCTCCAAAAACTGCATTTGGACATAAATTGCGTTTTAATGAGATCTAATGTTTCGTGTAGTAAGATTTGGTCTATCTCTTACGGTTTACCAGTTATTGAAAAGTCATCCAGAGTAAACACGACTACATGGGCTATAGGCTGAAAATTCAAAATATACACTTTGCCATACAAATATCTCAAACATATGGCATTTTAATAAAAATGGTTAGAGCCATTTTCAAGAAAACCAAAATTTCCCATGTAAAGGGTAGTTTAGGGTGGGGCTGTTTTCGCCAAAATCTTCGTGTCGCATCCTTGAAAGGCATTAAACTTAAATACCAACTTTGGATTTTAACAAACATTTTCTTTTTGAGTTGTGCTGTCCACGGACTAACGCGCGCGCGCGAGGACCTTCTTCTAAATACGCCTTTTTTTTTTTTGGTATTCAGGAGGCCTCAAAACATATATTTCCGGTGAAATATCGATATCGAATTTTTGGGCGGAATACACTACTTCCTCTACTTACTAGTAGAGAAAGTAAAAAGGATTAAGAATGGTTAGTTCAAGAGTAGAGAAAGTCATGTGAGTGCAGCACATAAGATTTTTTCAGTTTGCCTGACTAGACAGAGCAAAGTCTAGGTCTTCTAGCCTCTCTGTATCCCCCTTTTGCGTCCTCTTGTCATTATATTATCAAGTAGAAATAAAACATTTGGAGAAACAATGCTGTGCACATTAATAAAACATAACTGCCACTATTAAAGATCCAAACTGTGAATTTATTTAGATTTAACGCCAGGATTTGCTGTATTTGCGCATCATAGCGATGTTTTCTTGCCTGACTGTACATTACGGATTACATAAAATTGTAAAACAGCGTTGCGATTTACCTGCATAGTAATTTAAAGGATTAAAACGGATAACACCATTATTTATGTATGTTATGAAGCTTATTTAATCTTTTACGCTAGCTTATAGGCGCCTTATTCGTAGAAATAGAAGGGCATTATTTTATATTGAGATAGGATAATTACAACCAGTATATAGTCAACTTCTGGCACCGTGACTAATTATGGAACATGCTTTTCTCTTCATTTATGCAGTTAACTATGAAACATTTGCTTCGGTTTTTCCTATTTGCTATAACATTTACCATAGCAGGAATTATGTATTCTTAACAGTGCAATGGGATACTTCAGTTGTTTCATTCAGTACTCAATGACTTTGAGGTAAGAATACTAGATTTTTTCTAACTTACCTAACCAATCCAAGACGATCGTTTCCAACTCCGTGCACGCAGGACTGGCAGCCTGCATTTGGACAGTAAATATAAGTTAGTTTTACATACAAAAGTATATCACAGCGTATTGGATCAGTGGATGATCAGGCACTTAGCATATAACTATAAACTTCTAACGTGCTTACCCAGTCAGAATGGGGTTTTATTTTGGGATGATATTGCGCCCACATGTAAACAGTGTGCAGTGAGGAAGATGGAGAGAGCAAAGCGAGAGAGAGAGAGAGAGAGAGAGAGAGAGAGAGAGAGACAGAGACAGAGACAGAGAAGCATAAGGAAAGAGCTAGCGGAAGTTCGCACTGAGGTCAACTTTTCGTGCTCTCATTTTGCACCTTGCGCCGTGCAATGCACCGGTGCATGCACTCTAAGAGGCCCTGATTTAGAGGTACAGCGTACCCGACTGATTGTCTCTTCAATTATTGGGGAAAGGCATACGAAACATCCCCATCCAAACCTTAATATGTATATAAAACTTGAAGATATTAACTAACTTTTGCTTATTCGTACATATAAAAATTATTATATATTTAAAATATTTATTATTGAAACAAAGCAATTATGTTTAAATCACCCATTTTATACTATATGTAAATTTTAACATAAAAATAGGCGGAAATAAATGACTCTATTAATTACCTGCTACGAATAATGGAAAATGGCGCCTTACCCATGAAAATCCAATGCAGCCAATAGCATCCGATAGCATGTCACCAAGGATGGAAGGGTAAGAATTTCCTGAAGGAAAATAGGCATGGAACCTTGGATGTTGCCAGTGCGTGACCTGGAATAGAACAAAGTAAATTTACTAAATATGCACATTTAATGAAAGGGTGTTACGTTAAATTACAAAAGGAATTATTTTTTATTTTCTCTACCATGTAGAGAATACCTTGTATTCCACACAGCATCTCAATACCAGATTTCACTGTAACGTAGTGTGACGCCGGCCTCGGCACACAACAAAGGGTGCTAAGCTGCTTCACGCCACATGCCGGGCCGGCGAGCAAACAAAGGCACAAGGTCGAGCTTCCTCGAGCACTCGCGCGAGCAAACACAAGACTAACAAGAATCGAAGGGATTTTCTCCAGTGCCTTCGAGAAAGAGCTGGTTATGTCACAGCTGGCGTGTTTGAAGAAGCTCGCAAAAGGTCCGTGTGACGTCATCCCCACTATATAAGGATGCCATAAAATAGTAGTGAGTGAGTTTACGGTTACAGGCATGAGTCGGTCAGTGCGTCAGTGAGTGCGAGTCAGCTGTGTGTGTCGTCGTGATGGGTATATCGGTCGCCGTAAAGAAATGTCGAGTAATCATAACGTTGTAGTTAGTATATGAGAGACAGAGAAAGTGAAGAAAGACAATGAAAGAACTGAACAAGGTTAACATAAGTAAAAGCTTGAGTTGTGGTAGCACGAAAGACTATAGACGGTGTTAACAACGAGAAAAACACTGTATTTGTGATAGAATTGTAGAAGACAACGAAGTGATAGAAAAGTAACCGAACTGATTTTGTCCTTTTTGTCACAGTATATTTTAAGAAGCACTGAACTCCTTCCTCAGAAAAAATCACTTTTAGAAAAACGTCCGTATGTGTAAGTGTGCGTGTTTTGGTGAACAGCGTAACTAAAAAATCTGATGTGCTGCACTCACATGACTTTCCCTACTCTTGTACTAACCATTCTTACAAACTCGTATTCCTATATCTTCTTCGTGTTAGTTGAGATAAACATTTGTACAAATTATCTTATTACGTATTTCCTTGTAGGTACAAGGGGAATATGGGAATACAGTAGGCTTTGAGCGATAGTCAAATCTTTTAAAGCTTTCAAACTCTTTGTACGGTTAACATATAAAAAATGAACAACGATGTTCCATTTGACAGAAGTATAAGTTCCCCAAAGCTCGCGCAAATAACAAGAAATATCTCCGAAATGGTTCACTCTACAAAAAAAGTTATTTGAACATAGATTGTGTGTTTTAGTGAGGCCTGCATTTTTGTATAGTAAAATTTTGTCTATGTCTTACGGTTTACGAGTTATTCAAAAGGTACCATCATGAGAGAAATATTTTTCCCGGAAGTGTAATTTGCTGGTGCCTAACTTTGTGCTCACACTTTTAAGCAAGTCATGGGAAGTTTAGGTCGTATTTTCAACGTTTTAAAATTATCTTCGGAGATGGTTACTTGCGTTTTTGTAAATGTCCTCAAACAGCAGGTAGGCCATCTGCTATGTGAATGCCCACTGCTTGTAAGAAAGAGATATATTCTAAACTGTCGCTCGAACTGCTGTAACGTGGAAGTTTCAAAACCGCTGTACCAGATGGTCAAGAGACCATGTTGTTCACATTCATTCATCACATTTTCCCTTGTCTTGTTTCCTAACTTCCTTCACTGTGCTATTTTGTTTCTTACTATTGTTAAACTATAACCCTAATGCACATTGTAATGCTAATAATGCCCAAATTCAGGAGGTCGTGGGTTCGAATACAGCGGCCGACTTTCCTGACAGTTGGATTTTTTTGGTGTTTCTATGAGTCACTAGGTGAAATAAGAGTAATAACATCCTTCGAATGTCCTTGCATTTCACCTCACTTGTTTAATTTCACTTTTCCTACTTGTTGACTATTTCAGGTTCTAAATGTCGGCGGGGGTTTCGGCATGGATGACAGGGAATTTGCTCTCCTTGAAGCCTCGTCCTACGGATCGGGGGTCTGGGCCTGCAAGGGGACGTGTGAGGCTCCAGGGTGGAGGGGAGCCAGTGGTGCAAGCTACCGTGGGGAGTTTCAATATGTAGTTCTTAGGGACCCTGCCCTCTGCTGTCGTGGTTCCTCAGTCCGATCACCTTGCCTATCCTGTCACTTCACCCTTCCCTCCAAGGGCGCCCAGTCAGGGGTATAGGCACAGAAGATTTGGTTGGTCTAGACCAGGCATGTCAAACCTCACTCCCAAGGTGTGAAGAGAGGGGTCTACCCCTCCTTAACTGCAGTAGCACGCGCTAGTAGAACCGGTTTTCGCTTTGTTTTTCCCGTTTTCCGATTTGATCATCACGGAGGGAGGGAAAATAGGGGAAAAATTTTCACGCCTGGTGAGTGCTGTTTGACACCCCTGGTCTAGACTCTAGGTGCTGAATCCCCCTCCGAACCCTGTCATAGAGTCATAGTTTCATATCTATAACAACAGTCAACTTGGAGCTGAGTAGTCTTGTAGACACTTAAGCGATATTAGGTAGAGAAAGTCATGTGAGTTGAACACGCCATATTTTTAATTGTTGTCTTTATTTTGCATTGCTAGCGGTCCTTTGGTTACGGGTATACTCGCAATTTCTCTCTCTCTCTCCCTCAGGAGAAACAGAGTCGTGCTGAATAGTGCTGGCCGTTTGTAATGAGTTTTCTGCTTTACGAACCCTTTTAATGGATTTTACCAAGTAAGGCATAGAGAGCATTTAAATGTATTGGATAAATAGAACAATGGCCGACTTAAGTACTCTCATCTTTGAGCAAATCTCCTGCCAGAGGCGACTGCGTCTTTTGGGTTCTCTTGCTGTGTTAAGTTCTTCAGCAAGACAGTTACATGTCATAAAACTGAGGATAGGATCTGATACTCTCGATACCTCGATACTCGGTGGTATCTAAGTGTAATTTTTTGAGATAAACTTCTCATACTTTTAAAATTTTAAGTTTTGCATTAGGTATTGAAAGTGGTTGCGTTTAAGTGTATGCTGGATGAGAGATAAGCTAAGAGTTTTGCTGGATAAGGTCAACATTTCATTTGGTCTATCTCTTACGGTTTACGAGTTGTTCAAAAGTCATAAGAGTATAAAGGTTTACATAGGCTATAACCAAAAAATTCAAAATATGCATTTAATTTGTCATAAAAATATCTTAAACATGTGTCATTTTAATCAAAATCGTTAGAGCTATATTCAATAAAATCAACATTTTCAAAATGTTACATGTAAAGAGTAGTTTAGGGTGGAGCTATTTTCTTCAAAATCTTCGTGTCGCACCCTTGAAAGATATTAAACTTAAATACTAACTTTGGTTTTTAACCGACTTTTCGTTTTTGAGTTATGCTGTCCACAGACTGATAGAGACCTTATTCGGATAACTATTACTATTCGAGAATAAACACGCTAACCATCATGTCTACCTCACGTTCAAGAGGTCGCGAGTTCGAATCTATTCAATATAGTGAAGTGTGTAACTATTTTCAATCACATAGTACCAATAACATGTAATAGAGCAGTGTGTAAAATATGCACAAAAATAGCACTTTCGCGCGTAGATGAATCTTGCAACACTTTGTTACACCGAAGGAAGTTTACAGGACATCTATCAATAAGCAATGTTTATCACTCTGGTGCATTTTGGTCCAAAAACAAATGACGAAGCAAGCATGAGTAATAGACATGGCGGACGCAAATATTAATATAGCAACTGCTATAGTAAGTATAAGTTTGGAATATATTTTCATGACTTTCAGTAGGAACAAAATGTGTATTTAGAGTAAAAGACGCTTGTCATGATTACTAGGGTCCAGAAGTTCATGCCCTAAAACGCTATGAAATATGTATGCAAATATGCACTAAAACTTGAAAACATGCCCTTAAAATATAATTTATGTTTACTATTCTTCACTGTAAACAAAGGCAGATAAAATTAAACAAACTTATTGTTGAGAAGTAGGAACTTCTGATTCGCTGGACAAAGGAAGCGACGAATTGCATTTCACAATGGCCACGTGACGGAGGTTTTCAAACTTGAGAGAAAGCCTGTTATCTCTGAAGATGGATTTATTGTATCTTGAGAAACTCCTCTATACATCACAAGATGATACTGGCGCATGCTTAAACCATGGTAAATGGTTCGGAGTAAAAGGCAATTCTTGTAAGTTAATTGTAGTGTTTCCATATACTATTTCTCCAATTTTACATCTCTGTCCATATCCAGAATTTTTCGATACGATACTCTTTATTCGTTCCCCTACACTACCGGAAATAGAATTTAAGTTGGATTTTGTTTCTTGAAATACTGTGAGTGCTTCATTTAAGGTTAAGCCCACTGTTCCTCTTATGGCAATAGCTTTAGACAGCCCTGGAAAGTACGCAGACCCCCCAAAAAGGGGTGGGGGGATCGGTTCCTGCTTGTTAAGAGCATCAACATTTGTAATAAATCTACCTTCAGAATCTGTTGTTTCATACATGGAAACAGATAAATTAATTTTCCAACTTATCTCGCATTCTTGATACAACATAAGTTGAGACAAGTTCTTCGTAATGTGCTTTTGTCAGGTATATGATGTGTGTTATATTTATGAAGAAAGTTTCTCAAATTAGGATTAGTAAGTTTCCTAACCTGTATATCTGATGCTAAAAATGCTCCACATAAATCGGAAGAAAATTGAACCATTGTTTATCAGAAAAGCCAAAATATGCATCTATATGCAACGTCTATTTGGGTTTAATAAGCCTATAAACTGATGATTCGTGCACATAACTTGTAATTGTAATTATAAGAGAGAAAAAAATATGCAAATGCATGAACTTCCGGGCCCTAATGATTACATGAAGAGAACAGAACAGGACACGGGCCGAGGTATGTATATTGGGTCTACCACGACATGAATTGAGGTTAGAGGACCCGAGAAACTATCGCAAATTTCTACCAGTTGACCAAGATTTATTTCTCAATCTCTTACATCGTGTTGAAGGCAAAATTACGTGCAAAAGATTGCAGGACCACAAACAATTAACTACTGCAGCACAAAATCAAACAAATTCGTACATAGACAATACCTGACTACATGTGACAAGCGCTGTCCGCCATATTATTACGTTATCGACCCTGATTGGTTGTTTTCTTAATGTCTCTCGATGCACTTCTGTTGGAGGTATACAAAACGTTGGACCGCGGGACATCGGCATGATTTTGTTTGTTGAAGCAAGATTTTGTAATTTTATTGTTTATCAATGTACAGGTACTGCATTTTTACTGTTACCAAAATTCAAATTGTTGCGTTTATGATCACAGTTCTAATACATCTGTGTTAAATTGTATGTGCATATTGCTCTTTGCTATGTAAAAATATTACTTAGGTCACTGATATGTTATTATAAAGCGACTTAGAGTAAATAAACAAAAGAAGATATTGTATAAAAGTAAATCAGAGAACTTAGAAGGAATGCACATCTACATCCTGTAACAATAGCATTGAGGTTTCTTAAATAATTTCTCAGATAATGACTTTAGCAGATTTAACATTAGGGAGATAGGGCATTTACTTTAAGGGGGGGGGGGAGCGTTTCATTTATTCGAGACCTTTGACATCTAAGGTCATTACGTAGCTTTTCCCTGTTTTCCTTTGCAAAAATTTCCATCCTCAAGCCGGGAATCGAAAGCTGGGCCTCTGGATTTGGAAGCCACCTACTGACCACCAGACCACAGAGGCAGTGTAACCTTAACCTAAAAGAACTGTTTACATTGATGTGCTTACCCCAGGCATAATTTTATTTTCCACGTCGTTCATGATGGTGTCCCAGTCCTCAGGGTCGTAGGGAGCTTCTTTGGGCAAGAGGTCCCTAAGGTATCCTGGCTCCACGCTGGGTGTGACTCGCCGCTGATCCAGCGTGTCCATGTAGTCGCAGATGTAATCCACCATTTCCTTCCCTCGCGTCCTGAACTCCTTCACGTCCATCCTGAACACACATACACACACAACTGTCAACTTATTTACACATACTCTACGTCATTTTGCAAATCTAGTTTCTAACAGACAGTAGCGAATCAGGCAATGTTTGCAAATGTAAGCTGAGGCATTCAGGTTGCTCATAGCAGAGCCAGTATTTGAACACAGGATATCCGCTTCAGTTTTTGTGCTCCTCGACTGTTGAATGAATGACTTGCTTCTAAGACATATTTGTAATGATTCCTGAGCATATCTACTCTTGCTCTTGTGAAAGCAATGCTGAGTGTGTGTAGGAACGGAGGGGGGACACTTCGACCCACCTCGTCCCCGACATGGGCCTTTTTGCTGTCTACCAGCCCCCTCCCCCATGGATAAGGGATGGTGCGCCGTTCAGAGAACAGAGTCAGCGAAGTCCAGAGACGCACAGAAGTCCTTAACAGTTACACATATTGACACCTGGCGCACAACCGGTGTGTCCTCTACCCAGGGAGACGGCGACGAGGCGACCCTATCGACCCAGGCGGCACTTCCAGGAGAGTTCAAGTAGTCTGCCCCTGTAGAGTGGTTTGATTTTCTTGAAAATGGCTCTAACGGTGTGCCGTTAGAGCCGGAATTTTATCCCGCAGGAGTTCTTTTACATGCCAGTAAATCTACTGACATGGAGCTGTCGTTTTTAAGTAGGTACACTTAAAAACCATCGTTCTGGACCGGATTTGAACCCACGACCTTGGGATCAGCAGGCCAGTGTTTAACCAACTGAACCACCCAGACCGACTTCACTCGTAACGGCGACTATAGTGAAATAAATCATTCATATACATTCGTCAAGAAGCTAGATGATTCCAAATATTTGACACAAATTATTTATTTTTGGCGCGACGGTTCTTTGTTGACAATAATTGTATAGTACATATTTGTTAGACTCATCTTGTAGAATCCCTGGTTAATGTATGGCCGAAGCAGTATCTTCCACCCTGTATATTGTTTGTAATTCGTGTTAACACATGAAAAATGGTTATTTCAGAATGTTGAAACATGTGCATGATAATTTACATCAAACACGTCCTCTTAGACCATTGTTTTGCGTTCTAGCGTGCACTGGGAAATGGAAATATTTATTTTGTTTCTTACTATGACTGCATGTTTATGTGTGGAGACAAGGACCCGCCCCCACCCCTCTTGCACACTACGCGACACAGTGGTTCGTCAGTCTAGGTCGAGGTCAGTTCTAAGCACATAAAGGCTGGACCATGTACGTTAGGACACCTGTAGTGCCAAGAACAAATGTGTTGAATAAACGTTCCACGATATTACGGGGGAAAGCAAATACTATTTGTCATGCTTGGTGTAAGAATAATTGCAAAGTGGTTTGTACAAACGTTCAATTCCGTTCTCTTTGCACGGTTAACATATAAAAAATGAATAGCGATGTTCCATTTGACAAAAGTATAAGTTCTCCAAAACTGACACAAATAACAAGGAATATCTCCGAAATGGTTCCCTCTACAAAAAAATTTATTTGGACATAAATTGTGTGTTTCAGCGAGATCTACATTTTTGTATAGTAAGATTTGGTCTATCTCTTACAGTTTACCAGTTATGCAAAAGTCATCCAGAGTAAATAGAACTTCATAGGCTATAGCCAGAAAATTCAAAATATACATTTCGTTTGCTATAAAAATAGCTCAAACACGTGGCATATTAATCAAAATCGTTAGAGCCATTTTCGAAAAAATGAAAATTTTCGAAATATTTTCCATGTAAAGGGTACATTAGGGTGCAGGAATTTTCTTCAAAATCTTCGTGTTGCATCCTTAAAAGATGTTAAATTTAAATACGTATTTTGGTTGTGACCGAGTTTTCGTTTTTGAGTTTTTCTGCCCAGAGACTGACACACACACACACACACACACACACACACACACACACACACACACACACACACACACACACACACCACGTAACGTTTTTTAAAAAAAGCTTTTTTTTGGATTCAGGGCGCCTCAAAACATATTTCCGGTGAAATCCCGGCATAGAATTTTAGGGTGAAATACGGTAGAGAAAGTAAAAAGGTAGTTCTCTATTTAAAACGTCTAATTGATTCTAAAATACCATAACAAATTCTCCAAATAAATATCTGAAGCTTATTTTGTGGCAATAGATCCTGCTATAAATTCAGCAATTGAATGGTATGGTGACATAACCTCCCTTTCTGTTTATAAATGACAAGGAAATTAGTGTTTTTCTATTAGCAACTTAAAAGTTACTAAAGGTTTCTAAAAATGATTGTTATTATTTATTCAGGGAGGCTAAAAAATCTCAACATTCAATTGTTATGAGGACCGTAAAATGCCCCTTACCTACTTTGGGTCGGTGGCAGAGGAAGTAAGAAATATAAGGTTTTGTAAAGTCAAACGATAACAAGCAATATCTTGGAAATCAAGTTTTTGACAGAAATTTCAAGAAACATGTTTTATTTGTCGTGAAAGTATCTTAAATATATAGTATTTTAATCAAAATCGTTAGCTATTTTTAAGAAAATACAAATTTAAAACAGAGGTATATGTATATTTTGTGGTTTGATGAGATGTATGTTTTGTAGTAAGATTTTATGGTTTATAAGCTGTTGGTAGAAATTTCAAGAAATATATTTTAGTTATTAAAGTGCCTTAAATATACTATGGTTCTTTAATTAAAATCATCAGAGCTGTCTTTGAGAAAATACAATTTTTTAAAAAATTCCAGTAGCTTGGAGTGGGGAGATTTTTGAAAACCTTTGTTTTGCACCTTTGGAAAATGTAAAATTTAAATGCCAGGGTATTTTACCGCGTTCTGTTTTCGAGTTATGTTGTTCATACACACACACAGCCGCGCGGATATGCACGGGGCTTTTTCTAAAGATGCTGTTTGCGGACTAAGGGGACCTCAAAACATATATTTTTGGTGAAATCTCGGTATCGAGTTTTTGAGTATAATATAGCTTCTGTGGTTACTATGTATTTCGTAGAGAAAGTAATAACAAATACACACATACATCTACAGACACACTCACTCACATTCACAAATACACAAATACACACACACATTCAGAAGGAAACACACACACACACACACACACACACACACACACACACACACACACACACACACACACACACAAACCCGGTTTTCTAAAGCATGCTTTTTAGCAGTTAGGGAGCCTGTAATGTGTGTTTTCAATGAAATACCGGAATGTTTCCTATACTTACTATTTAAGTTTAGTTTTTGTGCTCTACTTATCGATGTAACCTCGTAATTTCACAGTACGAGAAGTTGTAATTGCTATAAATCATGATCAGTTTATATTTGGCTTAAAACAAGTCCGTAGCGATAGCCTAACTGATGATAGCTTTTCCAAACCTAACCTCAAACGTGCTAGAGTGTAAGTAGAGGCAGTGAAGAAGTACGTACCCTTGGGACCTGCGGGAGCGCGGTCGCCAGATGTTCGGCGTCTCCTCGACATCCCGGTCGTGGTCCAGAGTCCTGACGACGATGATGTCCCCGTCTTCTTCTGCCCCTACACATTGTCTCCTGCCTCCCACGATCAGACCCACTTTGAGAGATGTTTGGGGATAGGCAAGTGCTCGTTCCAGACTTGCGTGGAGCACTGCGAGTCGGCAGTTCAATAGCAGCTAGCTACCTACTGGCTTATCGGGATCTGCACGCGACATTCGGGCACGCGCAACCATATTGTGTTCAACAAATCTGCCTTGATTGCTATCGGATAAAGAGTTAACAACTTTCCCAAGTACGAGAGTTGCAGCGTTTGAGATGGCCTCTTCAATTGTATGTAGCTTGTTTCAGAACGGGGCTTCCTCACTTGGAGACATCTCTTGGGATTCACAAGTAACTAAACGTCTACTGGCCAACAAGAGGTGTACACTGATGTGCTTAAAAACTGGTCCATTCTCCGTGATCCCAATAATGTGAGGTTATGTTGTCACTGTTCATACTTGAATCATTGACTGGCAAGATTAATGCTTTTATAAACAAACTATACTTTGTTCCACTCTTAGATGACAGTATGGAGTTAAATGGGACATCTCTGTCTCTATCTAGCGCATACAAGTTGCCATTAGCCGCGTCCTTTTCTAACCTCGCGCTGTTGCCAGATTCCTAATAGCATGGTATAAATATTCATTTGTTATAAATTTCAGGTTTGAACACATTATCCTATGCAGAATTTTTTTCTCTATCAGGTTATATCCTTTTCAGAGTCATTATACATTTCTATAGGCCCAAATTTCTTCAGAAAACGTTTTTTTCAATAGAAGTCCGATATTTGCTGTTTCTATACTCATCACGCACTAACTAACGAACTAACTGCTAGAATGCGTCTATATTTTTTTCTTAGGTAGAGTAAACCATAGTGCTACTACCTGCCTACTTTGAATTCTCTATGTTTACCCAGTTAAGTGTTATAATTTTTTAAATTAAATGTTTTCGGAAAATTTTATATCTGTGCACTGCAAAAGTTACGCAGTGTGAAACTTTTTTGTTATTGAATTTACATCAGGGAACCAGCGAGAACAAATGTTGAGGAAGGTTGGAGAAAGTTTTTAAAATAAACCAAAAGGCAGTAACCTCTTTCTTTTATCCAGTAAGGCAAACAAAAGGTATTCATCTAGTCAGCGTATTCTCGCGCCAGGCCTGACACAGAAGGTAGTATAAGGAGCAGCACTAACATTAGTTCGAAAGAAGCCGTGTGTGTAACTGTGAGCTGTTATTGCGTTATTTGTTTAATAGTTTCGTAAATATTTGTAGTTATGGAAGGGGAAGCTAGAAAGAGACGGTATATTGGTAAATTAAGAAGTAAGGAACGCCAAATGATTATGAATGTGTTAGATTATTTTTGAAGCAAAATGCGTGTAAGGCAGTAAAAGAAACAGCTAAGGCTATCGGGTGTTCAGAAGCAGTAGTGTATAGGATTAAAAAGGAAGTAATGAAAGTACCTCTAAGAACGCCATCGAAAAAGAAAGGAAAAAGGGCGGAAAAAAAAAAAGAAGTATATAGTGAATAGTGCAATGTGGAGTGCGGCGAATTGTTCATTCTTTACTGTTTGCAGATATTCCACCCACGCTGAATATAATTTTGTCACAGTTCAACAGTGATGAGACCCTACCAAATTTCTCAAGGGCCACTCTTAGTCGGTTTTTACATGATTTGGGGTCCGAATATGAAAGAAGGGGTAACAAGTGCATATTAATAGAAAGAGACGATATCGATATCATCAGATGGCGACATAAATATCTAAAAGACGTAAAAAGGTTTAGGGACCAGGGGGAATCAATTGTTTATACCAAAGTTAAAAGTGCCCATCTCGTCAAGCAGCAATTGAAGGACTAAGTGCACGACTCGGCCACCTCGGGGTCGCGCGCGGAGAAAGATTCGCAACTAGTACATGTTGCAACACTGCTCTCCATTTAACGTGTACTGTCTTCTAAGGGTGGAACGCGCTTTAGTTAAAGTACCCGACCTTGCCCGATTTACCCCTACAACGTTTAGGCTTAGGTTGCAATAACTTTGCGTTTCTTTTGAGACATTTAAGGTTATATATAATTAATACATTTAATAGGAACTCTTAAGGTATTATAAAAAATAAAAAATCTGATGTGTTGCACTCACATGACTTTCTCTACTCTTGTACTAACCATTCTTACCAACTCTTATTCCTATATCTTCTTCGTGTTAGCTGAGATAAACATTTGTACAAATTATCTTATTTCTTATTTCCTTCTAGGTACAAGGGGAATATTAGTATATAAAAAAATGAGCAATGTTCCATTTCACGAAAATTTTGTTTTTGAAAACTGTCACAAATAAAGAGGAATATCTCCGAAATGCTTTACTCCAGGCATCGGCAAACATGTACTCAATGAGGGGTGAGTATGACGTCTCAGCATGCAACCCGCAATACACATGACGTAATGTAGAACAGGGATGGCATTGACCTTCGTTCAGAATCAGTGCTGGACTCGCTCGCTAGAGAGTACAATAAGGAATAGTACACATACCTGAATCCAGCTACGAATGGTCTAGGATACTTTAGGAGGCCTAGATGTTTGAGCAATATATTTCAATTCACTTGTATTTGCAATGTACCGTGAAAATCTAGTGATATATTACAAGTAGCCACTCTCAGTAAACGATAATCTGTTAATCGCGATACAAGATTCTTTTAGATTCAGTTTCTTTCCTTGTACACATTTCTTAAATGCCTGAAATAATTCTGTCCCTGTTGTGTGTTCCCTAAGTTGAAGGGCTGTAAAATATAGTTCTAATATAATACCAATTGTGCTGTGTCAACGTTGTCAGTGCTTTCATCCAACGCGAGAGAAACGGCTATAAATCCATGGACCTCGGTTTGTAGTCTTTTTTAGGTTGTTTCTGCTATTTTATGTTTCCTCTGTATGGTTCGTGGTGACAATGCAATATTACTAAAATATCATATTGTTGGGGGAAATTATGTTGGCAACTTTACTCTCACATCTTTTATGAAATCTCCATCACTAAAACACCTCAGTGACTGAGCAATCTCCAAAGCAACAGCATAGCTGACGTGAAGTTGTCTATCAGTTGAAATATTTGAATTGATATTAGGTGTATTATCTGAATATTGCTCTTTGAGCTGTTGCAGTTGGTTCGTCCGATCTAGATCTGAAAAAAAATGAATAAAAGGCACTACATCAGTGTTATGCTACTTTAAATCGTGGTATAAATTTATGAATACATGCTTGTCTATAATTGTATGGTGATCTTATGACATGTATCATAATGCCGCTTGATGTTCCATTGATGAGTGCCTTTTTGAACTTTAGAGCACAACAAACACCTTGCATTCCTTACATGATGAGAGAAGAAATCATCAAAGTGCTATTCTAGATATCAAATTTAATATACCAGGAATAATTAGATGCACTCTAATTCTACGAATATACTAAGACTTTAAGTTAAATAAACTAATATCCTTCAACGTTGTAGATAAAAAAATTATCTTTAAATCTTAGTATTAGTCTTTGACAGACATGTTTAGAAGTGCAGGTAGATACGAGAGGACAGTCCGCCCGTGATCGGTGTGTATGCAGTGCCAGTTAAGGCTGCGAGGGAGGGGGAGACAGAGCAAGCGCTGCCCCTGACACGTCATAGTTGCGAGGCCTCATTGAGTACATGTTTGCCGATGCCTGATTTACTCTACAAAGAATTTATTCAGACATAAATTGTGTATTTTAGAGAGATCTATATTTTTTGTACAGTAACATCTTGCCTATCTCTTACAGTTTACGAGTTATTCAAAAGTCATCCAGAGTAAACAGGACTACATACGCTACAGCCAGAAGAATATTATAATTGTCGAACAATTTTCCATGTAAAGGGCGGTTTACGGTGGGGCTATTTTCTTCAAAATCTTCGTGTTGCATCTTAGGTTTTTGAACCTACTTTTCGTTTTTAGTTAGGTCCACACACACACACACACACACACACACACACACACACACACACACACACACACACACACACAAACACACACACACACACACGCACACACACACGGACCTTTTTCTAAAAATGCTTTTTTTTATTCAGGGGGTCTCAAAGCATATTTCCGGTGAAATCTCGACATCGAATTTTTGGGTGGAATACAATACTTCCCCTACTTACCAGTAGAGAAACTAAAACTATGCAGGCATCAACCTCTATAGGTTACGAAGTAGCTTTCCCCCCTCAACTTTCTTGTGTATCACTCTTTAAATTAGACCTGGTTTATCTATAATAATTAATAAATAATAATAATAATAATAATAATAATAATAATAATAATAATAATAATAATAATAATAATAATAATAATAATAATAATAATAATAATAATAATAATAATAATAATAATAATAATAATAATAATAATAATAATAATAATAATAATAATAATAATAATAATAATAAACGAGGAATATATCATATGCATTATATTTGTTTAAAGAATGGTTTAAACATTTTTTAAACGCCGTTAGTGTTACCACGAAAGAGCAATGTTACTTTTTTAAACACGCACAGAAAAGATTGTGCTGATTTCTTTTTCTTTTCTTTTCTTTTCTTTTTTGTGGATAGAATAAAATTGATTATTTAGTTTCTTGTTGGCTCCCCGCTGACCACAGATTAAAGGAACACACACAAAAGTAAATATGTAACTGGCGAGGCCATCGTCGAGCCGGGCGGACAAGGCGCAAGTAATGCATAGGAAAATATTTCGTCTCTTTTCCCAACACCCTCTCGTCCATTGGAAAACATTTGCAGCCGGCTGTACTATGCAACTTTATTTCTTTGTTCTTATTGGACCGTTTGTAAACTTAAAACAAATGTTGGCTATATTGCGAGTCATTCATTGCTCGTCAGGCGGAGAAATATCCCATGGGTAACCTCTGCCAAATACTTAGGCGTTGTCCTCGATCGCGGGCTAACATATGCCCCACACGTCCGCGCAAAGGCCAAAGTTGGTCACGCTGCGCTCAGACAGCTCTACCCTATCCTCAAATCTACTATGCCAAACCACCTTAAATTAAGGATTTACCGGGCCATCATTCCGCCCATGATCCTTTATGGCTGCGAAGCCTGGGGATCAGCTGCACCTTCACACATCATCAAACTTCAATCGGTGCAGAACAGGGCACTAAGAATGATCTTCAATACCGGACGTAGATTCCCGTCTCACATCCTACATACCCAAACAGGACTTCCCTACATCGAGGACTTGGTAAAGGAGCGATCCCGAACCATGTACTCGAAAATCAACTCCCACACCAATCAGCTGGTACGGGTATTAGGTCAATATGACCACTTAGCACCTAGAAGGAAGAAAAGCTACCGCTTACCCAAGGACGTCCTTGGATAAGGGTAACGCCACTCCCATCACCTATTCCTGCCCCCTTTCTGTATCCTGAATTAGGTATACAGAAAGAAACCTTTGCCCAGAACAAACACGCACGACAATACACGGACAACCTCCCATATCGCTCAGATAAAGCCGCAGAAGCGGCTAGGTGCTGTGCGAAAAGACACACCGTACAGGAGAACCTGTACGACCTGATAATGGTTCTGGTTCTGGCTCGATTATTACATAATCACTCCTTTGTTTTGCTGTAA
Source organism: Tenodera sinensis (assembly GCA_030765045.1). NCBI lineage: Eukaryota > Metazoa > Arthropoda > Insecta > Mantodea > Mantidae > Tenodera > Tenodera sinensis. The sequence continues at coordinate 180,239,541 of CM060965.1, read as the reverse complement.
CATTTTTTCTCCTTAATGGTTTGAATTGTGTATTTGTGTACGGTAGTTTTACAAGTCTATCCAACAGTAATTTTGCTATAGGCGACGGGTGTAAGTTGGAATTGGAGCTGACAGTTGAATAACTACAAGGCATACGTAGGAAATCTGACTTTTACGTCGTGCAATAAGCAAGCAGCAAGTGCGAGAGAGAGCAGAAGTTGGCGAATCTGGGCTCAAGAAGTGGCAGCCGTCATGCACAGAACTGTGGTGCACTCCAGCGATAATGAAGCTGTATTGTCCGCTTGCAGGATCTCATCAACCAACTTAATTTCTCTTCTTACTTCTTACTTCTCGCCCCATTTTCCCACTTTCTCATAACGGCCAGTGAATGGCGCTGATGAATGTATAGCACCTTTCAGCGGCTTTCTTCCTAAAAACTTGTCTTCTTATGTCACCCTACTTATAGTACCTATATCATATTCCCAAAGCGCGAAAATCACCCCCAAGTATATTAAATGTAAATCCTGAATATCTTCCCGTAGATTAATACATTCTACATAAACAGAGTATTCCTCTCATGTGTGACTTAGTTGAAATCAACCAATTATTTGCATAACATATCAAATTTCAACCAATGTCAGCCTTTCTCCTCCTCCTTCTCCTTCTTCTTGTTCTTGTGCTTCTTCTTCTTCTTCTTCTTCTTCTTCTTCTTCTTCTTCTTCTTCTTCTTCTTCTTCTTCTTACTAAGGCACTACAACGTTACAAATGTTTTCGCCTTCTCAGCAATTTGTTTCCAGACTTTTCTATTTTGTACGCAAACAGGCGAATTTTTACTTTCTGTGCTACGTATAGTAAGTAAAGTATTGCATTCCACCCAAAAATTCGATGTCGAGATTTCACCGGAAATATGTTTTGAGACCCCCTGAATAAAAGAAAGCATTTTTACAAGAAGATGTGTGTGTGTGTGTTACACACGCTTACGTGAGAGAGAGAGGGGGGGGGGGGGGGAGCAGCATAACTCAAAAATAAAAAGTCGGTTAAATATTCTATGCGGTGGTCAGGATCTTCAAAGAATGCAAGAGCAGGTTTTTCAAGAAAATTCTCGCACTCCAAACTATGCTTTGGGTGAAAAAAGATTGGTCATTTACCTATTGTTTCCTCAAAAATTGCTCTAATGAATTTCAGTAAAATTACCATATATGTTGGATCTTATGAATAGAAATAAAGTTTATATATTTTATTTTTCTGTAAAATAGGCTACGGAGCCCTAACTCGGAATAAATGTTATATAATTTTGTATAACCTGTAAATCATAAGACAGACAAATATTTATTATGCACACAATGTAGATATCGAAAACACATAGTTTATGTCAAATATTTTTGTGAATACCGATATATTCCTTTTCTTTGGTTTGTCTTTCGAAGGCACTATTAATTTAGCTTGTCGTAGTCAAATAAAGAATGGAATTTTGAGACCATATTAGGACGAGCTTTTCAAACATGTGACTGTCACTGCAATCTTACTTTTTAAAAACGAAATGAGTAATAAGTGCATTTCTAGAAACGTTTATATCGATATGAATTGCCAGGATGGACTTCAAATACCTACAGTTCTATAATATTGGCATGAGAGAAGTGGATTAGTATAAAATAATATTAATTTGTAACTTAGACAATGAATTAGAACACTAAATACATCTAACTTTTAGGGAAATGAGAACTTTGACTTAACTATTTCAATATTTATTTCAGGAAAACAACGCTCTGTTGATCAGTTCTGTGGGAGAAGGTCCTTGAAATCTAACAGATTTCTGAACTAGCCTTGCAAGAACAGAAAGACAGAAGAGAAAGAAAAATTCTGCAAAAGTAAGATTTTTACATCTTTATACTTAAGAGTTTTTTAAACGTTTTACAGCATCTGGGAGTGCCTCCAGGTTCCTCACATACACATCGCAGTCGTTATTAGTATTGTGAATCACATATTTTGTGTGGTTGCAAGTTGAGCAGTTTTAGAACGCTGCCTCCATCCCAACTAGCACTTGTTTATATTGAGAAGGCACTCTTAGGAATCAGTCTAAGTAGAAAAGTATGGGTTTTAAAAAGGACAAAAGGCTAAGGAAAGATGAGAAGGTAAGAGAAATCGAATTGGTTAAAAAAGATTCACTGTTTAGGCGTAAGATTAAATAGTAATGGTGGATGGAGTGAACAACAGAAATGGTTGCAGCTAACGGAGCATGTTTAGATAGGATAGCGGGAACCCAATAAAATGGTTGGAAGTTTTGGGTGGAATACAATACTTCATCTACTTTACTAAACGTAGTAGAGAAAGTTGATCGCCTTTCTCAGACGTAGGAGGTTTAATATTTGTATACAGTATACCAACCCCGGCAACCAGGATGCGTTCCAGACCAAACTGCAGAATCCCTCGTTTACGTAACGTTCTGTTAACCTAACTGAGGCCACATGTTGAGGTTAGAGCCGCAGTTGTTTACAAAACTTTGGTTTAAACAATGAAGTACAGCGAAAAAGAAAGAGAACACGGAAAAATGAGAAGAACGGATGTGTTACATTCACACCATTTTCTCTACCCGTTATTTACATATAGCCAACACAAAAATTCTTTTGAAAACTATACATCTACCTAATATAGATCGAGGTAATTAATGTCATTCAATTTAGCCAAACTACACATAAACAAATCATTCAAGGAGGACATGTTCGAAGAGTTCCGACAAAAAGTGGTCCGTTCTCCTGACAGATACCAGATTATCCAAGAAGAGAAATGGCTGCTGGCGTACGGATCGCCGCTGGACTTGAACATTTCGTGCAAAGAACACGGAATTTGAAAGCTTTAAAAGATTTGACTATCGCTCAGAGCTTACTGTATTGCAATATTCCCCTTGTATCTACAAGGAAATAAACAATAAGATAATAATTTGTACAAATGTTTATCTCAACTAACACGAAGAAGATATAGGAATATGTGTTTGTAAGAATAGTTAATACAACAGCAAAGAAAGTCATATGAGTGCAACACATCAGATTTTTACGTTCTCTGCTGGTAAGTAGGGAAAGTATTGTATTCCACCCAAAAATTCGATGTCGAGATTTCACCGGAAATATATGTTTTGAGACCCCTTGAATAAAAAATCTCCGTGTGTGTCACTCTGTCAGGTGGACAGCATAACTCAAAAACGAAAAGTCGGTTAAAAACCAAAGTTGGTATTTAAGTTTAATGTCTTTCAAGGATGCGACACGAAGATTTTGAAGAAAATAGCCCCATCCTAAACTACCCTTTACATTGAAAATTTTTCGAAAATTTTGATTTTCTTGAAAATGGCCCTAAGAATTTTGATTAAAATGTCATATGTTTGAGATATTTTGATGACAAATGAAATGTATATCTTGAATTTTCTGGCTATAGCCCCTGTAGTCGTATTTACTCTGGACGACTTTTGCATAACTGGTAAACCGTTAGAGATAGACCAAATTATACTGTACAAAAAATGTAGATCGTGCTAAAATACACAATTTATGTCTCAATAAATGTTCTTGTAGGGTGAACCATTTCAGAGATATTTCTTGTTATGTGTGTGAGTTTCGGAAAACTTAGAACTTTCGTGAAATAGATCATCGTTGTTCATTTTTTTATATGTTAAGTGTGCAAAGACAACAGAATCTCAAACATTTGACTATGGCACAAAGCCTACTGTATTCTAATATTCCCCTTGTACCTACAAGGAAATAAGCAATAAGTTGTACAAATGTTTATCTCAACTATCAAGAAAGAAGATATAGAAATAAGAGTTTGTAAGAATGGTTAGTAAAAGAGTAGAGAAAGTCATACGAATGCAACACATCAGTTTTTTTATGTAGGACCTCAAAAGGTGCATGCTTATGAAATGTTATCGAATTTTTTGATGGAATGTAATACTTACTGCAGATTAGTGATAGAGCATGTAAACATTATTTTTAATGACATATTTGTAGGTGAAATTTGATGATAAAGCACGAAGCTTAAGGAAAGCTGGTACCAATGCTTGTTGATGCATTGCGCCGAGAAACTATTTAAATGCAAACCATTTAATTTGTATGGAGGGAAATTGAATGAGCGGTCGTAGTCCAGATTTGAAGCGTGTATTCCTTGCTCCTTGCCATCACATCCACTTGCCCACTCATTCAGCCACTCGAGGAGAAGAATGGGGATGCAACCCCCTCCTCCCTCCCCCTCCCTCTACTTCCTTCCTCACTGCCCGGAATTGAAAAGTCGTGACGATAAATAAAATTCCTGCCGCAGCACTCCACACCAGATGAGAAGGAAGTTTAATTTGGGTGCAAGGTTCAAGCTATTCCAGTTGAAGGCAAATGAGGAACGTCGAATCTGTACCACTTGGTGTAATTTCCTCTCACACAACATCACCCGCCCTGTTCTTTACACCTTCAAGTTTATATCATTATATCAATATATTACAATTTATATCTTAATACAGGGACAGCAACTAACCTCCGAACCGGATGCGCGGTATTTTGCCGGTCGGCATCCTCGGCACTCGTCGCCGTCTGCCGCTATTATAGAAAGACGCCGATGGAACCATGCAACGTTTTCAAAACTACTGTTAAACGCTTTACTCACCAACTTTATGAAAGAAGTATTCCGAAACTGACATAAATAACAAGGAACATCTGAAAAGGTTCACTCTACAAAAAATAGACATTGGGTGTTTTAGCAAGATCTACATTTTTTGTTGAGTAAAATTTGGTCTATCTCTTACGGTTTAATAGTTATGCAAAAGTCGTCCAGAACTAGATGGGCTATAGCCAGGAAATTCAAGATATACATTTCGTTTGGCATAAAAATATCTCAAACATATGACATTTTAATCAAAATCGCTAGAGCCATTTTCAAGAAAACAAAAATTTTCGAAAAATGTTCCATGTAAAGGGTAGTTTAGGGTGGGGCTATTTACTTCAAAATCTTCGTGTCACATCCTTGAAATACATTAAACTTAAATACCAACATTGGTTTTTAACCGACTTTTCGTTTTTGAGTTTGCTGTCCCCCCCCCCCCCCCCACACACACACAAACACGAACTTTTTTCTAAAAATGCTTTTTTTGGATTCAGGATGCCTCCGGTGAAATCTTGACATAGAATTTTTGGGTGGAATATATGTCCTCAACTTTACTATGCGTAGTAGAGGAAGTAAAAATCTTAAGTATAGCTGATGCACATTGACCGTTTTACTTTCTGGCTTATTGTTGACTTGTGAATTGAATTTAAAGGTGGCAGCATAACGTTTACACACAATCATTTCGATAGCACGTTTTGGGGAAGTGTTTCAAAGCGTAATTTGTTATATTCATTATTTGCAAACATTTTCGGTAAGCCCAATGTAGCCTAAACAACGCAAGAGACTAAACCATCACCGAGTGTATTTTCTTGTTTATTTTTGGAAGCACGTGACTTGCACTTTACACACATGCATATGTGTGATTATATCATCACAAGGTCTTTGTAGCAGGAAAATGTTTACTTTTTTCGCTCAGTCACGTCTTTCTGCGTCGCAGGTGTTGCTTTCTGTCTTTCACGAGACACCATAGCATCTTACCATGTTTTCTCAAGAGTGGTATCAAATCACTTAAAAATTGATTATATTCACATGATTTTCCAAACCTATTACCGTTTAATCTTTTTATGACTTCTGCACCCTTACTAAAGCCTTGCTCTCCTCTAATCTGAAAACTGAACTGAGCTGAACTAGAACTTAAGATTTTTCAGTTGAGGGTCACGTGAAAATGAATGGGTGCATTGTTTACTATGGAAATCCTTTCCTCCGGCCGAGAACTGAACTGAACTGAGAACTGAATTCGTTTTTCACTAGATGTTTCAGTTCTCCACCAGAAATCTAGGCGACGAAAATTACAGTGGCAGTCGTTTTTTGAGTTCAGTTGAAGTTGAGCGATCTGAATAGGTGTTCTGTGATCAGAAGTGAGGTTATGATAGCGATATCGTTTTGTTTACTTGCAAGTTTGGGCAAAATGAGTGTGAAACATAAGTTCTCATACCTGGAAGAGGAAAGGATTGTTGATTTTGTTCGGCAGAATGAACTGGTACACAATCTGCAGCATGCAGAATAAAGAAATAGTGAGAAAAACAGGCTGTAGAAGGAACTGGCGGAGGAATTAGGAAAAACAAAAACAGCATTTTTAAAGCTTATATTTTTATGTATCCAATTCATTTTCTTCACCATGTACTTTCAATACAGATATATCAGCTTTGTCAAATCAAGTAATACAATAATACATAATGAATCGACACAGAATCGTATAATATCGACATGAAGAACATGTATGAGTACATATTTATGTAGTAATATTAGGTAAAATGTGTCTATTACATTGTTTTCATAGTCACTGTTTATGCTATTTGTCCACTACAGGTAAAAGCAAAGTACAAATATGTAAAAATATGTCATTATGCTCAAATATATAAAATATGTAACAATGGCATGTCATATGATAGCTACGGTTCTAATTGATGGACATTTATCCTTTTTAGTTATGTATAAGCACAGGGAAAGAGTATGTATTTACATAAAAATCCTAGCTCTATTTAAAGAAATATGTATTGTCATTGTCCTTCAGGTGCCTCATAACCTAAATCTCATAGACACCTTCTGAACTACGATTTGCAAACATGGGATGTACCTCAGAGCTTTGCTCATTATCAGTATTATCGGTTAGTTCATCATCCAGAATAAACAGCAAAGTATCCAACCCCAACTCACTTTCTTCACTGTCGTGCAACTTACTCAACCACATTTCAGCCATTATACTCAATGATATGGTGTTTTCAGTTCAGTTTTCTATGACACATATGTCCTTCTGTAACTATGTGCCTATGCAGACGATTTGGTTATTATAGCAAGAGGCATAGATGTAATAAAATAGATATTTTCCGAAATTGAAATCTAAAGTAAGAAAATGCCTTTAGAAAGCAATGAATCCAAGACAAAATATTTAAAACATTCCGCAACTGAAGGAAGAAGACTTGTGCTTTTATAACTGTAGATCTGTATGCTTTTCAATGTGTCGAAGACTTCATATACCTAGGAACTAAGTCAATAACAAAAATCTAATAAATGAAGAAATTAATAGTAGGATAATGGCAAGCAACAGTCATTTTCGGACCCTTCAGACGTTGTCCTGTTCAAACGTTGTATTCCAAAAATTATACAATTGTGTGGATAAAATAACATGCCACTGTGAAAGAAACAAAAATCAAAACATCGCAAATACTGCGAATTTCGCTTCTTCTGTGAGTTAGAAGTCGCTATTGCGCACACTCTATAGCGGGAAGATGGCCGTGTTTGCTGTAGTTACGTGATTATATTACTGTATAAGAAAACTGCAAATCAGGGAGGGTGGGTGGGTTCCAGGATGTATCTACAACGGACAACACAACACCCTTAAGTAATTACTTCATTCTCTTTAATCTGAGCAACGTACTTTAGCTTACACTATAAACAGTAAATCATAAGCATGTTAAGAACGCACGCTCGCTTCGTAGAAGTGATTTGTTATGATCAGCATGTGCTAAGTAAACTCAAGGAAGCCATGTCCAGAGCTGGTTGTGCTTTACTTGAACGGGAAATGCTGCATTATGCAGGAACACCGCTTATTTATCTACCTTTGTCATTTATCTCCTTTGCTTTTATAATGGGTACTATTATTTGTTGTATAATGCTCCAATTGTTATTGGCTCTCTGAAAAGGGTACTGCAATAAATAATAATATACCTATTAAACGTGTAGGTTAAGCGGATTGTTACAGAATGACGTGTATACATCGTTGGAGTTCATGACAAATCGCGTAAAATACTCACATCAGTACCGCACCTTCCACATTTGCACAATGTATAATGTTGAAGTGCACCTTTAATTACTTTTGCTCAATAAGCGCGCACTTTTAATGTAATATTAATGCTAAGCTGCGACAAATACGTTCTAGAATCCTATCACGGAACAAAAGACCGGAAAATCTAATACGCGATCGCAGCGCTACTTGAGGGATCCTGTGAACCTAAACCATCCAAAGATTAACAACACATTAATTAATTAAAAAGAACACGTTCTATTGGGTCAATTAGCGAATCTAAGCCATTCTCGAATCACGTTTATCACACAGACAAAAGTTGATAAAACTCGGTCGTGCTCTCTAGGAACAGTTCAGTCAGATACACGCGGACAGAAAAAAAAATTATTTAAAGATAGTAAGGCCATTAGTATGTTATGCGACAGAAAATGGACATTCACAGCAGTGGAAATAAACAAGATAAAAATATTTGAGAGAAAGATTGTGAGCAGAATATTAGGAGAGATATTCTCTCGGGGAGATGATGGAGAATTAGAAGTAATGATGAAATTGAACAAATATCTGAAAAAGAAAGCAAGAAGTATAAAATTTTTAGGAGACGTTGAACGAATATCGGATGAACGAATACCAAAGAAGACACTTGGAGTACAGATGTAGGGATTGAGGAAAAGAGGTAGATGGATGGATAGGCGAAGTACCGCAACCTCACTTCTTCAAGACGTGGTGAAGGTTCCAAAAGCTCAGTAGAATACTTCAAGTGGTGGGAAACCCAGAGATCGCTCTCAATAAAACCAGTGCGCATTAACAGTTAAATGTTATCTATGCCATTTCTGGAGGTGTGCAGAAGATAAGGAAGCGGCCCGCAACATCCCTTTGAATTCACGCAAGCTACTTCCTCTTTCCTGAACTTATTACGACAGTTACTTCCCGTTCTGAAGTTTTGATCATGTTTTTCCCACTCTTGATATCGTGTCTAATATTGATGAATCTGCTGCCGGCTGCTACAGTGATAAACTAGGCTATAAATGGATGTGTGTGAGAATAGACCACTTAAATTGGCTATTTGAACCTTACTGTTTTAGGATACAAAATTAAATTGTTTCTGAATCCCAGCACTAGAAACTCTAACTATTAAAGTATTATATTTTCTAACTTCTGAAGTATCAATAAATTTACGGTCTGAACTGTTTCCGTTATAGCAGTACGAAGCGTAAGTTAGCGGCAAATCCCTTTGCAACTACCGCCAAATATATGCTAAACCGAGCGCTGTCTTTAGGCGCTACCGACTGTCGATAATCGATCATAGTAAAACACTTGTGTAATATAAACAATCGTAAGATTAATGATGCGAAAGACTGTAAGATACGAATTTTAGAAACATCGTTATTTTAACAACATAAGCCCCGCATACTTCATGACTACATCACCAAATTACCTAAGTTATGTGTTAGCAAATCTTATACTTCTTATTTGCATCTAAAACACAATGTTAACTCTGTGACTTGCTAAATTCTAGGAATTCTTTCTATTTTCTAATTTTTGGAACTGTCCTATGTATGTATTACCCGATCCTTAAGCTATGCATTTCTTTTTGGCTTTCTCTGGAACGTCTAATTACGTGAGCAATTGACAACTAATTGTTCTTCCTCAACACATAACTTTCTTTGCTAAGGACTGTTTTATCCCCTGACAAAATTGCAACTTGTGCTTTTATTATACATTGATTTTAACATATGTAAATTATTTATTGCAATAATCCCTATCATTTTTTTATAAAATTATTAATCTTACCAATTAATAATTTTGATATTAGTTTTCTTTAATGTATTGTTTCATCATCGATTTTGATACGTTGTCCAATGAGTTCTTGTGTCTTGAGCTATTGCTATTGTGTAATTACGCTCCAATTTTAAAGGAATAAATAAACATATTTTATTTGTTAACGACACTTTCAATTGTCAGGATCATTCAGTACCGCCGGTGTGTCAAATTTTGTCCCGCAGGAGTTCTTTTACATGACGGTAAATTTACTGACATGGGCTGTCGCTTTTAAGTGCATTTGAAACATCGGTTTGGGCCGTGTTTGAACCTGTGACCTTGGAATCAGCAGGCTAGCACCTTGCCAACTGAGTGGCAAGTGCATGGCGGTTCCTGGGTGATCACATACTCGCAATTGCACACCCACTATTGTTTTCCTGTATGTGAATGTGTATTTACCTCTATACACATATGAGAAAGTCGAATGTCGAACTTTCTTCTATATGAACTTGTTTAATTTTCCCGCCTCCTCTTTACTAAATGTCAGCGCATTCAGTCAACAAGCTGTATAGACGCATAAACCTGATTTTGCAACTGGCGAAGGAACCTTTAGGGTGAGGGGTCGCAGGAAGCGGGAAAAAGCTTGTATTGAGGAATACAGCGACTTAGACCAACATCTTCTACAAGGCTAAGACATGCGATTGTTATCGCGCAAGCGCACTACGTTCTTCTATAAGTCTGTTTTCCTTGCTATGAGCATTTCCCTCCCAGTCATTTAACAGAAGTTGCAATCAACTAGGCAGTTAGCCAACGTGACTTTCCTAAATATAATGTAGCCGTTTTCTATATTAAAATAACAGTTATGTTAATGTTGTAAGCACAGTTGCAACTGATTTTATTAAACCATTATAAATACATATACAATTCATGTAATTTACCAAGGCCAATACTTCAGTTCAGAATAGTTATTTTGTTACCGTGTTTATTATTGTTTGTTATGTTTGTCTTTCTGACAGTAAACTGCATGCAGTTGTGTCTGCTCATAGCGGGAAATTTGAATCTAGAAAATTAGCTCTAATTGACAGACCAACATTAGAAAAATACTGTTTGGAACTACTTAGATAAAGAGTTTGATGCCCTCTCAGCTGATAACCCCGCTTTAGCAAAAGATACTGGATTTTCAAAGTTTATTTGTTTTCGAAAGGTTGGGGCGGTTATTATAGGGCTTATTTTGTAATTGTATTACGATGTGGTGGCGCTTTGGGGATCCATAGTTTTGCTAAATTTTGTTTAAATAAATAGTTTTCCTTTGAAAATAAATATTTATTAATAATTATATCTTTATGTACTGGCCCGAAAGCAGTGACTGTCTTGTGTTTTCATTTATTATAAATTTGACATTTTCTTTTACAACAATACTTTTACTATATTAATATCTTTGTAACATTTTTACTCTTATTTCTCTTTTTAATGCTTTATTAAAAAAAATCAGAAGAAAAACATTTTAACCATTTTTAATTTATGTTCCGATTTTTGGTTTGTCGTAAATCCCGCATTGGCCCGAAAATATGCCGCCTCCGCATATAAGCCGCACACATTAAGTTTGAAAAAGAAGTAAAAAACATGTTTTGCACGAAAATAAGCCGAACCCTTATTGAGAGAAGAAAAATTACGAGAAATTTACTTGTAGTTACATTTAAGACCTTTGTACTTAAAAATTTGTTTTAACCGGTAACGTATGGTACATCACATTGGCACCAGCATTACGGTAACATAATTTGCCATAACGCACAACTGTGAAGCCGGTGTCCCACGGGGCAACTTTTTGACCAAACGTTTTGTATCCAATGGAATTGCACACAAAAGAAATGGCGTCTGCCACACTATGATTCATTTGGTCCAAAACAAATGACAGTTCACGTAGCAAGCGTGAGAAATAAACATGGCGGACGCAAATATTAATTTAGCGATTGCTATATTAAGTATAGGTTTGTGATATATTTCCACGAGTCTGTCTGTCTCAGTAGGAAGAAAAGATGTATTAGAAGTAAAAGACGTTGGTGGACATGGTCATGAGAACAGGACACGGGCCGAGGTATATTGGGTCTACGAATTGAGGTTAGAGGAACCAGAAAACTATCGCAAGTTTCTACGAATTGACGAAGTTTATTTCTCAAACTTTTACATCGTGTCGAAGGTAAAATTGCACACCAAGACACAAATATGAGACAAACGCGAGAGAGACAATGAGCAATTGTAATGGTTTTAATCTTATTATGGATGGACGGGATATTTGAACTAATTTCATAACCTAAAATTTAAACATACTGTTAACTGGATTTCTTATTATTTATGAAATATAACTATGTAATAACTACTATGTAATTTAAGTTAATGATCATGAAAAATCGCTAATGAATCTTCCAGAAAAAAATAAACGTGTTTTTAAAATACCCATCTCATTAAAACTGCCACGGGCCGTACATACACAGCAGCTGACTACATGTTGCCTGCGCAGTCCGCCATATTGCTACGTTACTGATGCTGATTGGCTATTTTCAAGTTGTTAGGTGAAGAAATTAGCTGCTACTAACCTGTTTGTATATAATGCAATTGAGTTGCAGCTAGACTAGACTACCAGATGGCAGGCTGAGAACAGCCCGAGGTGTGTCATTCGTGTACCTGCCCTTTTAGGGCTTAACCACTGTATGGCGGGATTAGGAAGTTATAGGATGGCTGGTGAAGAATGAGGATTGAGGGTTGTTAGGAGGTAGCATATATTTATGCTCCTCATCGGGTGTTAATTTCAGCGTGCAACTACCGTTGGGCACTGCTGATGGATGGTCCAAATATGGATATTTGGCGAAAAATTTTGGACTTCCAATCTACTCTTGGAAGGACTGTAAGGAGCTCAGCTTGCGCTGTTGATGGTGTAGCTCCTGTGTTACCGGGGGTGCCCGCAAGCCATGCGGGGAACCCGGTGTCGCACAAGCGTGCGTTCTCTAGGGATATAGTCCCCAAGAGACCTAACCAGGGCGCTCCGATGTTGTGGAAACTGATCGTAGAATTTAGTTGCCCGGCGCCTAATTTCGTCCTCCACGTACGGGAGGGACGAGGCTTCGTGCAGTAGTCTCGTAGGGAATCTACGGTATACAGAATAGATTACACGAAGACCTCTATTCTGTATACGTTGCAGACGCAGGAGGTGGGTGTCTGCAGCCATGCCCCAGATTTCGCAGGCATACAGGAGGATAGGGATAATGAGAGCCCGAAAGAGACGTAACTTTAAGGGAATTGGCATCCCCGACCGCAGCATGGGGTACAGTGAGGCGATTGCCCCGCTGGTCCGCGCTGATAGGTCGTTGATGTGTCCCCGAAAAGTTAGGCCCTTGTCGAGCTTTACCTTTGGACCAAAAAGTTGGACCTGGGACTTGAAGCTTGCATCTTAACTGTGTCGAATTCCTTGTGTTGATGATTGCTTTTCGCTCTTAATGGTCATTGATATCGACATAGCTCAGGCTTTCTAGCAGTACCTATACCTACGTCAAGAAAATGTCAGAGATGAGAGAGATGAAGTAAATACCCGCACTGATGGTCATGACTTGAGTATCCAACTGAAACTGAATTATAAGCTAACGAAACAATGCTTTTTGGCGTACACGATGTTAATGCCAATAAAATATGAAAGTATATATACAAATGCGAGTGGTGATCAAGACAGACAATTGTGTGTCCGACGACGATAACAATGGACCAGAGTCTATCAATAAACTCGGACGTTGGAAATATCGACTTGTGAAAAACGCGCTTCGATACAATTGTGACTTAGATTGTGCTCTCAGTCATGCTTGCCATGGCTGTACAAGAGTAGAGAAAGTCGTGTGAGTGCAATCCCTTTACTGTTTGTTGCGTGAGCGTAAACATGACTGTTTGTGACACTTCAAAAGCTCACCTGTTGCACTTGCATGTTCGCTTTTACTTGTTAGCTTAACATGCAACGGATGACATTCAGCGCTAATTGTGTTCATTTTATGTGCAATAACTTTCCAAAATCCAGGAGCAAAGGCAAGAACAACATTCCAGTCATTTAAAGGTGAATATGAAGCAGAACTTGGTTGCAGGTGGCCCCATAATTCAGTCGGCCCGTGCTGTGTAAGAGGTTCCCAGATCGATTCCCGGCTGGAAAGGGTGGGCATTTTTCTTTAATTAGGATTATTTACCATCTTCCCTAGAGTCTAAGTATAAATGGAAGAGTGTGTGTGTGTGTGTGTGTGTGTGTGTGTGTGTGTGTGTGTGTGTGTGTGTGTGTGTGTGTGTGTGTGTGTGTGTGTGTGAATTTAATGTAACAGGTTAATCTAAAATAATTGAAAATTGAAGCTCAAAACCAGAGCTAAGCGAGTGAACAGCATTGCTGTTGAATAATTGTTCCAAGAGGTGAAAAGATGTCGATATAACTTTCGATATTGAAGGTGGCATTAAGTGGAACATAAAACAAAAATCTGATGTATTGCACTCACATGACTTTCTCTACTCTTGTACTAACCATTCTTACAAACTCTTATTCCTATATATTCTTCATGTTAGTTGAGATAAACATTTGTACAAATTATCTTATTGCTTATTTCCTTGTAGATACAAGGGGAATACGGGAATACAGTAGGCTTTGTGTGATAGTCAAATGTTTTAAAGCTTTGAGATTCCGTTCTCTTTGCACGGCTAAGATATACAAAAAATAATAATGATCTTCCATTGGCGAAAATTAAAGTATTCCAGAACTCACACAAATAACAAGGAACATCTCCGAAATAGTTAACTCTACAAAAAATTATTCGGCCATTAGTTCTGTTTTAGCAAAATCCACATTTTTGTATTGTAAGATTTGGTCTATCTCTTACGGTTTACCAGATATGCAAAAGTCGCCCAGAGTAAACAGGACTACATGGGCTATGGGCAGAAAATTCAAAATTACATTTCATGTGTCATAAAAACATCTTAAACATATAGCATTTCAATCAAAATCGATGGAAAAAAAATTTTGGAAAAATTTTGCACACACGCGCGCCGGACACAGAAGTCTTGGCGGACAACAAAATAGCGGTCGAAAGAGTTTTTAAGTTTTTAGGAGAGAGTAACGTAAGTTGGAGTATTTTAAACTTTAGATATTAGTTACTTTCTCTACTAGTAAGTAGTGAAAGTATTCTATCCAACCAAAAATTCGATGTCGAGATTTCACGGGAAATATATGTTTTGAGACCCCTGAATAGAATAAAAAAAGCATTTTTAGAAAAAAGTCGGTGTGTGAGTATGTCAGTCTGTGGGCAGGATAACTCAAAAAAGAAAGGAAAAAAAAAAGCTGGTATTTAAGTGTAGTGTCTTTCAAGGATGCAACCCCACCCTAAATTACCCTTTAAATGGAAACTTTTTAGAAAATTTTGATTTTCTTGAAAATGGCTCTAACGATTTTGATTAAAATGACATATCTTTAAGATATTTTTATGACAAATGAAATGTACGTAGATTTTGAATTTTCTGGCTATAGCCCCTGTAGTCCTGATTACTCTGGATGACTTTTGAATAACTCGTAAACCGGAAGAGATAGACAAAATCTTACTGTACAGAAAATGTAAATCTCGCTAAAACACGCAGTTTATATCCCAATAAAATTGTTTTGTAGAGTGAACCATTTCGGAGATATTCCTTGTTATTTGTGTCAGATTCGGAAAACTTGAAAGTTTCGTGAAATGGAACATCGTTGTTCATGTTTTTACATGTTAAGTGTGCAAAGAGAACGGAATCTCAAAGCTTTAAAAGGTTTGACTGTCGCACAAAGCCTACTGTATTCTAATATTCCCCTTGTACCTACAAGGAAGTAAGCAATAAGATAATTTGTACAGATGTTTATCTCAACTAACACGAAGAAGATATAGGAATAAGAGTTTGTAAGAATGGTTAGTACAAGAGTAGAGAAAGTCATGTGAGTGCAACACATCAGATTTTTTTTATTGAAATTTATGTGACTTTTGCCGTGAATTGTTTAAGTTCGCTGATAGCCATGTAGTTGAACGCCTTTGAACCTACATCTCCTCCACAGCTGATAACGTGAAGACACGGAAGTCGCCAAGGTTCGCGTCAAACCTTCACAGGCTCCACGGCTGTGGCGAATCACAGGCCTGTAGCGTGCCTAGTCAGAACTGGCTTCGTCTCGCTTAGTAATTAACACTGGGACATTAATAGTTTATTACAAGCTTAAAACGTATGTCAGATATAAGGAGAATGGTCAAGCAAACATGTGCGGAAAACTTCAGCCGTTCGCTATTTATGCGCCATTATGTTGGTGTACATATTTTGTCAGAACTGAATCAGACCTTCAACTGTTAACAGAGGTGCGAGTAACTTTGTGTACCGTTATTCTTCCCCCTTTGCTCCTAATACACTCCTAATTATTCTTGGGGACAGAACAAGTGCACAATGTGGGTTCTGGGAATTAGTAGAAGCTTGTAAAATGCGCTAAGTAAAGCAAATGATTGTCTTAGTGATGGAAGAGGAGGAAAACACTGTTTTACGTAGTCAAGCACGACAAATTGTTTATAGGGTGTATGGGTTTTTTCTACGGAAGTCAAGTGACAAAGAAAGGTCCAAACTTGATTTTAATAAGTGCCAAGATTTTACTGCTGCAGCGTGTGGAATAAATGAATCCATTTCTATTGGCATTTATTTAGTTTATCTGATCAGCCAAACGCTTCATATTGTTGTATTTCATGCACGCCAAATTTGGTCGTCTCCTTAGCGTGGTGGTAGCCCTGCTGGTTACCAAGCGGGGGACTCGGGTTTGATTCCCGGTACCGGCGTGGAGGTATTTTCCCGCCGGGAGACCTGGTCCGGGGTGCACTCAGCCTCGTTAGGTGTCTGAGGAGCCAACTGATGAGCTATTTGATTGAAGAATAG
Source organism: Tenodera sinensis (assembly GCA_030765045.1). NCBI lineage: Eukaryota > Metazoa > Arthropoda > Insecta > Mantodea > Mantidae > Tenodera > Tenodera sinensis. The sequence goes on along the minus strand of CM060965.1, from coordinate 180,222,983 downwards.
CGGTCTGCGGTCGAGAAGACCACATAACCGGCCGGGAGAGACCGGGGCGCTGACCACGTCCCAGCTCCAGTACTACACCCACTCATGGCGCCTGTGGTGGGTGGAGATGGAGGACGCAGCGGTCGAGGTGCCCGGATGAGTAGTTGTGCCACACGATTACTTACTCCATACTTTAGTTCTTGATATTTATTGAAGCGATGTCATTAATGAGTTTATTTCAGTTTGCACGCCTACTCTGGGTGCTTATCAGTGTCGGAAATGAAAGTATGTTATCAACAAAGAGACACTACGTAAGCAATACTGCTGAAGTGATATCATCTTCTGCAACAGAGGACAGCAGTTTTCCCTAAGACCCAAATAAAGTGCTCTACGAAATAAAGGAAAACCTTAAAACAAGCGCTAAGGCAGTTGAAAATTATTCCACCAGCGCTTGCGTCGTTTTATTGCCTTCTTTATATCCAACAACGTCCCTGGAATACTTAACTACCCGCCGTTAACATAGCTTCATTACGACATATTTAAAAATAGCACTTCGACACATTATTGCAAAGTATTCATTACACTGTCAAAAGGCGCTGTTATGAACTACTTGCGGACTAATTTCGGTTTGTAATATCCTCTGTGGTTTTCTCTTCTTATGTATACATTCATTGCGATGCTCAACTGTTTTCCTTTCGGATGACCGAGAGGAAGAGAGAAGTTGTTTGTTCAAGCAGAACGTGCCAATAGAAGTTTGAAAACGTCACTCGCTTTCAGCGACGGGATTACTCAGTCATTTCTGATGGATTTGCCAACTTTTAGTTGAACATCGTTAAACTTTGAGTGACTTGCTGGTTTGCTACAATTTACTTCGTTTAATGTGTCTTGCTTTTATGTCTTATTTATCGTCGTTTGTTATGAGAAGCGTTTAAAAGGGAGATGATTAGAACAAAAGGTCTGTTCTGGTTACGAGAGACCGTTTAGAAAGTTCTGGAAATGTATCTATTTTAAATGTAATTTAACTGAATGTACACCCGTGGACAAAAAAGAAACGTCATGTGTGGAACGCCAAATTCGTTTTGGGCAAAATCGGCTCAACTGAGTCACTCCACTGAAACACGTCCTTGCCTCACTCCACCTGCCGTCCCTAACCTAACTTGCTGTTCAGGTTCCGAAACGCCTCATTCAGTGGTAGAATTTGTTGAAAGTTTCAAAAACAGGAAAGTTTGCTGTTTAATATGTGAATTTCAGTGTGCAAATATAAAACGTTAGAATATCAAACACCACTTTGACCAGAAGCAGAAATCAAACTTTGGTGGTCTTACAGCTATTTATTTACTATTTCTAAAGGTACTTTCTGAATACTCGTAGTTGGAATTAAGCAAAGGCATTGTTCTCCTGCACGACAATGCAACTCCCCACGTGGGGCGCATAACAAGCTTTGTTTCAATGTTTTCCATTTAAACACCCGGCGTACAGCCCAGACCTGCACGATGCTATGCTCTTCTGTTCAGCAAGCTGAAGGAACATCTGGAGGAAAGCAGATTTGCTAAAGATGAAGTTCCCACAGCGATCCTCGACTGTCTCCGGCATCTATCACTGAGGAATTGAACGACTTGCAGCGATGTCCAGAAATAAACAAAATGGCAACGCTGCTAAGTCCAAAAGTTGCTTCACGTTGACGTAATCTCCAACTGAATTGCATTGTGTTTAATACGTCATTAACTACTATATTCATTGGCATCAGGTTTATCTAACAATACATTTTTGTGACCAGCAATATTCCATTTTGTTTCGTATGCTATGTAATACACTATATTAATTTTACTTCGATACTAAGGCTTACTATCGCATAGTATCATACTTGTGTCCTGTTACTGCATAATTAAGTATAAATGAATGTAATCATGTTGAGTGATTACTTTTTCTAAAATAATAATTTTCGTTTCTTGTGCCTGAAACATTTTAGTTT